>JAQMCW010000003.1:12845871-12864560 GCA_030068335.1 Chrysichthys cranchii
TAAAAACATGGTCCACACACACACACACACACACACACACACACACACACACACACACACACACACACACACTGACTTTAACAGTTTAGTTGCCTGTATTGTTAACTCACTGCTCCTAAAGGATGCTAATAAGTGTTTCTCTCTCTCACTCTCTCTCTCTCTCTCTCTCTCTCACTCTCTCTCTCCCTCTCTCTCCATCTCTCTCTCTCTCGCGCTCTCGCTCTCTCTCCCTCTCTCTCTCTCTCTCTCTCTCTCTCTCTCTCTCTCTCTCTCTCTCTCCCTCTCCCTCTCTCTCCGTCTCTCTCTCTCTCTCCTCTGCTATGAGGCTCTGTCCCATTCACAGAGCTGCAGTAAAAAGAGCAGCGTTAAGATCTTTAGTGGCTCCCTGCGTGCAGTATCAAAGGTCTCATTGATAACCAAACAGGGGGGCATCCCTGGGTTACAAGTGTATACTCAGCAGGACATTCTCTTTCATAACCATGCATGCTGCTCTTTAAGGTTCATTGAGGAGAGGACAAAACGGGCCCAATCACTGCGTTTTAGTAGGTGCTATCCCATTAGAGCGCCACATTGTCCCAAAACGAACAAATGTTTAATCTGCTCATTATCAGCATTAACTAATCCTCGGCTAATTGGTCCAAAATTGAGCGTGTTTAGCATGTAGGGGAGAAAAGCAGGATGTGGATTCCTGTTCTAAGAAAAAAAAAAGATTACTTATTATTACTCACTTTGGGTGTCTGTAGTAAATAATAACGAATAATAATAATAATAATAATAATAATAATAATAATGATGATGATGAATGGGCACAGCATCACAATAAGTAATTCATCTTAACTATCTAAACAGTTTATTAGTGTGATTGACAGAAAACTCAACTCTATTTATATTTACTGCTATATTGAAGTCTAGTAGCTGTCTATTTTTGATGGACCTGATGAAGCAGATCACGCCCAGAAATCCACACGATCGGTTTGAGTAGTAATGCAGGATATGAGGAAGCATTTGTAATGACACTGACACTGTCAGTAGGCCGGAGGTATTTGGATGTAACGTTATTGCTAACACACACACACACACACACACACACACACACACACACACACACACACACACCCGCCCGCCCACTTCCTTCTCAGATCGTCAAGTCTTCTGAATAGCTGAAGGCCATTAAGACTGTCCTTAGGTAACTCTGTAAAATACTGTAAGACAAAAACATCAGAGTTCCCCGTCACACACCGTCTCTGTTGCAGATTTACTTTACAACATCACATTTCTCAAACAATAGGATATCATTCTTTATTTTTATACGTTTGTTTGTGTGCAGGCCAAGAAAAGGTGATACTGTTTAGTTGTTTTTGCTGTTTATCTTATGGAAAATAATGAAAACATAAATATTATGTTAATATTCCATCTTTCTTTTCAGGGAGAATTATTGAGCGTGAGAATGAAGCAATCGTGAAAGAGTATTTTGATTTCTTTCCATTTCTTTCTGTTTCAATTCCAACTAATGCATAATTTAAATGATTAATTAAATAAATTTAGAATACATTTTTTTCTTTTGACTCATGTGTTGAGGACAATACAATACAAATTCTTAGCCTCACTATGTCTTAAATTTCCTTAAAGGACCACTATGTAAGATTTAGGGGGATCTATTAGCAGAAATGAAATATCATAATCATAGGTGTGTTTTCATTAGTGTCTAATTCCCCGTAAGTACAAATTGTTGTGTTTTTGTAAGCTTCCAATGAGTCCTTTATATCTGCAGGGGGAGCGGGTCCACCTCTACAGTTCAGTATGTTCAACATGTTGCCACGCTATAGTAACCCAGAACTGACAAGCCTCTAAAGAGCGCCTTTCACGTTGCAAGTTTTTACGAGGACGGAAGGAAGGAAGAAGAAAGAAGAGGAATCAGTGTTTGCAGGTGCTCGTGCAAATCTAATAAAATGGAGACTCATTATTTCGCACGGAAAAAAGGAAAGGAGTGTGAATGTAAGCACTGGGTATGACGCCACAGGCACCTGACGGCCACCGTACGTTCAAATACGCGCTTGATTTTTGTTTGTTTGTCTGTATTTGCGCTTGTTTGATTAATATTTAAAAAAAAGATTCACATTCAAACCTTCACCAATTAACGTCCTTACTAAGCGCAGTTGAGGTAGCCGAGGTCTCAGAGAATTCTTCTGCTCATTACTAACTTTCTTTTCATTTTAACAAAAAAAAAAATCACTGATGCCATGATTAAATAAGGTACTATTCATTTAATGAATATAATGAAGTAATTATTAATTCACCTTTCTGACCCTACTTTTACAAATTTATTTCATACCTCTCCACGCTTTTTTTTCTGGAAAGAAAACTTTAATAAATTGGAGTACAGTCTTGATTGTCAAATAATAATAATAATAATAATAATAATAATAATAATAATACATGCTTGGACAGGGAATGGTAATTTCGGTGGTTGCACTCAGCTGAATCCTAGTATACCTTTAAAGGAAGCCAGTCATTAAATTCAATTTTATTTGTATCGCGCTTTTAACGACAGAACATTGTCGCAAAGCAGCTTTACAATACATAATGTCCAATGAAAGACTTATTAATCAATAAACATATCCATAAGTGCATATATATAAATATATAGATATACGCCTATCCCCGATGAGCAGCCTGTGGCGACGGTGGCAAGGAAAAACTCCCCGAGACGACAAGAGGAAGAAACCTTGAGAGGAACCAGACTCAAAGGTCATCTCAGTCTTCACTCAAAGAGGTCAAACTATGCACCTGACCATGTTAAACCTTTGTCATTTACTAATCTAATATTTGTCCTGTACCCAGTTATAGGAAGATCTTGTATGCAGTAGTCCAAGATGAAGAATCAAATATATATAAGATCACGCTCATGAAGAACTCCAGTATTTTCTCACTCAGTGCCTGAGAGTGCCCTGAAAAATCCCACCAAGAGATATATTTCAAATAACTCAAGCTATGTGGTCTGGCCTGACTGTGGCTTTCATTAACGCACAGCTGTATCACCCACATGTGTTCATCATGATGGGAATTTCAGAAACTGTTGGTTTTAGATCAGGAGGAGAGCAGCATGAGGGAGGTGAAATACACAGCCGCCCTGATGGAGCTTCACTTTAATGCACAGGTACTATGTTTGGCCAGACATATTTTGAATATTCAACATTTTTCCCACCGATTTCAAGTGCTCGGTATAAACACGCATAAAAGCTTTGCTTTTTGACAAAGTCCCCCTGCTTCAAGGGCTATGTACTTTTTTGTGCGTCCTGTTGCACCGCTGAGGTAGAAAACACACATTAGCAAATACATCAGTTCCAGACAATGTGATGTATCATCAAACACTGAGACCTCAGTGCTGCAGATAAGTTATACAAACAATGCTTGTCAGGAACAGGAGGTGTGGGGAATAGTTCAATAGACACGCATTCCTGAAAGTTTTGTCAAAAACAGTATTCAGGAGAAATTCCTATATACGCAATATTGTGAAACACAAGGATGTAGTAAGGGTCAGGAGAAAATCTGGAACAGACGATTCTGACACCCGGTGCTGATAACATCTGCTATCTTAACCACCACGCACACGCACGCACACGCACGCACACGCACGCACACGCACGCACACGCACGCACACGCACGCACACGCACGCACACAGACAGACAGAAGAGAAACAAAGGACAACTCACTATCACCAGTCTTGGAAAGAGCCTTTACTTGAACCATCATCATCATCATTTTTTTTCCCTCACTGTATAAATAATGATTTTAAAAGATTGATTTTCATTTCATACAAAAATATTTTACGACTTATAAGACTGAGAAAATCTAATGGCGTGTGGTGAGAATGACATTGTAACCAAGTGGCATATGCTCGATAAAAGATTTTTTTTTTTCTTTTTAAAAAAATGACCTTTTAGAAAGTAAGAACAACAGGTGTTAAGGCGTTAAGACAGCAAAGCAAACCAACAATATCACATTCTTCTCTTTTCCATATCTAGCAGTCCACAAATTAATTTCATGCATGTGGTGTCTAGCGTTTGATTTTATGGGTTGTTACGTCATGTTTGTGTACAGAGTTGCAGAAGCGGGTAATACTGTTTGTCCTGGTGACCATGGCCTGGTGAGAGACTCTCAGTTATCAGACTCTCAATTCCCATTCTAATATGACGAGAGGCTCGTAAAAACCTGCCTGTGATGCCATCGCTAAAATTTACACGAACAGAATAACGGCATTTTGTTATGCTTACATTTTCATGGTATCATGCTAAGAGGCCAAAATGGAAAAAAAAAGTGTGCAATACATGCAGCTTGGCTTCGACGGGCTGTTGTCCTGTTGTTTTGCTGGTGGAACTGTTTTTAATCCGGCACGGAACAGGCTAATCCCACAATCCTTTGTGCCATTCAGTACATTGCATAGTCCTTTCTCTTCTAAAGATTGTCATTTCTAAATCACAGTTTGCTTGGGGAAAAAACACATACCTGAAATATGTACATCTTTCAAGACATAGCATCATTAACATCCGTATTTACACCTGTACAGACCAGTGACTACTCATATAAACCACACAAATGGAAGACCCACTGCAATACAATGCAGGAAAAATCCCACAGTCCATAAAATGTTCTACCCAAAAAGACCTGAAAAATATGCTGAAAACAACATAAGCTGATTGTCATTTCATTCACAAACTGATTACACAACATCTACGCATGTCTACGTGAGCTCACTGATGACAGAGACAGGTTTTAGACTGACAGTCCGGGGACTGCTTGAGAAGAAACCTCCGAAGAGTCCATTAAAGAGTCAGCGTGGCCAGGAATGGAGCATTGGTTATCCTTTGGCATTTGGCAACCCTGTGACGTCTACAAAATCATGCCAGTTTCACACCATCCCTGAACACCAATTCCTTTTGTTCCTAAAAGATGACAGAATCGTCCTCTTCGTCTAGGGGTGGGAAGCGAAACGCTGTTACAAAAGGCTACTTTGGAAAATGATCAACTAATCTGTAGTCATTTCCAGGTCATCCACCCATCTTTCCGTGGTATGGATAGACCAAACCAGTCTCCTTTCTGACTGCACTCCTCTTTTCTCCTCTTTCAGTCCCTACATTAGTGACCAGCTCATCTTCCAATGCACTGCTGCCAGTGATTAGGAGTTGCCACAGATACAGCGGGGAGAGAGCCGGAGAAATGTGCTCCTGTTGCTAGGCATCGAGGAAGTCAGGTGGATATGCTCACCAGGCTTGCAGAGGACACTGTCGACATAGGGAGGAAGGGAGAAAAAACAAGAAGAGTAAATGGTCAGACCTTAATAAACAGTGCTACACGTAGTGCTACTGATGGTAAAATTAACAGACAAAGCTCAGAGGTAACGGTGAAGCTATCGGCTCTCGTGCCTCCTTTTCCAATGAAGTGTCCTCCGTGGTGGTGTTTGCTATTTCTATTTCTCTCTTTCCCTGTAAGGGCGGAGGCACGTGACCCTGTTATGACCTGCTGGTCAGCAAACAGTCTCACCTGATAAAGGTGTGGGCCAGCTGCTGGGGCTAGAGGCCGCTCTATGAGCAGAGGGGGGTGAAAAGGGCAAACAGGAGGGCAATAAAGCCAGAGTGGGTTTGTAATATCCCCAGAAAGCCCAACGCCATTTGTTACACCACCCAAGTCAAATACAAGGCCTCTGATAACGGAGAGAACCTGAAAGTGCCCTCTTAGCAAGCTGAGGTATCACACAGTTGAGGCACCTTGAGGTACCTCATAAACAGCTTCATATTTAAATATTAAAACTGAAATAAATGATTTAATTACATGTGTTACTAAATTTGAATAGTATCGTAAAGGGTTTGCGCAAAGTGTGCTCGAGGGACTCTCCGCACTGTGTGACGTTAGGGCCGAGTCACATCAGCTCATCAGCTAGTGGCCGTCAGCAGTGCAGCGTGGGAAATTGAGCGTGTGAAAGCAGTTTAGTGAGGACTGCATTTCAGGCTAGAGCGCTCATGGCAGGTGGGGAGAAGTCAGAAAAGGGAAGAGGGAATTAGCGAACGCGCATGCCTCCCCACGGCAGGGAAACAAGAGCGACAGACTAGCTTTAATTAAGAGCCAGGGTCATTTCCTGGTCCGATATGTTGAGAATAGAGAGAGTGGGGGAACGGAGAGTGAACAGGGCGAAAGAGCGAAGCAGATACAGGCATGGGGGAGAAAGGGAACGAGAGGAAAAGGAAAACAGGATGGGAATTTCAAAAAAAGAGATCGAGAAACTGAAAGCACGAGTGAGTGACGGAGAGGAAAAAACACCCAGACAGAGAGAGCAGTTTATATATCAGGAGACTTGTGGCTAGAGAGCACGGGTGACTGGTCAGTCAGGCCGTTCAAAGGAAATGGGTATTCTGAGGAGTATCGCTACACTTGCTTGCTTTAGTGATTCAGATGTGCAGAGAGCATGGATAAACTGAAGTGGCCCCTTTACAAGTCCTGACCTCACAAATTCACCTTTCTCCAGCTCTTCCCTCAGGGTTCGCATTCTGGCTGCTTCAGATTGGAAAAGAAAAAGAAAAAAAAACCAGCCTCCTATGTCTGCTTTTTGATATGTTGGACTGCTCTTTAGATTTGGTCAGGCAAGATTAAAAAGGACACCATTTCACTTCACCGCAGTGCAGGATTATTAAGTGACTTTATTTAAACAGTATTTACCCAGTTGAGACCCCCCAGTTGCACCATCTTGTTTACAGGAGCATCCTAATATGACAGGGATTAAATTAATTGTCAGAACGAACACAACTATGTGGTGGGATTAGTATAGTGCTCACTGTGTATGTTTACTAGGAACATGTTTATTAGTGCTAAATTTGGTGCACGTTAGTGTAGCATGAATTAATCATTAAGGGGGAAAAAACCCAATTTGTTGATTTGTTGATTTTTTCATCCCCTCCCAAAGAACATAATGCCCCCTAATGCGCTAATAACCCCTAATGACATGCAGAACACACAAGCTCAGATAGCTACACATTCCACACAAAATTATTATATATTATGGCAGAAGAAATGAGTGAAAGACATGAAGCTAGGAGCAAATGACTGACCTGTTTGGTGGAGGACACAGAGCTGAGGGTGCTGAGACTGTTGTTGTCTGTCACTACCATGGCGGACGGGAAGCGTGACGGGTGGGAATACTGCGGTGGCTCCTGCTTGTGTGGGTACACTGGGAGAAGGACACGACAGCCAGATAAAGGGTCATGTTTGTGTCAGAAATATCTGCGTGTAGTAATACAGCTGAGCTGTATTTTCCTGAATATATTGTTGTTTCGACTGAGTTACACGTACAATGTTTATTCATATGGGAACTCATATTCATATTGCACATGGTAGCAGGTGTACATTGTTATTTTTTATGATTTCACTTGTGTGTGTGATGATGATTTTTTTTCCTTCTCATATTCGTATTCATATTGCACTTACATTTACATTCAGGCATTTGGAAGATATATAATATCCTTCAATAACCATCTAGGTTGGGCACATGTTGCTGTAGCATAATAAGATCAAAACTTTACAACAAGAAAGACTAGGGACTAATGCTGCGATCCATTTGTACTCAGACGTCAGGATATCGGATTTCCTAGTCAGAAATATCAACTGGAATGTCCCTGAGGTCCTCACCAACTCTGAGTTAAATATCCTAACCGGTGGCACCTTGCCTGGACAGTAAGCAAAAGCTGGAGTTTTATGCCGTTTATCAAACGTCTGGCTATTTTTGTCTCATTTAATCAGTTGTCCACACAGCACTGTCCAAGTTTTATCCGTGGTCATATTGATATGGTGTTCTGATGCGCAAAATCCCGTGTAATGTGTTGTTTTCAGGTGGTATTGCTAATTAATGGCTAATGCTTATCCCGTGGCAAGCGAACTTGGCTCCCCCATGCAGTGAAATTTAAAGAAAAGAAATAAAAGGAAGTTGAAATTCCAGTTGAACATTATTTTAATAGGTTAAGATCAGCTTATCAGGGGCCTTATTCTGATTAGGTTCACAGTAAAACACCGGTACAGACACAAGAGCAAGTATAATAGCGATTTTCCTGACAGTCACAACAAGTTTATATCATCCCCAGGTCCACAATCCGACTTCTGTGGCAAATGGAACGCAGCATTATACTGGTTTGTAACAACAGCTGAAGTGCTCTAGAAGATAACTAAATACAACACTTTTCAAACCTGCGAGTAACTGAGAATGCAAATATTTTTTACTTTATGAATAATGAAAGAATCATCCAGCTACAGTAAGAGAAGAATGCACACTTACTATGTGAGTGTGTAACAGTGGCCATGAAGGGCTGTTGGCTCATGTGGCTGTGAGACTGTTGCATGAGGCTCTGTTGGTGAGAGCTATGCAGCTGCTGTGAGAACTGCACGGGCTGTAGGGTGGCCAGGCTTCCTGCCACACTGTTGATTACTGGCACCGTCTGCGCCTGCGACGTACTCAGACCTGTACACAAATGTTTATGATGCCACCGATTCCACTCCTGGTTTGAATCAGACATGTTATAGTACATAGATGAAACACAAAAATACTCAGACCATCATGCCCCAGGGTGTTGACAACCAGTGGTAACGAACACGAACTGCTGAAGATGGAGAAAGTAAAGTAAGAGAGCCCGCTCACCCTGTGCAATGGCCATGACTCCAGAGATGGGCATAATGAGGTTCTGTGTTTGCTGGTGAGCATGGTGAGAGCTGTGGATGTTGGTTAAGGTGCTAACTGGTGGAAGACCTCCACCTGATACTGAGATCTGCCAAGAGAAAAACACAGAGACCCGGTCAGCAGATGTCTAAGAACCATGAGGCAAGGGGCTTCATTCTAATAAGTGGTAAATGCTTACTTCCTAAACTTTAGGAATTACCAGTAAAATAGCTGAAATGGCTTCATCAAAGGTTCTGTTGTGCTATCGTGAAACAAAAATGACAGGGCTTGGAGTGACAATGGGTATTACTGAAAAGCCTGCTGGACATAGAGGAGACTGAGATCAGACAATTGTCTGACGGCAAAGATAAGCCACAATGATCCTCCCTTTCTCCTCATGCTGATTAACATTAGTCACTGACACAAGTGCACGAGAAAGTTCCAATGAATTTGAGTTAGAACTAAATTAAACAACTCAGTATCTCTGTTATATAAAGAAGTTCAGAACATCGAAGGTGACTCAGGTTTGTCTAGTTGAAAATTCAATATTTGGATAGGGTGGGGGTGGGGGGGTCAGATGTTCTCCTCCCGCAGCACCCCAGCTTAATCGAGCGCTGCTGTCAGTCCACTTGCCAGAGTAAGCAGAGCTCCACCTGCTACTTCTTCCTCCATGGCATATAATCAATAACAACAGAATGTTTCTTTGTCAGGTTTATTGGCATAGCCATGGTCATGCCCTGCTCATAGTAACACCATAGCTGCCCTGTGGCATACTGTGGGCTAAACCTTACTGTCTACTGGAGCTTCGAGTGAGAGAAGAACAATGCAGTGTTTGTTGGGCTACACAGCAGTCAATGGCAGCAGCTATCAGGGGCCCTGTTCAGCATTGCTGTATCAAAAGTAGGCCTTGGCTTATCTTATCTGAGGCAGGAGTGGCCAGGTGTGCTCACCATCTTGGCGTCAAGTGACAGGAGGCTGTGGCTGGGGTCCAGTGCTCCAGGAGAGACCTGCTGCAATACAGACTGGCTGCTCGTCATGCTGTGGTGATTGATAGTGCTGGAGGAGCTGACTTCACTGGGACCCTGGCTGTACCTGACAGCTGAGGTGAGAGAGAGAGAGAGAGAGAGAGAGAGAGAGAGAGAGAAATATATATACTTTTTTAAGCTTGTCTTGGCTTGCTCGACGTGTCACACAAGTCTACATTTAGGGATTTAGGGTAGAGATGTGGGTGTCTAAAAGTGTTTTCACAATAGCCACAAGTTGCCAGAGACACTTCTGTCTGCCTTCTGGCCCCAGACCTGTTAGGGGCAGGGCAAACAAACTCCACAACAGATACATGACCAAAAGAGTCAAGGCCAGTCTACACATAGCCAGGCACTTATACCACCACAAACTCATGGCAGCGTGTGCTTACCAGGACACCTAAAACATTCTCTGATTTGACTTTTAAGTAAAAAGGTCCATGCTTTCAAATTCAAAATTGCAGATTATTTTAGTTTCTTTCAGTGAAATAGTTTGCCTTGCAGTTTGAGTCATACGTCAAGTTCTGGGAGTCCACATTACAGAGATTTCAGTCATCTCTTGTGCAGCGGGTGTTTGCAAATCCCAGCCTCCTCTGATACTGGCCAAGCAAACATTACAAAATCAATGCCAGTGTCAAATACTTCTGTTGATATGCAGGCAGTACCTCATTTAAGCTCCAGCACCAACCTGACAGCGACATCAGCTAGGATTACCTAAAATAACACACGGAGAGCAGGAAGCCTTATAACTGAGCACACCATGACATAGAACCCCCAAACACTGCCACACATTACCCAAGGCACCATGTACTGCACAAACGTCATAGTTATGGCAGTATGAAACACATACTACTGAGTGGTAAAGAACTTTTTTGGCATTCTCAACATTTCATCCATCTTGTGGTCCATTAGCTATACATCAGACGAGGGTCTCTCCAAAGAATGCCACAAGCCCATGTCTGTCCACTTCAGCATGCAGCCAACTCTCTCACAGCTCTACAGCATCTTGTAAACACCGATAGTGGACAATAAAGCACTCCATCGGGCCATGGACCCCTGGCTACACAATGGACCAACCACCATAAACAGACTTTATTTTATAGGCCTATACCCTGTAAAAGTGTCAGAGGGAGAACGGGGCTATTCACTGGGGGCATTGTCTGACTTTGTCTGCTCTTCACCTAGGATGCAAGGACTGCTCTCTCTTGCCCTCTCTCGCTCTCTCTCTCTCTAGTCAGCCTGGTTTGTATGTCTGATCCAGTCTGACCAGCAGGAGAGTTCTGTTTCTGTGACAACAAGGAAGCAAAATGTGGTCTTTGACAACACAGGGCAGGAGCAATGCAGGACAAAAACATCAAAAACGCCATTACAAAAGATCATGTAATACACCCGTTCAATGGTCAGTCTGTAATATAAAACCTAGTGGAACCATCCAGATTTTGAAGCAATAAACAAGTAGGCTAAATAAGTAAAATATTTCCAGAATCCAGATGGAAATTGGTGCAGAAGGGGAGTGGTAGCGAGAAGAGGGAGCAAGAACTAAAAAGCTTTAGTTCTCCCTGGGACCCATGTAATATCAAAGCCCTGGTGCCCAACCCCAGGCAATAGTCTTTAGAAAGCTGCTGCATATGAGAGACCTCCTGGGTCTCCGCAGGACGTACATGTCCTTTTAGCCTGGCTGTGGGTTTCACGGTAAGTGTAGGGACAGCTGAACCCATGAGTTCTGAGCAAAGGTCATCCAGAAGGACACTGCACCGTAAAATACCATGTTCCACATTGCGGCCCACCAGCCGAGGGGAATTCTTCTATTAAGCAACGTGAAATTTTATCATAAAGATTTTCCATGAGTCTGATCTGAAGATTTAGGAATACATCATAAGAGAAGATTAAATTATTTAATGGGGCTACCAAAATTGCTGTTAACGGTATATCCATTCAGAGTACGGAAGTAAAGGAATTTATCTGCGATCCATTGGGACCCAAAACAGAGGTAACAAATCAGCCGAAGCCTCGTAGCTCCTTACGCCTATCAACAGAATGATAAGATCAATAAAAGGTCAATAAACGTGGAATCAGAGAAGTGACCCTTCAGTGACCTTTGCCTACCAACCTAGGCTTGATGTGATTTGAGAAAAGGGATAGAAAAAAGGAGGCTTCACCCATAGCCAACTTTAGCCACAGCAGAAGGGGTGATCAGTCCTGTCTGGTCAAAAAAGACCCAATTCTAGCAGACAGCTCCTGCTGCTCTGCTCCCGTCCCAGCTCCAACCACTATACTCTAGTTCATAAAGGTGGGGGGAAGGTTCCAGCGTCCCCTCCCCTACCCCAACAGAGATAAATGAACCCAGGTTACAGTCACTTCTAATACACCATGGACAATGGGGCTTCCTGCCAGGAGAGAGTAAAGAGAGCAGGGGACAGGGGAGCCCCTTATCAAAGGTCTGGGAGATGTAGTAGCTAAGGGTTTTAATTGTCAATTAAGCATGCATAATACAGACTGTGTCTTAGCAACATGATGAGGGCAACCTGCTGAGCCATTCTTGTTGGGTCAGGCTTCTACACTGAAAACCATCTGATGCTGCTAGCAGGATGCCTTGTAAGCACCCTAACCCCCAGCTAAGGAAAGAGCTTCGTAAAGCAGAGTCTTCCTTTTCTGAAACCTACATCCCTACCCCTGTGCCCTTAGCTTCTGCCCCTTTCCACACTGACGCACCAGCCAGTGGCCCTGCCTCTCCTTGCAACCTGGGGTCATTGACTGGCCAGGTGTGCAGGAGGGAAAATCCATAAGCAAACAAATAAGCCCTGCACAGCCAACATGTATCCACAAAGAAAACAAGCACTCACTTCTCCTTTCAACACAAAGATTTATTTTTATTTTTATTTTAGTGCCTTGTTCTTTCAAACTAAGGCAATGTATCTAACTGGGTATGTGCTTTTTTAGAAAAATCAGGACAGATCCCAACGGTAAAAATGACAACTTTACCGAGACAACAATACTACGGCCATGTCACCATCCTGACTGAATGACCTGAGACTGACCCTGATACTGATCCCAGGTACATGTGGGCTGTCATTAACACATTTCTACAGCTGAGAATAAAAATAGCTTCTGCAAAGTGTGCTTTAATTAATCACGTCTCTTCTCAGCCTAATGCGGATTTCATTTGTCTCAACTCTTCCTTCCTTTCCCACAGAACTGAAGTTGAAGCTAATGACAAGCATTGTTTTCCATCTACATTGCTATCAAACACTACAGCCCTGATAACAACTTTGCCTCAGTAACCTGACCTAGATTCACAACTGAGGCTTTAAGCAGCGTTAGAGACGTAAATGAATTTGACTGGAAGCGAGAGAAGGCTAAAGTATTGTTTACCTTGCATCTTGCTGGGTGGAGAGGTGCTGGCCTGTGAATGGTGTGGCGAGCTGTGTGTGAGGAGAGGGTTGATGCTTTGCCCTCCATAGGCATCCATGGCCAGCTTCTGCCGGAAGGCTTCCTCTTTGCGACGATTGGCGAACCAGTTGTAAACGCGCACCTCTGTGACTAAATTGGTTCCAAGCCCTTGGGCTTTTGACGGTGATACACCTCTCTGGAGACACTCTGCTCTACATTGGGACAAACAATGTTTAGTCGGTGCAATTATTGGTCAATTGTGTACGATTACAAAGTGTGTGAGATGTTGAAAATCGTTGATGTTGCATTTTGTAATTGTTAAAAATGTATCAGATAGGATAGGCACAGCATTACCGATTGCATTCTTCTACCAGAGCTTCCCGCTCTTCTTTGCTTGGGTTCTTCTGCCGTTCATAGGCCTGGTAGAGGATCTGCTGGGATGCAGGCCCCCACTTGAAGCGGTTGCGTCTGAGTTTCTTGAGAGCAGGTTCAGTGCCAGCATCATCTCCAGGCTGCCCCATGCTCGGTCCAGACTGACTGAACTCTGGGAAAAGAAGGAGCACCTGGTCCTGACTGCCTTTGTCTGTCATACTACTGCCAGACCCTTGTGTTGCTTGGTTGAATTCTGCAAAAATAAAGGAAATGTTTGGGTTTTTTTTCGACGTACATGTAACTTGTGCTATTACAGAAACATGCATTTTGGTGGCCTGTGCATTGTGCCAGGATACTCAGGTATGTGGTCAGTATAACAAGCGCAAATTAAACTGCCACATGACTAAGCCTAGAAGGGAGCAAATGACGTGGCAAAAAAAAGTCTAGATCAATAAAATCTATTCAAATAAAAACAGGATTTTTTGAGCACAACTCCAGTATCTCAGAAAGATTTTATACAAAATCAAACGTAAAGTATAAACTGTATAAAAAATGATCATAATCAAAATTATAATTAGTATTACAACAATAACAACAACAACAACAACAATAATAATAATAATTATTATTATTATTGCTGTTGTTGCTGCTGTTATGATTATTATTGTATAATATGTACTGTACAGAAAAACAAATCATATGCTAAACTTCTTTGCTTTCAGTACAAGCTGAGTGAACTTACGTCGTAGGATCTCGCGCTGCTTCCTCACGTACCAGGTGTAAAGAGCCGCGCGCTTCTGCGTCTTCATGGGCGTGCCCTTGTTCAGGTGCTGAGAGAGATGTGATTGGTTGAGGCCTGTGACGTCGACCACCTCGCGCTGCGGAATGTTGTGTTGCTGCATGTAGGCCTTGATCATGCGCGCGGCTCGCCACGGATCCTCCCTGCGCGCACAGGCATAAAGACACAAGTTTCTTGGTTATTTATTGTTTATATATATTTATATATAAAATTAAAGATGTGCGTGAAGAATTGAATTAAAGGCTTGATAAAAAGTTTTTAGTGAACCTAATGATGATTAAAAACACAGAGAAACAAAGGTCATGTTATAATGCTGTCTCTGCCCCTGTCCCTGTGTCCCCCGTCCCCCTGTCTCTGGGACAGACTGAAAGTCGTCTTAAGTGGGGTGAGATCTCACACGGGATTGTTAATCACCCTAATAAACGATCCTTAATCATGGCTTTCAGTGAGCTGTAAACACTTCCAAAGGTTAGGCCTACAGATTTAATTGGATAAACACACTGCACTCTGATGGGATTTCATTCCTGAGGGAGGTGTTTATTAATGATCATGAAACAACAACAACAACAACAACAACAACAACAACAACAGTGCGCATTTCTCGGCATGTGGTGTACGAGAACTGGTTTATGTTATGTTGGGTTTTTTTTAATAGAAATAATATTTGCTAATGAATGTGCGTTATTTGTATGAATGTCACCGTGATTAATAATACACGCTACATTTCACATACAGCATCTGACTCAAATACAAAGGAAAAGGACATTTCATTTCTTTTCTAAAGAAACAAACGGCTTCTCCGAGCCATGATAAAGGCTTGGAATCATGACGAAATGTAAACACTAACCCTCACCTTTACACATCGAAATCAGGTATTACAAATCCGGGGGGGGGAAATGCTTTATCCCATTGTGCCATTAGTTTAAATAAATACATAAATAAAGACATAAATAAATAAAATTAAATAAAATTAAATAAATAAATAGATAGATAGACTTAAAACGCTACTTTACACTTGAGGTTAAGTGCTCGCATGCTGTAACACACACTGGAGAAGTTTAACTAAACCATAAAAAACAAGTTTTATTTAGTGATCTAGGTGAACAAAAGAAAAGTTGAGGTAATTAGAAGAGAAAGAACTCGAAGTTTCCCACAGTGTTGTTGAAGATCTCCTGCTTGGCATGTTAGGGAGAGTTCAGCTGAAAGCTCCGACTCAGTAAAGACAGGCAGTAAAACTAAAACACTGCCCTGCGCCTTGGAATAAACGCCTTAAACACTGCGTACACAGAAACGGCCAAAGAGTAATGAAGAAACTATAACAGCAACGAAAACGCGGGGACAGAGAGAGAGAGAGAGAGAGAGAGAGAGAGAGAGAGAGAGAGAGAGAGAGACTTCAAGCCCCTGTAGAGAGCCAACACTTACCTTTATAATAAATCCAGTCTAAATGAAGTCTCGCCATAATAAGAGAGAATGTAACAAATCTTTCTGTTCTCCGACGCCACACACTCTCACATACATTCACACCACACACACTCTCTCTCACACACACACTCACACACTCATAGTAAGTTACAGCTGAGGGAGAAGCGGCTTTATGCCTTTTGACAATGAATAACCAGATCTCCATTCACGCTAATCATACGCCACTGTGTATCTTTCAGTTGATGATTTATAGAATAAAATTAATAAGAAGTCAACGCCACGTGGTTTAGTTTGGCTTTTTAAAAGTGCATTTCGGGATGCTGATGTTGGAAGAAAAGTCGGCCGAGAAGAGCAGCAGGCAGCTACAATGTCTGTTCATCTGGAGGCTTTAACTGTCATTTGGGTTCTCCTCATATAAAAAAAAGAATTATTATTATTATTATTATTATTATTATTATTATTATTATTATTATTATTATTATCATTGCATTGTATTAAATATATCATCCATCTATTCCTGCCCTATACATAAATAAGGCTAATAATTACAAAATCGCTTCAGTTAATTAATTAACCAATTTTAGATCAGAGAAATGTTCCAGAATTTTCCAGGTCTCGGCTCCCAGGGTTGGATTTGATTTTATTTTATTTAAAAGAAAGAAAACCATAATAACTGAACTTTCCTGAAGGTCGGAGCAGCTCCTAAATCCACCTCAGACAGATGAACTAGCATGTGGCATTTCTCCTGGAGAGCGCTCTGAGTTAATGATAAATAGAGCTTCTTCAGTTGATATTTCTCTAAGGCAAAGAAATAATAACCAGGTAGATAATTAGTAACCAGAATGTTAAAAGATGAATTTGGCGCGTGGTTTTAAATCTGTAAACACCGCCGGCCTGGCCTTTATTACACCGCCACTGGGGAAGCAGGGCAGTGTGGGGCTTTCACCTCTTTGTTTAGGTCTTTTACTCGGAAAGAATTGACCGTTAAACGTTGTTTTAAAGTACTAGCTTAAATATAGATATTACTGAGAGTTAGAAACATAAACCTCACCGCGATCCCAGAGACAATTCAGTAGCTTTATCCCAACGAGTTTCTTATGTTTCCAACGTTATCCTCTTTTAAAAGTGCTCCCAAAAAGCAACACCATGAATAATAATAATAATAATAATAATAATAATAATAATAATAATAATAATAATAACAACAACAATAACAATACTGACACTACTATTAGTACTACTACTACTACTAATAATAATAATACTAACATTACTACTACTACTACTACTACTACTACTAATAATAATAATAATAATAATAATAATAATTATAATAGCAACAATAACAATACTAACACTACTATTACTACTACTACTAATACTACTAATAATACTAACACTACTATTACTACTACAACTACAACTACTACTAATAATAATAATAAAATAATACTTAAAAATACTTTTAAAAAATTTAAATACTTATTATTATTGTTGTTGTTGTTAATAATAATCATCATCATCATCATCATCGTCGTCATTATTATTATTATTATTATTATTATTATTATTATTATTATTATTATTATTATTAAAGGTTTTCAGACGTTAAGGTTTGGGGTCTTAGTTAGTCTATTAAAGTAAAACATTTCGTGGCAGGAGAGTTGAAAAAAGGCCCCTGTAAAGTGTATTGGACCAGTGATTTGTCTGGTCCGGTCGGAGTGTGTGTGTGGTGGTGAGTGTGGACAGGGGCTGGGGAAGAAGAGCCCTGCACTCACGCCAGCATGCGGTCCACCTCTGCGCGCTGCTCGGCCGCTTCCTCCGTGTTGAGGGACTGCAGCTCCTTCAGGATCGGCGGCGTGTCGTAATCATCTCCGTCCTCCGAGCCTTCGTCCCCCGACAGTTTGGCCTTGCCGTGCCCGTTGGTCAGCGTGTGAAACACCGGCTTGGCCTCCACGTCACTGCCGTTGGCCGCCGACGGAGACATGTGCAGGTTCTCCAGTTTAACTCCATAGCCGGCTGGGCTGCTCTCCATGTCGTCCAGCGCCTGGATCAAAACATCTCTGGTGACTCCGGAGTCTAACAGGGCGCTCAGAAGCTCCTGCTGCAGAGATGTCAGCTTGGACACCATGTTTGCGAACATCCAAAACAAATGTCCACCTTGGTGAGGAGGGAAAGAGAGAAATTCACACGAAAGCTCTGAAACGTCCCTCTCCTGTCCTCTCCTGTCCTGTCCACCTCCCGTGCGTAAAAAAGTCCCCCTGAGAAAGACACCTGCTTGATGAAGCCCAGCCACTTCCCCACTCGCTATAACTTGCCATGATGCTTTGGCAGGGAGGGGCATATTACAATATGCTAATGAGAGGGCGGGGCACTGGAGCCACTGCGGCCTCTGGAGTGTCCTTTATGCAAATGAGCAGCCTGTCACAGACCGGCAGGTAGAGCGTGTTTACACTGCAGCTCGGCTGCTTTTATTGGCCTCTCTTATCAGTAACTTCAGTGCACTTTGGACTCTGTCACATTCAGACTGTAGTGAAGGGAAATAATAATAATGATAATAATAATAATAATAATAATAATAATAATATAGGAGGAAAAGAATGAAACATAAGTAAAATAATATGTATATTTATGAATATTGATTATATCTATATAATTATTATTGTTGTTGTTGTTGTTGTTATTATTGTCTAGCTGTCAGTTTAGGGGATCAGTAAGGAACAGACATGTAGGTGAACCTGTATTATGGCATTAGCTGGGTTTTTGACACAAACAATTTTTCTTAAGAATTTTGGAAAACAAAAAATATAGGCTATTGTTAAAGGATTTTGCTGTGTGTTTTAGAGACTTTTTGGGTGCTGATTTTTGTCCTGCACTTTTATAAACACTGTAGGCTTACAGTATATTTCTGTACATCTCAGAAAACTTGTGATTATGTTATTATGTTAGTTAAATAATTGAATGGAATTTTAGTTAGACACGGAGTT
>JAQMCW010000003.1:12890653-12901961 GCA_030068335.1 Chrysichthys cranchii
ACCGCCCCCCACAGAGCCTTAGAACGTCCCCCACAGAGCCTTTTACCGCCCCCCACAGACACTTAGAACGCCCCCCACAGACCCTTTTACCACCACCCCCCCTCTAGACCTTTTTACCGCCCCCCCACAGACACTAAAACGCCCCAGAGAGAGCAGTAAACGCCACCACGACCGCTGGGAGAGTTCCCACCCCACTTGTGGACGCCGGGGTAATTGAGGGACAGGTAACGGCTGCAGGACAGCTAGACTATGCTAAGCTAAGCTGTCTCACCCACCTGGGGTCTTCAAACTCGACAAAGGCGAACGGAGGGCCCCCGCGCCGGTTCTTCAGGTCGATGTCTCGGATCGCTCCGTATTTGTAAAACACGTCCTCGACATCTTTGGTGCGGATATCAGGGGGAAGGTTCCCCACGTAAATCCGGCAGTCATTGCTCCCTGCGGGGCCTCGGATCACTCCGGACATGGCCGAGACACGAGCGTGCTGTGAACGGAGACACACAGGGCACTCAACCACAGCACCGAGGGGGACTTTAGCAGAAACACACACACAGACACGCAGCACGGTGACATACCAGGAGTAAACAGCGGTGCAGTAAACCGTCCTGTACACACGAGACAATAAGCGCGTGCTGCTCCTGCACTACGTGCGCGCGCGCTCACTTCCTCTCCATTAACCGCGCTTAGCGGCGCTCGTGCATCCCGGAAACTCGGGGCGCATCAGTCCTCACATCCGGCCACATCCGCGAGACGAGATAGTTCCCAAACAAACACGTTTTGCTTTGTGTGTGTATTTAAAGCAAATGCCAGTACAGCACAGAGCTAAGTAATTAAATGGTTTTTAGTTACCCCACTGCTGTTTAGTTGCCCCTATACTTTATTGTGATTTACGTTTATTTCTTGATCACGTGGATAAACAACAACAACAACAACTTGTTTAACCCTGGAGCACCCTGGGTTCATATTTGACCCTGACTTTAATTTCACCCTTATATTCAACACCACTCACTGTTTGGAGGACATTAGGGGACATCCCAGGAGATCTCATAAGGACCACTTCATAACATGTAGTAGGAAAGAGTTCATTAAAACACACACACACACACACACACCTGTTTTTGGGTTCACTGAGTCTATATCATCATTTTAGCCAATGGAGATATTTTCCTACTATTATAAGGTGGTCTGGGTTTTCCAGGGTTAATTACCTGGTAAATTTGTTGTGCAAATTAGTCTATAAGTCAACCCCAGACATCATAATATTAACGGATCCACTATAATTCCACCAATTAATAACATGCAATAATTATTTTCTATAACTTTATATTTAGAAGAATAAAGGACATGAAGAGGCACAGGTGAGAAGACACACCACGTGACCTCTTCTTTGCCACTGTATAAGTCAAGTCAAGT
Organism: Chrysichthys cranchii; assembly: GCA_030068335.1. Lineage (NCBI taxonomy): Eukaryota > Metazoa > Chordata > Actinopteri > Siluriformes > Claroteidae > Chrysichthys > Chrysichthys cranchii. The sequence continues at coordinate 12,892,064 of JAQMCW010000003.1, forward strand.
CAATGTTATTTCCTTTTGGCCTTACAGATACAGAAGGAGGGAGCAATAGGGGGATCTAAAGCTATCAACCTTGTGTTTTATTTGCTATCTGGGGAACCAGCTTGGCTATACATTGTGAACAAGTTCACTTACTGTGTAGCTAGAATGAACAAACTCATATACAGATGTAATGGCACAGAGGTAGCTGAGCCAGACACGTGAAATGTTTTCTGAATTTATTACGCCTTATGCAGTATTTTTTTTTAATCATACAGGATACCACAGCACTCACCAAAAGCACACAGCTCACAGGTACTAAGTGTAAATAAGCTTAACTCTATACATCATACAGAAACGTTTAAATCATGTTTTCATCAAGCACTGAATAGCACAAACTCTAAAGACAAACCCAAATTGTGTTGGTTGAGTGACAGGATCACGAGATCACATTTTATCTATATGGCATTCATAATCATTTATAATGTTTTCTAAACAGTATTGGAGTCGGTTAATTCATTTGAACAGATCTAATACTGATTTAGTTCGAACAGCTATGTACTGAACTCAAAGATACACCATGAAGCTGTGTGTGTGTGTGTATCAGATTACAGTCATTTCTACAACAGTGGCAGTGGAACTGGCTGGATTTGAGGAGATTCTGAATAATGGTAATGGACAGCTGGTAAAGGGAGCATTTCAGTATGCATAGCTAGACAGGTAATGGGAAAGACCGGTAGCTCCACTGCTGTCCTCTCCACCAGAATACTTCCCCTGGGATGCCAGACTGTTGATCTGAAAGAAAAAATAAACACAAAGGAGACGTGAGGACTAGCTGGAAAGTGAACACTTTTACAAATATATATGTCGATCCAGCATTTCAAGTCTGTCCTGGAGCACAGTATTATCTATTTGATTAGCAGTTTTTTTCAACCAATCAATTATTTGATTGATCTTGCAGGAGACGTAGACATTAATCACCATTAATGTCGCAATATTAGCATTAAGACTTATAAGGTATTAGACATGCTCAGTGTATATTTATTGTCCTGGGGTAAGGTGAAAAGCAATATGAAGATATTTACTGGATCTTCCATTAGGGTAAGAACCAGGAAGTAGACTAAATGAGTGAATACACAGGTCATATAAACACAGGTCACCTAAACCTACATGACTACGTCAATAAATTAGTCATTAGCTTGTGAGAGTGGACTTTTGTCCTTGTTGCTCTGTCTCTCTGTTCTGTGTTTGAAACAAAACCTATTAAATGGTTTACAATAACCGAAAGTTATTTTGGCAAAATGATGTCAGATAATGTAGGTCATTTTGTACATTTGGTATGTACATGTACAAAATAAGACAGAAGTTGTACTATTCATGAAACTCATTTTGTAAAATGTACAGCTTATCTGTCCTTATTTACCAATACAGTAGTAGAATGTGTGGGATCGTCCACATTATACAGTTTAGGATAAGACAGGATGAAAACATGACAGGACATGCCTCAGCCCGTTTGATGAACTCCTCAGTGGCAGCACTCTGGTTTTCTTTCTGACCGCGCCAGGTCTTCAGCGCTGAGGCCTGCAGTGCTCGACCAAAAGAAAAGGTCAGTGCCCATGGCTTTGCCAGCGGGCAGTTATTGATGGCATTTAAGTGCACAGAGGCTTCCTCTTCACTCTGGCCTCCCGAAAGAAATGTTATTCCTGGAAGCAGAAGTTTTTGAACATTACACACCTATAATGACAACATGGATGTGAAGCCAGACAAACATGTAAAGGTGCAAGATGCAGTACAGGGTTCTAAACACAGGTACGTAAAGAATTAATAGCATGACAAGACACTTTAAGATGAGAGCAATGCACAGAATTACAGCTGAACTTCGCCAGAGCAAGGACACACAGGTCGTGGAATCATGACTGTCAGTGATGTAATCGACGTAACCAGTGACTGCAGGAGGCACAGTGCGGCGTAGGGCAGTGAGAGTCGCCATGGCAACCTCCTCGGCACTGTATTTGGTGGGACAGCCGTGTCCAGGGGTCACCATGTTGGGCTTGAGCAGGGTCCCCTCCAGATACACATGATGATCAAACATGGCCTTGTAGACTGCTGCTAAAACCTGGACCACAAACATGCGGCTTTTACACTGGCTATATCACGCAATTACCAACGAGCTGTCTTCAATTTCATATGGGATAGAAGCATTAACAGGGACCGCCACTGACCCTCTCTGTAACAAACTGGCAACGCTTGAGGTCATGATCTCCATCAGGCAGAATCTCAGGTTCCACTATGGGTACGATCCCGTGCTGGAAGAAAAAAAAACAACCAAGAAAAAACAGGATTTAGCCAAGTATCTTTATTTTGTCAAGCTGAGATGACAATCCAGCTGTGTTAAAAATACTGAATCCATTTCACGCCGTACCTGCTGGCAGATTGTAGCATAGCGTGCGAGGACATTTGCATTTTCTGTGATGCACAGCGGAGACGGGGTCGTGTCACTGATCTTCATCACGCAGCGCCACTTGGCGAAATCGGCTCCGTCTTTCTTGTACTGAGCACATCTCTCTGATAAACCATCCAGCCCTGAAACAAGCATCAGTTTAGAGCTTAGGTCACAGAGGTAACATCAAGCAGAATCAAACCAAAACAATCCAACAGAAAACACTTATATTTAGATGATAGATAGATGTTTGCTTGGTTCACCTTGTGTAGTAGTTTCTCCATTAGTTCCGGGCAGGGGAACTACTCCTTTGTCAACCTTTGGGAAAAATGCAAAAGACAAATTTGAGCTCCTTCTATCTATAGGACCCTGAATATATGAAGAGCGATGAATGGTTCTTAGTTGCCCTTGTGTTACAAATCCACAAAGTAGCCAGTATTCTTCAGGAGCCAGTATTAAAATGCTTCTTAATTCCAAACAAAAAGTTCTGACCTCTAATAGCACCGCACATACCTTGATGCCAACAGTGATCCCTTTGTCTTTGATCATTTTAACAAAAGGGACCCCGTCATCAGAAGTCTGGTAGAGGGTTTCGTGGAAAAAAATGACTCCGCCAATGCAGCTGTCGATGCGGTCGTCTGCGCTGAAGAGGACTTGGCGGTACAGGCGGCGATTCTCCTCGGTGTTCTCCACTCCTATCTGATTCAGACGCTTTCCCATGCTGCCTGTTAGTTAAACAATTCTCCCATAGTGAAAGAGGATCACGAATACGTCTGGACCCATAAAGCACTCTAAGATTAATATTCTGGCTTATAACAAAGCACTGTTGAATTCCTGAATCTTACTTTTGATTAATGTCTCTAAGAGCAGCTTTGAACGTAGTGCTGAAAGGCAAACTCATGGGGTTTATATGAGGTCGATGAATATGTGTTGATTTCATTCATTCATTCTTCAGAAACTGACTTATCCAGATCAGGATCACAGTGGAGTCAGAGCCTTTCCCAGGAATACTAGGCATGAGGTGGGAATGCACCCTGGATGGGACGCTAGTCCGTCACAAAGCATTGCTTCTGTAGTTTGAGCATTAACGTGAACTCGTATGGTGAATCTACCATGTAATGTAAGACTAATGCTTGAGGAAGTATTCCCGATCTGTTGTTGTTTAAAAAAATCAATATGGTGAATTTCTCATAAGGAAATGTTTAATGTTTTATGGAAAGAGTCTTCAGTGTCATTGGTTTGTACTTTTCCATAACAGCAGAGTGTTAAGGACTGACCAGTTTATGATTTCGGATTTGTCGGATTTGCATTAGTATTATTTTTTTCCAATTCACTTCAAAAGAGAGAAAAACTACAGACTCCTGAGGGAACAACTCTTTACAGCTGCTATAATGTAAGTGAAAACAGGAACTAACATGTTTCTTGGACTTCCCATAACATTAAATGCAACTTTAACTGATAAAAAGATCAAACGTTGCACTGTAATTAATAAAAATAACTGCAATAGATGGTGAACTGCAATGGAATAAGTAGAATAAAAACACTTCAGGAGACGCTGCAGTAATCTCTAGGTGGTAACAGCTTCACTTCATACTGCATCATTATCACCGTCCACTTGTCGATTGTATTCCTACACCAACATGTCCTGTCATTTTAGTGGTCCGAAAAATATATTCACTGACTGAACGGTTTAAATAGTCGCACTAACCAACGGATTCATCAGCTGCTAGAATGCCTTTCCCAGGAGTCACGATGCGCAGAGCGATCTCATGCAGCTCCTTCTTCTGCTCCGTGGTGAGGGTCGGAAACTGGTGGCTCATCTTACACACAGGGGTCACGGCCTGAGAACAGTAGGCTGACTGTATTATGGAAATAGAGAAGCCAGGATGAAGATGTTCTCTTGAACCTCAACAGGTATAAATGGTCCAAAGTATTTAAAGGAGGACAAATACTACTGTAAAACAACAATAAAGGCGTACTTCCCAAAGAAACCCAGAGGTACTCACCGAGTCCGAGAAGAGATCCAGATGCTCTGGCTCGCTCTGCAGATGTGACAAGGAATGAAATGAGAAGCTCTTTTTGAGACAGCAACATTGCCCCAGTTCTTTATGGTGGCGTCCCAGAGGAGGCTGGGACCTGTAGGGCGGAGCGTAACGTCGTGACCTCATTAAGTGTTTTTGAAAAGGCCATGGAGGGGCGCACCTCCACCTCTAACCGCTTTAATTCTGTTCTGGGGTTCTGTTATTTTAACCACAGCTCATGTGGCAATAATAAGAAAGTGCTTAATTAATCACAAAGAAAAGTACACACCTGCTCTGAACTACACGATATTAATCTTCTTCAATCCATGCACAACGTGTCGCATTCCTTTAATAATGTAACTCGGAGGTGTCCACTCGTACACTCGTCCCCAAATGGCTGATGCGGCTACAGGTTTTCATGTCAGACAAATTGGAGCCACAACCAAGCATCGATTGAAGGCTAAGCACACACCAGCCCCTTGCCCATACGATCAGACACTCCTGGTGTAACTAGATTAAATTGGCTTCAAGTGAGTTCAGAATTCTCTAGGCAGTTAGATCCCAGAGCAACAATGCCATGTCCATGTGATTTTTTTTCCCAACAACTCCATGATCCAGTTTTCAAGGACAACTGTTAGAGAATCGAGCTAATAAAAATCTCCCCTGTGTTAATGTCTGCTGCGAGGTAGCCCAAATGTAGCAGGATTTCTCATTCAGGCTTGAACAATTGACCTTTAGGGATGAGCCTGAGTGTAAAGAAGGGGCAGACAGATACACGGGACCAGCCAAAAGTTTGGACACGCTAATTCCAATTCAATAGTTTTTCTTTGTTTTTATTCCTTTAAAGACACTTCATGTCCTAATGTAGTGATGGACCTTTGTTTGTCTTTACTTAGCTGAGTGGTTCTTGACATAATACGGGTTACAACAGTGGTGGAACAGGGCTGTTTACTGTGTACCAACACTACCTCAACACCACACAACTGATGATCTTAAACATATTCACAAGGCAAGAAATTCCACTAATGAACTTTTGCCAAGTCTCTTCTGTTAACTGAAAAGCATTCCAGGTGACCACCTCATGAAGCTGGTTCAGATAACGCCAACAATGTGCCAAGCTGTCATCAAGGTAAAGTCTAGGTTTTTTTAAGCACTTTGTTTTGTTTACCACATAATTCCATGTGTGTTATTTCAAAGTTTTGATATCTTCAGTATTGTTCTACAATGTAGAAAATAGTCAAAATAAAGAAATACCTATGCGTTTTTAGGCGTGTCCAAACTTTTGATTTTTGATACTGTGCATTTATACATAAATTAGCTCGATTAAGTGATTAAACCTATTCAATTCCCTTAAATGTTACTTGTACAATGCGTTAAACAATAAACAATGTCGCAAAGCAGTTATACAGAAATCTGCACATAGATTTAGTTCCCTCATGAGAAAGCCAGACGTGCCTGCGGCAAGGAAAACCTCCCCGAGAGTTGAGTTTAGTGCAAGAAAACTCAAACTTCATTGAGATTATGATCGGGTGCTGAATGTGATTGGTGTAGCTTTAGGAGGATTGTCCAATGTTGCTCTGCACATGAAGGAACTGACACTCATCTTTCTGGAGATGGGGTCTGGGAGGGGCCCCCAGGGAGAACCACAAAGAGATAATGTTATATTTAGCCTACTCTACAGGGGCTTTGGGTTTTTTTCCCTGATACCTAATTAAAAACATTAATAATGATGCTTTATCTGGTCTTCAATTTTCTGCCCTATTAAGGTTGCTCCCATTTGGGTTTGTCTTTGCTCTCACAAATAGGTCATACCAAGGTCTAAAAGTTAGATAGTATCATTCACTGATACAATAATTCATACTGAAATCATTTCTAGCAAAATCACATTTGTGAACCCGTTTCCCATTTGGTAAAGACTCTGCAGCACTTCCTACAGAAACATTCTAGCTTGGCCAAACCCAGTTTGAAAAAAAAGGGCAAGGGATGCACAGATTGAAAAAAGGAAAAAAACAACAACAACAAATATTTAGGGCGGCATGGTGGTGTAGTGGTTTGCACTGTCACCTCACAGCAAAAAGGTCCTGGGTCCGATCCCTGGGGTCGACCTGGGTACCTTTCTGTGTGGAGTTTGCATGTTCTCCCCATGTCCATGTGGTGTCCTCTGGGTACTCCGGTTTCTTCCCACAGTCCAAAGACATGCACAGAGGGGATTAGGCTAATTGGCTGCTCTAAATTGCCTGTAGGTGTGAATGGTCATCTGTCTCTGTGTGTCGCCCTTCGGTGGATTGGTGACCTGCCCAGGGTGTACCCCGTCTCTCACCCAAAGTCAGCTGGGATTGGCTCCAGCTTCCCCCCGTGACCCTGAACAGGATTAAGTGTCAGAAGATGAGAGAGAGAGAGGGAATGAACAAACATTTAGAAATATACTCAAAGGACAGACTAAATATGCGTTTATGCTACTTGATATTTAATTTTTTACTTTACTGACATACTGCAAGTTGATACAATAGAGCTATGACAAAAGCACCATCTACAGCCTTGTTTTTTTCACATATACATACATATGTTTGTATAGTTCATATACACATTGGGTTTTTTGTTTCTTGTCTACAAATGGTTGACGATATTGAGCGATATGCGTCAGTAGACTGTGAGGTCTCTTCAGTGCTGCTGAGTGATAGTAGGTAATAAATCTTTGAGTGAGGAAGGAGGGTCAAAAAGATCCCATTCAAAGTTCTGAAGCTGGTCGCAAGCTAATCCCGGCGCTGATTTCTCTAGCCGGTCAGGGTGATCCCAGGGTGAACTCAAGGATTGCCTGAATAGGAAGTTTCATCAGCACCTGAGAGTCAAATGAGACACCAATAAAAAACCTCTGGCTCGTGTAGCATTCCAGACAGCGCAGGCGACGCATGGGAGTCTTGCACAGGAGCTGCACCCAGAGAACACCAAGAAAGTACGAGAGCTTAAAGCAGCTGTGCGTGCCTTCAGTCCTTCAGGCAATGGGCAAAAGTGGAGACCCTGCATACCTCTGTGAGCAGTAGGGCCAGTGCAGGACTGAAGCTCAGAGGCATTTCATATGGGTGCTCAGTGACTTTGGTCAGCATGCCGCTCTGGTCTGACTCTGGAGGAAGTGGGAACTAAATGCAATATGAGAGTTTCATGAACCATAAGGTTTGCTTAGCTCCAAGATGTGAACATCAATAAGCATTTCAACACATCTTTCTTTTTTTTTTGTTTGGTTTTTTTGTTGTTGAGTTTTTTCCCCAGCCCACCCTACAAGGGTTTGGAGGACCACTGAGAGTTAGCGTTATTATGCAAAATAATTAGGTTCAGTAAAGAGAAACTAATTGAACTGAATTAATAGACGAAATTCATATAATGAAGAAAGCCAACACCAACAAAACAAACAGAGGAAGTGGTAAAGAAATGACACAACATTTGAGTTTTTTTCACAAAAAACTCAAAAACTAGGCTGGACAAAATTATTGGCACTTTTTCAAAATTGTAGGTAAATCTTGTTTTTTTTTTTCAAGCATATGATGCTCGTTTAACCTTGGGTGTGCCAAGAAACAGGGGCTGGCAATAATCACACCTGAAGCCAGTTTTTTTAGAGTTTTTTGTGAAATGATGTCAAATTTGGCTGTTTTCTCGGCTTTTGTTGTGTTGATCCAATGCACATAAAGGAAATAAACATGTGTATGCCAAAACATTTGTAATTGCAATAGTTTTCTGGGAGAAATGGTGCATTTTCTGCAAAAATTCCAGGGGTGCAGATAATTTCGGCCATGACTGTATATAAATCATTAAGTCAAACAGAGGCACTAGGTTTCATTCTGTAAAAACCTGTAAGGAGCGCCTCAATAAATAGTGACGGTTTTAAGCTGTGTTGTAGCTTGTTTAACCCTGGACCCTAACTTTTATTTCACCCTTATATTCAACACCACTCATTGGTTGGTGGACATTAGGGGACATCCCCAGAGGTCTCATAAGGACCATTTCATATTGTGTATTAGGAAAGGGTTCATTTAAGATAAAATGTTTTTGGGTTCTCTGAGTCTGTATCATCATTTTAGCCAATGGAGAAATTTTTCCTATTATGATCAGGTGGTCTGGGTTTTCCAGGGTTAATTAATTTGTACTGATTTCCAAAATCCGCTGTGATTGCATTCAATAATTTCATCAGTTAACATTCAGTCCTATTGGATTTAAATAATCCCTTTTTTCTTTTCTTTTTGTTTTTTTGTAAGATATGTTACCTCTCCAGCTGCCAGTGTGTATAACAGGATGCCCAGAGACCACCAGTGTGCTGCATGGCTATGAGGGTCAGACCCTCAGGAGCTGTTCAGTAACAGAGTGAAGAATATAATGACTTTATCTTCCATAAACATGAAGCAAGTACATATTTTCTGCCTTTGCAGATGGAATCAAAATATTACCCATGTACTGGATTATCCCACAGATAGTAAATGCTTTTTCACCATGCTGAAGTTGACGAGACAGTCCGAAATCTGTCAGGCAGACGTGACCTGAACCTAACGGAACAAACAGATTCAGGATCAGTTGATGTGGAGCAGCACTGTTTTTCAGCTCTGTAATATACAATATGTTAGTGCTTATTACAAGAGTCATCAGAACATCGGACAAAACTGTTGTCACTTAATGTGAGAAGAAAGAAAGGAGGGGGTTCATGTATTGCATCACATAAAAATTTGTCATACAATGGGAATTTGTTGAGAACACAGCACAGAGAGCAAAGGAACCAACCTTTTCCAATCCAAAATAATATTAGTCAAAGTGCCAAGCAGAAAGTCGCTTGTTATTCTTGCAAAAGCTGTACAAGCAGTCGACGTAATCCCATCTGAGCGTTTACAAATTTACTACAGCTTTATTACACAACTATAAACTTTACAGTTACAGATTTATAGCTATAGAAACAGGTTATAAGAATGAGGATAAAGTGACATCAGAGTGATGTCACAATGATGAAACAGTGATGTCACAACAATGTGACCGTGAAGTCACAATGTCCTCAAAACTCTAGTAAATGAACTCAATTACATTGCCGTGACTGGGTTTGATTAGGGTTAAGCTTCTACAGCTTGACTCCACAGATTTTTGGTCAAATCTTGCCACATAAGCAGAAGCAAGAATTACTCATAAACCAGTGCAACAACACTATGGACAGATGCATCTTGACTGTGGTAAAATTAACCCTCTTAACTTTTTATGGATTCTTCATTGCCACTCAATCATTTAGAGAAAATGTTGGCTAATCCCATTTAAAGGTCCCCTATATAGGTGACACCTAGTCGTGAGGTTGTAGATTGCAACCAACTGAATGGAGACTCTTAGCATATCAATCGATTTTGGTGTGTTTCTGATAGATTTATATATATATATATATATATATACAGTGAACCTCCACCTATCGCGGTGGTCACATTCTGGTCCCGTCCAGCGG
>JAQMCW010000003.1:12943843-12956125 GCA_030068335.1 Chrysichthys cranchii
CCTGGAATAGCCTTCTGTTAATCATTTTTGTATTTAGCTTATTGTAGGCTTATTGTACTCTGCAAAAGAGAAAATTATACCTGCCTCCAAATTGATTACACTTTCATGGAAATCCAATTTAAGAAGTATCGGCGAGTACACAAATATAAATACTCGTACTCGTATCGGTTTGGAAAAAAGTGGTATTGGTGCAACCCTAGTTTCAGCCATAGATGGGCAAAGAAGACGGTCAGCGGTGAACATCGGAGAAAAAACAGCAACGAGCAAAGAATCGGCTCTTCTTGGTGAAGACTCGTAGATGACGAGATGTAAATGATAAATTGTGAAGGCTGTTGTGAATCTCTGTTCTGGTTTTCAGGAACCTGGTGAGCATTGCCCACTCCAGGGCCTTTCGGGAGAAGGAGGGCAAAGTGTTGCTGGAGGGAAAGCGTCTGATCTGCGACGCCTTGGCAGCCGGGGCGTCTCCTCAGGTGCTGTTCTTCAGCAGAGTAGAGCGCCTGCGAGAGCTTCCTCTGGACAAGCTGGGCCAGGCCTCTCTGGTCAAGGTCAAATTTGAGGACATCAGAATGTGGTCAGATCTGGTCACTCCTCAGGGGGTTATCGGTGAGCAGCTGCATAATGTTGGAGTGCGTCTTGTCCTGGTTTCAGGGGCGAGGTTTAAAGTGCATCGTATCATCCGCTAAAGTCTTGGCGTCCCCGTAAATAAACCCTGAAGCTTACACGGCATGTTCTTTTATACGGCAGTGCTGAACCGAATTCTCGTAGCGGGGTCAGTTTTGTAGCAGAAGCTCTGAGAGTTGTTCAGGCGGTATTTCAACTCGCAGGTTTAATGCGTTCGAATGCGTCGCCTAATGTTTCCACTGAAGCAGCAGAGAGGGACGTGCAAGACAGACACTCCAAAATAAACTAAGGCCGATAATAATAGATTAACACACAGAAACGTGTCATTGTTGATATGGTGAAAATGATGGGCTGCATTCCAATATTAATACTTTCATGAGTACACGTACATGCTCACTTAGTAAGTGCGGACACTGTACATACTAGTACAGTGTCCGCACTTACAAAGTGAGCAGATTTCAGTAGGTAAGTGTTGTTCCAAATCGCCTACTCCATCATGGTGCACTTACCGGAAATTACGATCACGACTGCTGCCGCGGCTTGTCATCCCGGCAAAAATCATCCCTAACTTTGAACAGCGAACAGATTTTTAACCCTTCACAGATTTCTAGCTTGCAAAATGACACCGCTAACGCAGGCTGTGTGGAAAATCCGTTCCGGCAGCCATTTTTCTTTTCTTTTTCGAGCCGAGTCGGGTCTGCCTCTTCCACTACGTAGCTAAGATGGCGTCCGTTCAGTGCGAAAAGTGTACATTGTTCCCCACTCCAAGATTTGACCGTTATGAGGGCACCATCCAGGTCTTTTCAGTACACTTATTTTCGCCGCAGTCGTAATGGGAACGCCCTACGTACTCAAACCAAACATAGTAAGTACAGAAAGTATGGATATTGGAACACAGCCAAGGAGTCTCCATGGGCACTTTGGGAGTGAGATTTCCTCTAGGGAGAATCATCACAATAGAGGAAGTTGCACATTCTAGGTAACATAATGACCTGGGTTTTTGTTTTGTTTGTTCATTTGTAAAGGAACGACTGCTTAGAACTCATATAATTATAACTATTCGTGTGAACATGAACTAACTTTGGGGCACCGTGGTGTGGTGGTTAGCACTGTCACCTCACAGCAAGAAGGTCCTGGGTTCGATCCCTGGGTTCGGCACAGGTGCCTTTCTGTGTGGAGTTTGCATGTTGTCCCCATGTTCAGGTTTCTTCCTCTCGTCGTCTCGGGGAGTTTTTCCTCGCCACTGTCGCAACAGGGATATACGAGTGTGTATATATGTACACTTCTAGATTTTTTTAGTTTATAGATTACTAAGCTTTTCTTTGGACCTTATCTACTGTGAAGCTGCTTTGCCAATGTCCATTGTTAAAAGAACGATCCAAAAATAAAAATGAATTGAATTGAGAGGAATAAAACCCTTCAGGGTGTGACCTTTTCAAAAAGGTAATCAGCACTGGGTGACAAGTTACTCCTCGTTGCATCAGGCTGCATCACCCTGCCCAGGCGATGATTATTTTCCCAGAACAGCAGCACACCTCATGTTTTAGTCCTGACATCATCATGAGCTGTGGTGACTGAACACCGACACTGCAAAAAGAAAAACACAGACACACAGTACAGGACGTTCCCTTTCCAGCCTTAGGGCTTCCAAATAACATTAAACTCAGTTAGGATTACCTATTAAAGTATTTGGTATACAGCTAATTATTAGTTGGAGTCCTTTCCAATCAGTGTCACTTATAAAACTTCTTTAATGTCTTCGTATCTTATGAATCACAGTGAGCGCTGTTTCAAAAGAAGAAGAATAAAAATAAGAATAAGAAATAAGCCACTCGCACTCCCCTGAGTCTGAAATGACTTCCTGTTGAGTATCGACTCACTACCTGGGGTGTGGCATACTGACACGCTATAATCCAGGTACGTCACGGGCCTGAACCCCATTTCAGACTGCATGTAATGTAACACAGTGATTCCCAAGCACCGTGCCGTGAGAGATCATCAGGTGTACCACGGAAAATGATCCTAAATGTCTCCTAATCGGTCTGAAAATTATTTATGTACTGCAAATAATTAGTCTCCGTTCATCTAAGCGACAGTGACAGGCAGAACAATTAAATACTCTTCCACTAGGTGGCAGCTAATTACGTCAAATTAATCTGTGTATCCACCAAATACATATACTTTTTGTGACATTTTTGTTTGGCGGTGCGCCGTCGTATTTTTCTAACATAAAATCTGTGCCCTGGCTCCAAAAAGACTGGGAAACACTGATGTAACGGATGCTCGACGTGTGTGTTTACGTCTCCGCCACTAGATGGTGAAGGACTCGTGTTTTCGGGGTCTCTGCCTGTCCATCACACTGCAAATATCGTTAATTTATTATTATCGTTAACCAAGAACGAGTGGTTGAATGTTTGTAGGAGTTGTATAAGCGTCACTGCATGCAGCTGGTGAAGTGATCAAATGTTGGAACGAATTCAAACTGGGACAAGGTCACAGCAAGGTCGGATGTCTGAAATGGGTTTTCTGTTCTAGCGTGCTTCCTGTTTGAAGTATATTTTAGTATTTGAGGCGTACGTGGTACCAACAAGAAGGACGGGAGTTGCTGGTGAGGGCAGCATCGCTGGCTTTTCTGTTGGGAGTATCATCGTGCAAATTAAGACATAAAAAAAAAAAAAAGGTTTGCCGTAGATCCCATTTGTTTTTTCAAACCCATTTTGTGTGCATTGAAGCATCCGGGAAGGTTTAGCAGACTAGGTTTGACTGCCTTAAGAAAAAAATATTACATTGGTGCAGCCAGTCTCTCTTTTTTTTTTTTTTATATATATATATATATATATTGACTGTTTCTGCCTTTCATCTTCCTTCACCCTTTTCATCTTTTTTTTGTAGCCATATTCTCAAAGCCAGATGAATCTCGACTCGCGTTTCCTACAGATCTTCGTCTCCAGCGCATGCCGCTGGTCCTTATCTGTGATAACGTGCGAGACCCGGGGAGCCTGGGCACCATCTTGCGCTGTGCCGCTGCAGCCGGCTGCGAGCGTGTCCTCCTCACTCAAGGTCCCACAGCATCACGTGGAACGTTTAAAGACTTTTATGAGTTAACTGTTTCACGAGACCTAACTGTTGTCCCTCTCCTCACAGGCTGCGTGGATCCATGGGAGCCAAAGGTTCTGCGTGCCGCAATGGGAGCCCATTTCCGTCTTCCCATGTTCTCCGGTTTGAACTGGGACTCCGTGTGCGAGCACTTACCGAAACCGGTGACCGTCCACATTGCAGAAGACGCAAGCGGGAACACAAGGAGCAGCGTCAGAGGGATTCAAAAGCCTGGAACGGATCGTGATGATGCCGTCTTGGAGGAGTACACCGAGTCGGACTCAGACGAATCCGATGATGAAGTGTCTCTTCCGTGCATGGAGCAGAAGGTGTATCATGAGGACTGGGCACAGAGAAACACCGCTCTAGTGATTAGTGGTGAGACGCATGGACCGAGCGAGGAGGCTGTCCGGCTGGCAGAGGAAACAGATGGTCGTAAACTCTTTGTTCCCATGGCTCCAGGAGTCGAGGGTCTGAATTCAGCCATGATGGCCAGTATCCTGCTGTTTGAGGGGCGGAGACAGTTGCTGAAAATTGTGCAGAATCCAAGAAGAGCAAAATCCATCATGCAGTGAGGTGTAATTCTCTAATACGGCTCAGGATTAAAAGTTTTGTCGGACATATCTGTGAATATTTTTTCCCGTTCATTCTTCTTATCCTCAAGCAAGGCCCGTAAGCCGCTCTGCTCCAGGGGCGCTGTAGCGTGGTTGATCCTGCGCTCTGACCCCAACCTCCTAAAACTCAGGGTATATGTGAAGAAAAGAGTTTCACTGGGCTGTAATGTATATCTGACAAATAGAGTCGTCTTCTTCTTCATATAGGTTTTGGGATACTGATTGGACACTTGTGAGTTTGTAAAATCCCAGCACTACCAAGCAGTTGAGTCCCTGAGCAAACTTGTTCAGTGGCTCGTTTTTACGGTCACTTTTGGCATCTGGGAGTACATACAAACTCTCACTGACTTTCAGTAAGCACTTTATCCAGGTTTATCCACAGTGGATCCAGAGCATATCCTTAAAACCTTGAATGTGAGGCACACACACACACAAATACTCCTTCACACTCGGGGCAATTTGCATAGCTAATCCACCAACAGGCATGTTTTTGCGAGGTAGGAGAAGAACCCATACTGATATGGGGAGAACCTGGGAAACCCCTTCTGTGCTTCTATGCCACCCCTACATTGGATACACTTTTAAACAATACAGGTGCTCCCTTAGTTACGATGGCCCGACTTAAGATTTTATGATGACGATTGCGATACGCAAAAAATTGTCAAATATTTAGAAAATACAGGTAGTCCTCAAGTTACAATGGAGATGCGTTCGGCCACACCCATCGCAAGTCGAACAACTGTGTTGAACCACTTAGCCTATCTTGGGGGGTATCATCCTAGCTTATGTAACCAGGCTGAAGTTATAGGTTTATAATTTGTTTTTCCTGTTTGTTTGAAACTTGTTGATTAGTTAAATGGGACTGTGGTCTGAACACAAATATTTTAAGGAAAAAGTACAATTAAGAAGTGTGTGTGTTGTGGGTACTGTCGCTTTAAGACTGCCATCTTTATGCCATTGTTTACTTCCTGAATGAGGAAGAGGGGCACGTTTAATGCTGCTCACGCTGAAAATGAATTGTAAAGTTTTAATATGGTAAAGTGAGTGATTGTGTAGTCCTGTTGTGGTGTTTTAGTTTTAAAGAATATGTAGTTATGTTATCAGTTGTTTTAATATTTATTTTGTAGAGTTTTTTGGTATGCTCCATGGGGCTTCAAGGTCTTTATGTGCTCTGTTTTGCTAACAGGGAGACCAGTATTTTATGTTGTGGAGCAAGTTAACATTTAAGCGAGATTTCATTTAAATCACATTTCTGTCAAAAGAGAGAGTTTGTCAGAGAGGTCCACACCTGATGTATGCAGCTGCACTGTGTCTCTGAGCTCCGTCCAGCCGTGGTACCACGCTACACAAATACTGAGCAACGGCTACAGACAGCCACCGCTGAAGCAGTTCTGTTATCAATCACAAAAAACAAAACAAACGGGCATCGTCCTCGTACTTCCCGGGGTCCGCCGTGTATTTCTGGGTCCACTTACATCATACGCTGTTACGCCGGCCTGGCAGCGATGCCCGTGAATTTGAAATATTTTCTAAATATTTTACAATTTACAAGCAGATCACAATCCTGAGGACTACCTGTATATGTTTTAAAAAGTTCACATACTGAGTGTATAACATTAACAGTCAGGTTTTTTTGGGGGTTTTTTTTTTATAAATAATTTCTGGTTTTTCCATGTCTAGGAAAGTACACTTATGTCCATTGTAAATGTACAAGAGTAAAAATAAATTTCCTTCCTGAAATTGAGGATTGCGTGCAAGATGAGACAAGACACAGAACTGAGACAGTCAATTTTAATGGCCAGGGCTCAGCAGAAACACAATGAAGGAGAGACAGAAGCTGTACACTAACTAATGAATTGCCTACATTTAGTGTGAAAACTTGCTAATGCTATTCTGTGCCTTTAAAATTGGACCTTTTAATTATCATCATTATTATTATTAAACTGGACCTTCACAGAAAATCCACTGAAATGTAACTGACATGGGGGGGAAAAAGTGTTACATCGAATATCAAGCACTTTGAGGAAAAAGTTTTCAGGATCGTGAACAGCCGACTGCATAAAACTGCTTTAGCAAACGAACAGCCGTGGTGAACAGTTTTTTTTTTTAAACAGGAGAGATCAGGTCCAAAAGAAAGTGTATAATCAGCACCCATAAGCACAGAAGTGCAGCCTGGTCCTGAAGCGCGTTTGTTGCGCTGCTCGGAAACGCACCAGGAGTCTCTTACTGAAAGCAGGGTGTGGAAATAAAACCCATGTCTTATTCATTTTTAATCAAATAAAATGAGAAACCTTTTAAATCCAAGCGAACTGCAGCTGTAGGGTTTCATCTAAATTCTGAGATCTGACATGTACTGCCACAACTGGGGGGAAAAAAAAGAAAACTTATGAAGTTTTAGGAAATTTTACCATCCACGCTGTAAGTATGCAAGGCACCACAGGAGAGAAAGGAGGACTCTGCGGATGTGGGGTAGTGTTTGTTTAAAAAAAAAAAAAAAAAAAAAGGAAAAAAGTCAGTACAAAGTGAAGCATCTCAGAGTCTCACATGAGGAGCGCAGGGAAGTGGAAGTCACGGGGCTGATGGGAGACGTGGTACTGTTCAACTTTTATATCGGCTCCGGTTTGAGCTTCTCGGCTAGAAAGTCACTGACAAACTGCTCCACCACGGCTGGCGTGATCTCCTCCACGTCTTTGACGTACTTGGCACGGGCCGACATGTCCAGGATGGTGAGCAACGGCGCCGCCTCAGGCAGGTTGGTGTAATCGCGCAGAGAGTCGCTCATGTCATCCTGCGGGCAGATTAGACACGGTCAGCCAACCCATTACAATGGTGCACAATACGTCATCGTAAACCCTGACATTTTTAATAAACACCACATTAATTGGGAACATAAATTATAGGATCCAGGAAACTCAATAATAACTGGTTATAATCAAATCGGTACAGTAACACACTCCGTTCTCCAGGAGTCTGCACGTCCAGATCTCCAGTTTAAGATTTTTATTTATATTTAGAGATGTACTCCTTCATACTCTATACTTGTAGCCTCTTAACCATGTTGACCTCATGGTCAGGTCTATATTTGCACAGTTTTCCTTGCTCATTTCTGTAAAGCTACAGGTGCAGTCAGACCTTTACATACACTCATCGTGGACATGGATGTTATTGCAGTATTGGGCTTGGAGTGATTTTAGGAGCTGTTCTTATTCTGGGGAAGAATAACTGTACTAAATACGTCTTTAAAAAAACCACCAAGGAATCAACACTGGGTCAGAACTTTATATACAGGGGTCAACAATGCAGGTAGTCCTCAAGGTACGATGGAGACGCGTTCCGCTACACCCATCGTAAGTGGAAAATATCGTATGTCGAATGTCATAGGCCACTGCTTAGCCTAGCCTAGCCAGGGGTCTTTTCCTGTAGGAGACATGCAGAGAGTTTAGAAGTTTACACGTTAACTCCGTGAGTTGTGGGAGAGAGTGAGGCATCATGGAAGGTGAGTGATGCGTACATCCGGGCATCGTATGAACGTATCGTACGTCATACACTGTTACACCAGTGGTCCCCAACTTTTTTTGTACCAGGAACCAGTTTCATGTAGGGCAAGTTTTCCATGTAGCGGGGGCGGGAGGGCAAAAATTTTGTGAAAGTTAAATGCAGTGTAAAATAGCGCCGCTGGAACATTTAGTACTCACGTGGAAAAGGGCGGGGCTAGATAAGATACCCAGGAAACTAATGAAAATAAAACAACTAAATTTCAGGAAGGTTATTTTTTTCCGGCCCGGTGGTTGGGGACCCCTGTGTTATACTAGCCTGTCAGCAATGCCTGCCGGCGAATTTGAAATATTTTCTAAATATTTGAGAATTTTTTGCGCATCACAATAGTCATCGTAACTTTGAAAAATCGTAAGCCGGGCCATCGTAACTAGGGGAGCATCTGTACACATCAGCCAACTTAAAGTATCAATTCAGTGGTGCTGAAAGTTCCAAAATGTCTTAACTTGCCAAGGCCTGTTCACTTCCTGTTAATGATCATGACTGACTGTAACTGTAGCTTCTCTGTGCACCACATAAATAGGGTTTGTTTGACAGGAACTGGTTAATTAAGAGAAGATGTAGCAACTTTGCCAAAGTCTGGAAGAATACCCATCCTGTCACCCTCAACTCAGAGGAAGTTGGTTCGGATGATGAGGAACAACCCAGGAACCATCAAGGCGCAGGTCTGGCATGAGCTGGAAGCTGCTGGAACACTGTTCAGGCAAATGTGTTTTACATTACAATGGACTAAGAAGCTGCTGTCCAAGAAAGAAGCCCCTGCTCGAAGATCAACACCTTTCAGCTGGAATAAAGTTTGTAACTGACCACACAGACAATCAAAAGGGGGAAAGTTTTACAGTCAAATGAGACAAAGATGGAGATGTGTGGCCACAATGACTAGAGGAACACTATAGGAGATCTTAAACATGGTGGTGGTAGCATCGTGCTCTGGGGCTGTTTTGCTGCTGGTGGAACTGGTGCATTGCACAAAGTGAACGAAATAATGAATAATGAACCTCGATCCATCAGAAACTTGGACACGGTTGGGTGTTCCAACAGGACGATGACCCCACTCACACCTTAAAGCTGGCTGTGGAATGGACAAAGCAGGCTAACATTAAGCTTAAAACAAGTCCTGACCTCGAACCTGTCGAAAATCCATGAACTGCGCGTTAAAGTCCGGTCTGTGTCAGGAAACGTGTAAATTTAATTGAACTCTTATCAAGTGTGCCAAGAAGAGTCATCGAATGTCCAATCAGAATTCTGCCAGAAGCTTGCTGATGAGTGAAGGTGAGACTTGTTAACGCATATTATTTTGACCCTGTAATATTTTGACCCTGGGCTGATTTCAGAAAACTCCAAATAAATCAAAACGTGCCCCAAAGTCTTGATGTTCTTCTTCTAAATATGCTGGTTGTACATTTTTCCCAGGAAAAAAAAGAAGTCCCTGAAAGCCCGATATCACCACCATGATGACTGAATGTAAACTTCTAACCACAAATGCATGATGGTTTTCCGACGCAGTTTTAATGCATGGAAATAGATTTTGCGCCGGATCCACCTGTAAAGTCTTCTGATTTCCAATAAAACTGAATGATGCCTCTTTCTTTGAAGCAACATTTAGGACTTTGATAAGCAACAATCAAAGGCGCCTTTGTGGCCAGAACTTTAAAAGCATGAAAGGCTCAGCAGTGCGGAGTCACACAGGGCTCAGTGTTATCTCTCATTAGATCCTGCATGGCAGTTAGGAGACGGTCTGCTTTCTTCTCTCTGCCCCCAGCAGGAGAAAACCGGAGGAGGTAAAAAAACATGGCTCCCCTCCGAGCGGGATCTAACAGCCTACGGGGCAGGGAAAAAAAAAAACGAAACAGAGATGCAACACACTGGGTGCAAGCAGAGTGAGAGAGAGAGAGGGAGTGGGTGTGTGTCCTTCTCAAAGCAAGAGGTAGAGCCAGAGAGAAAAACCAACTCATTTAATATATTTTCATGCCTTTTTCCTTCCAATCCATGTCAACGTTCCTCTGTTTAATGCTAAACATACAGTGCTGTTATTCTAAACCAAAGGGACAGCTTATCAAAACGCTGCAATACATACACACACTATGACCAAAAGTATATGGACATATCACCACGCTCGTATATGCTTGCTGGAATCCCATTCCAGATTTCGTCCCCTTCTGTTACTGTGATGACCACCATTCTTCAGGGAAGGCGTTGCAGTAGATTTTGGAGTGTGGCTCGCTCCACAAACACACTAGTGATGATGCAGCCTGAGGAGGTTTGCGGTACAGTCATTGTTCCAGTTCATCCCAGTGATGTTCAGTGGCGTTGAGGTCAGGACCCTCAAGTTCTTCCACTCCAACTTTGGCAAGCCATGTCTACATGGAGCTCACTTTGTGTATGGGGGATCGTCATGCTGGAACAGTGTTTGGGTCACGTGAAAATGTAATCCTACAGCATACAAAGACATTGTGGACATTTATGTGCTTCCAACTTTGTGGCAACAGTTTGAGGAAGAGCCACGAAACCTAGTGTTTCAAGATCAGGTGTCCACATACTTTTGACCAAACAGTACACACAGCACATAAAGCCAATAATCCTAAAAGCGCCATTATCTGTGCACACTAGTTCGGAATGATAGTACAGATTTTCTCGCTTTCAGGAACAGAAACGTGCGAACATTCACAGAAGGCTCCGGTTTCCCAATCACACACACAATCTCCTACGTGCTCGAACCCGACCGCTTTCATATCCCTCTCAGTTTAATCCCTCTTTCATGCTGAAAACGGCCACTAGGTGGCGGTAAAATAAAAGCCTGATTATTATTTAAATAAATAAATAGATAAATAAAGAAATAAATCTCAGCTTGTCCATTCCAGCTCTGACTTCATTCCAGTGAACCCATGAGCTAGTCCACGTAGCAGTAAATGCATTAAACCGCACAATCAGATCTCGGGCCTCTGAAAGAACTACTTTACTGTTCTGCTACCTAAAAAGGACAAAAATGTGAGCAGCGGAGTTGGGGACATGATTTTATTTTTTTTTATTTTTTTTACTAAACTGCTTACAGATGGATCAGACACACTTTTGTTTAGACCGCAAGACAAAAGAGCAACCGACCTCACCCAAATTCATTCGGTAATGCTCACAGATCTCTTGACATGGTTTTGTTACGACGACAACAGAAAGACCAGTGGAAAATAATACGGCCATGCCGTATGATTACACACATCCTGTAATCTGGCAGCAAGAGAAGAAACTGCATCAGGCAGGAGGGAAGCTATGATATTACTCATAATCACTTCCTTTTCCAGTCCAGATGGAGGCTATTGTCCTCTTGGAGGCCGACACAAAAGCCCTGGAACCCACGGCACTGGGTTGCAAACAAAATCAAAGCGGAAAAATCTTCGACAAGCTCTGGTAAAGTCCGAGGAGATGCTCTAAAGCTGAGGCTTGGCAGAGGAAACATGAAATCGGTCTTCCTGCCTCCCTGACAGGAGGAGATTACATCTCGTAGCCTTTCTCGGCCGAGCCACGCGTCTTGTTTCTGCAAGGCTGCTGCGCACGTATAAACTGCTTTTCAGAAATATATAGCATGCACAAACACCCACACAGCCACGCCGATCGTGTCGCAGCGATCTGCGCTTGCCTGCTGTCTCCGAACGAGATAAAGGTGCGTGCATTTTCTGGCTCATATCAGCTACACAATGTGGAGTTTCTTCTGCTTTCCAAACAATCTGATATACCATGCACACCCGCCAGTGCTGATCAAGGCTGGCTTCAGTATACATACAGTATATACACACACATACAGACAAGCGACTGATTAAAGGATAAACCCCACAGAAATCTGCTGGACCATCACGAGTCAGGAGAAGACACGTTGGGCGGTGCTTTCCGTCACTGGCATCAAAAAGCTGACTGAGGGAACATCTTTTGGCGTTCGTTCCTGTAGTACAGTTCGAGACTCGTACAAGCTCTTCTGACTTTTGTGCTCCGATTATAACATGAGCTCTGACAGGAGCTCTCATTCAAACCATGATTTGATGGGAACGGTTTTGAAACGTTATTCAGAGCCGCTCATCAAAGGGACGCTGACATAATGCAGGTCTGACCTTCAACAGGACCGTTAACGTCGTCGTTATTGAATAATTATTGACCTGGTGATGCGATTTTACCATTTATTGTATGGCGTCTCTGGGGTCAGACTTGGATTTGGATTATTCTCCTGTTTTCTTATTCCTTACATATACTGTAATAGGATGTGTGCATGTGTGAGATATATTTATATGTCTGATAAACAGGGGACCTATTTGTTCGTGACCCAAATCAGTTTCTCTCATTGAAATGAATGTAAATACAATGAATGTGTTTCAGCCTCAAAACATGTTTTTAAAGTGTATTATGGGTTTAT
>JAQMCW010000003.1:12956225-12969698 GCA_030068335.1 Chrysichthys cranchii
ACTACCATTTCCACTTTCTTGGGACCCATAATGAAGCTTATAGAGCAAAAATGCAGAGAAACACAACGAAAAACTGCGTTGAACACGTTCACACCACGAGTGCTTGACCGGAACTGAATGTTTGTGGTGTGAAGCGTGGGCTGGCTGCCTGTACATCATTCGAGGATTTGTTCATTGGTCGGTACAAAATCTGTTCAGGAATTTATTTCGAACGTCGATTTGTTTGCCGTCCAGTGCGTTCATGAGCTGAGGGTCTTCTGTATGTTTAATATATACAGGGTGTACATAAAGTCTCTTTACAATTTTAAAAATGTATTACAAAGGCAATTAACTGGACGTGGTTGTCAGATTTGCTCTATGTACTCAGTGGTTAGAGTTTTTAATCGCGTTGCATTTGTGGTTTTCAGGCGCTCTGCTGATGGAATCGGTTCTGTTAAATGAAACCCTAAACAATGGCTCCTCCTCAAGAAATGGCACAGCGTGTATCGTGGTTTACAGACACAGCGAAACTACAGGATTAAGTATGGAAGACATCCACCATCCCATCCGTCAATTCGTGCACAGCACAAGACGTTTATGGAGACTGGGGCAGTGCTGGATAAAGGGACAAGTGGACGACTTCTCCACATGAAAATGATCAGAGGAAAACATGGATCTTGATGTACTTTGTGAGGCAAATGAGGCAAAATATCATCCTCAAATATCAATAACTACTCCTCATTGTGTAATAACATTTTTTAACTGTAAAGAGACTTTATGTACACTTTATGTGTATATTAATACACAATGTTTGGATGTTGAGTGCAGACTGGTTCACATCCTCCAGCTTGAAGCTGATCTTCTCTAGGACACTGTTTATTAAGGGCTATACACTTGACATACAAAATGTCTCAATCTATTCATGTGACATAACATTTTTCTAATTGCATTTAAAAAAAAATGCTAAAAAAGCAAAGGTGTTCACCTGCCTGATTAAAGTTTGCACTGTTACTGAGAATAACGCTGCACATTACAATGTGAAAATGAAACACATTCAATCGAAAGACGGGTAGAAGAAAAGAACCTCAGGCATGTCACTCACGCAGGTACGCAGGTACACACGCACCACTGACACACG
Organism: Chrysichthys cranchii; assembly: GCA_030068335.1. Taxonomy (NCBI): domain Eukaryota; kingdom Metazoa; phylum Chordata; class Actinopteri; order Siluriformes; family Claroteidae; genus Chrysichthys; species Chrysichthys cranchii. Next base: position 12,957,343 of record JAQMCW010000003.1, read on the forward strand.
CAGCGCTTGGCTGGGAACCTGCAGGCTGCACCGTCCAAACTCACAGCCGCACCGTCCAAACTCACAGCCGCACCGTCCAAACTCACATCCGCACCGTCCAAACTCACAGCCGCACCGTCCAAACTCACATCCGCACCGTCCAAACTCACATCCGCACCGTCCAAACTCACATCCGCACCACGCCCGCAGTGCGCATCCACTTTAATAAACACAGACATTATATAGACGCTGAAGCCCTGTGTCATACTGGCCTACAGACTCCCCATAAATAGCCCCAGTGTGTGTACAGTGGTCTACTGTGTGTGTGTGTGTGTGTGTGTGTGTGTGTGTGTGTGTGTGTGTGTGTGTGTGTTCAGCTTGTATCAGTTTACAATAAGTGTACAAACTTCTCTTTTACGTCCTTTACTGATACTACTGAAACTGAAACCAGAAGAACAGTGACGATACCATATGGAGGGGATGATGTGCTCACTCACTCACTCACTCACACACACACAAACACTTACCCACACTCACTCACACTCGTTCACACAAACACTCATTCACACACACGCTCACTCACTCACTCGCTCACACACACTCAAACCCACACACACACTCACTTACTCACACACACAGAACGAGACTCATACTCTTAACTTCTGATACCCTCAGCTACCTGTACTCTCAATTACTCACACTCTGTTACCCACATTCTCACAGATCCATATTCTCACACACTCTCTCTCTCTCTCTCTCTCTCTCTCAGAAAAATGTGCTCTGCCTAAATTTATGGCACTGATATTATATCATCAACTCTCCTGTCTCTAGTTATGATCAATGTTTCTTAGGACAGGTCAAAAAAAAGTGAGTTTCAGTCTTCTCAGTACTGAAGACGCCACGCACGCACAGATGCCACGCACGCACAGACGCCACGCACCTCTCCAGCCACAAAAAAGAGCAGTGGGGTTTCCTCATCCTTGGCTTTATACTTGGCCATGATCTTCTCAGCAATTGGCTGGATGAGCTCCTTGGCTGGCTCCAGCTCCCCCTCCTCCTCTGCGTCTGAAACACATTGAACACAGACAGTCTATATGAGAGTGCGAGAGAGAAAGAGAGGGGAGAGAAGATGGAGCTGTGGAAGAGCAGAATGAAATGAACCATAATTTCCTCATTTGCAGCATAAGCATGATGAGGAGCATAAAAGATAAGAATGAGGGAGGAAGGGCTGGATGAAGGGGCAGAAGCTGAGAAATGAATATGGGAGGATGGAGAGGAAAGTCAGAGGAGCAGATGGCCTCAGAAAGCCTCCCTCTGACCTGATCTCATAAAGGCCTGAGGGCTCATCTTAAACCTGCATCTCTCTGCCTCAGAAGTGCAGCAACACAACTCCCAACACACACTCACATGAGCAGTTACACATGCTCGCGCACACACACCACAGTCACACTTACCTACGAACAGGACGAGACAGGGGCCTTCATGGAGTTGTACGGCGTTGGACTCGCTGAGCTCCAGCACTGGCCGCGGGTGCCAGGGGAAAAGATGGCATTCGGGGTCATTAAGCACCTCAACCCGGCCCTGTCGCGTGATCATGTGACCCTCCGTGTCCAGAAAAATCAGTGTAGGGATCCCTGCAGAACGCGCGCACACACACACACACACACACACACACACACACACACACACACACGTACATATGAATACAGTGAACCCCCGCAATATCGCAGTTCATCTATCGCGGGTTCAGTGCATCGGGGCTTTGCAAATTTTGATTCGCAGAATTTTTTGGCTTTTGGGGGACTCTGGAATATAAAATATAATTAAAAAAAACACGTTAATTCAAACATTAAAAGAACATTTAAATCGAAATAAAACAGTATGCACTGTATTTCATCAGCGGATGAATACACGTGGCGGTGTATGCCGCTTCAGCTCGTAAACAGGCTGTAAACAGGAAGTGACCTCATCGGCAGGAAGTACGCATGTAGAATTTAATATGTTGTTAAAATTATGCATGTTTAAGAGTGTAGAAAGTGTTTAAGAGCATAGAACGTGTTTATAAGAGAGTGGAAATGGTTTATAGAGCCGTAATATATATATATATATATATATATATATATATAAATAATAAAATAAATGTGACGGCGCTACTTCGCAGATTTCACCTTTTGCGGGGGGCGCTGGAACGTAACCCCCCCCGCGAATAGGCAGGGGTTCACTGTACATGCCACATGAAAGATAAAATCAAACAGCAAATGTTCTGTAACATGTTCCGCTATGAGGACATGCCTGAAAACTTGGCTCCACTTGTGGGTTAGCAAGTGTGCATGTGTGCGTACTACAGCTGTATTCTAGCAGTCAGGAGTCTACAGGTTGTGTGCAGGTTTAGAACAGCAGCTAGATCTGACAATCACACACACATACACACATATACACACACACACACACACACATATACACATACACACACACACATATACACACACACACACCCCAGAGATCTCTCAGCCCCTATTTGAGATTGGCTCTGTGGCTGCACTCTGGGTTCTTATCGCACTCAGTCAGTGAGTGAGCAGCTTTTGGTCAGCGACTGTGCCGATTCCCGCAACCAGCCGGAATTCCACTCATTCCAGCCCAGCTAGGCCGGGAGCCAACAAGAACTGACTGACCGCCTTGGAGGGAAAGAGATCAGAGAGATAACGAAAGAAAGAACCATGCGGGGAAGAAAAAAAAGGCAAAGGGGAAAGTACCAAAGTAATAAAGCAAAACAGAAGAAAGAACGCATTTTTCAGAGAAACAAAAGTCGGAGCAGTGGCGTACTTCTCAGCGTCCTTCGCTTACTTTGATGTTTGGCATTGCTACGCTGAGAGACATTGCCAAGCTTCACATTTATGCATGGCTCGAAAAACAGTTAAGCTTGGAAAGTAACACAGACGGGTTTATTAATATTAATGTAGCATTTTTACTACACATTACAATTAAGTGAATGATGGCGTTAGATCCGTTATAGAGAATATCACCAGAACGCCACCATACAGATGATTTACAGATCTTTATCACAGATACTCCAATAAGCCTTGCTGGCATATTTATTTGGCCTTGATTGCATAATTTAAACCTGATGTATTCAAGGACTCCATAATGTAAGCTCTCAGAGAGTTGCACGGAATGCAAATTAAAGGAAAACCAACATCTTAGTAAGCTGTCGAACCCCCAAGAGATGCCAGAAATGTGCTCTGATGGTTGTGTGAGAGAACCGTCTCTCCAAACAAACACTCAACTCTGTAATCTCACATAAACCTTCTAGTGACTGTGAAGTCCACAGCAGACGATTTCCATTATTACATCAGCATCATCATACCACTGAGTGATCCTCGTGCCCTGCGGTCGCCATCCCCGCTCCCTGAGATCATCTGAGATCCTTCATCTACAAGCGAACTCCAACACCCGTCTTTCTAGTTAGTTGATCAAGAACTTCTTAAGGCAATGAGTAGGAGATCAGGCCTTCAGGGCAGTAGATCTCCATGTACAGGGTTGGTGGGACAAGCTTGAAAGGATCAAGTAGACACAAAGCAAAAATATATGCCCCCACAGCACCGCTTTGTTTCTTTGCCACAAATCTGTAAGTATAAACCGTGTTCATAAAGGGATGGTTTGGTCTCTCAGCATTGCCAAGAATTCATTCCATCCCAGATAAAGACCCAGATGAGCATGGGATCCCTTTTGAGTCTGGTTTCTCTCAAGGAACTCTGGCTTGCTCATTAGGGATAAATCTTAGATTTAAAATTTATATCCAGACATTATACATTTCTGTGAAGCTGGATGTGTCACAATGCCCATTTTATTTCATTTTCTTATTAAAAGGAATTGAATTCAGTCTCATCTCTCATCTCGAGTTTGTCCATCACCGGCCTGTCATCTGCCGGCATACCTGCAGCGACCCCCAACGTCAAACAGCAACACCAGCCGGCATTACAGCTGCAGGGATCAGTAAAACAGGCTTTTGAAAGGCAGACCCTGATAACAGCTGTCCATTTGATGAGGAGGTAAAGAAAGTTTCCCCAGAGGCAGAACAGGAATCTTATGAACACACATCCTGTTCTGGCCTTCACAGAAAAGCCATAATACCGGGGGGAGAAGCAGCATCCTACAGTAACTCGATAGCAAACTTGATCAGCTGCCCACATTCCTCAAAGTCCACAGCTGTGCCTCTCTCCTCCCCGCTTCCCCCTTCTTCTCCTTCCATTTACATGCTTTCCTGATCCCAGCCTCACCACACCAAGACCCAGCTCTGCAGTACAGGCACACACACAATGCCAGGTACACACCCTGTATGCCATAGAGTCTGTTGAGGCGGGATCTCCTGGCCTCGTCTGTGTACGGCACGGCCAGCCATGGCATCTCGCTGAAATACTGCGTGAAGGAATCTTCTGATCTGCAAACACAAAGATCGTATTCAATCATGTCAGTGGTTAAGAAATTAAACGAGGGAAAGTGCAATTTCTCTCTGGATCCATCCATCCATAACCTGGAACGGTCGCATCTTATTCCACAGCACTGCTGAATTCTCAATCCTGATCGGTCGGAGGGCCTTGATTTTATACTCGTGCAGACAGGCAGTAGGTGTGGAAACCATTCAGTTCATGGCTGCTATAATGTAAGCGATAACAGGGAACTAACTCGCATCATGGATTTTGCACAACATTAACTGTAACCGTAAACAGATAAAAATGATGATATTCTTTAATGAATAAAAAAATATATAACATATCTGTGGCACACTGCTGTGCTCCAAAAGGAATAAGATGCGTCGGAATGTGCTGCTATCAGAAAGTAATCAACTTTGAAGAGGTATCCGCAGTAGCTCTGCATGACCCCACCACCTCGTTGATTATTTTCCTGTAACCGCATGTTTCATTCCTTCCATAAAAACAGAAGGATCAGTCTCCTGATGAGATTTTCAGCTCCATGTTGCTTGTAAATCCCCAGGAGTAACTGTTTTCCCTAAATGATCAGTCTGCACACTCAAGTCACCAAGCCATACGGGGTGTGACATCTCACAGTGTGGGTCTTTCCCACGGTGTGAGAGTCAGTGTGAGGATGTACTGTGTAAAAGTCTGTATCCTTACCTGTCAGCGCTCACAAACACGATCTCAAACTTGTGTCCAGACTCCTTCACTTTCCGATACGACTCCACCAGCACTCGGGTGAGACTGCGGCAGGGAGGGCACTGTGTCCATACACACACACACACACACACACACACCAAGAAAAAAAAGAGAGCAATGAGGCAAGTCTGAGATTTGCTTGTATCTGAATCTAAGCCTTTTCTCTCTCTGTCCATCTCTCTCTATCTCTCCATATCTCTCCATATCTCTCCATATCTCTCCATATCTCTCTCTCTCTCTCTCTCTCTCTCTCTCTCTCTCTCTCTCTCTCTCTCTCTCTCTATATATATATATATATATATAAAAAAAGGTCAAACTTGTTAAGTAAATATTTTAATGAGACTTGAAAACAAGTGGCTCATTGGCTACATTATTTTAGAGGCAGTGATATCAAGTTTTACCTTCTAAGACAAAATTTCCTGTGCAAATTTGTAAACATTTCGATTAAGTAAAAATATTGATCTGATATACGATCAGTGAATGTTTCAGTAATTCACAGTTAGGGGTGTAACGACATGGTACATTGCATCATATGATTCAATAAAAGTCTCTCAGTTAAATAGGTCTGTGATTGGAAAGATACATTCAACAAGCCACATCTTGAAGTAGGTCATTTCTCATAAAATAATGTGCATATAATGTGAGGTAACAACCATTTAAATTTAAGCCGACACTCCCTCCTCTGAAAACATACCTTCCTCTTTATCTAAAGCACACTTCTCCCAAGCACACCATTTTTCACAAGCTAATACACTTTGCATGCTAGCATGCCATCTGTAAGGGTCATACAGGAGCACTTAGGTTTCCCTGATAGTTAAGACTCTGATGGGCAGGGACTTGTGGCCTGCTGAATACATGCACAGTTACACCAGTGTTCTGACCACAAACACGTCTGACCTCCTGACCAGCCTTCTGTGGGTCAGTGGTGGTGGTGAACACAGGATTCAAAAAACACGTCTAGTGCCGCAGAGAGCCACTTACCTTTAAATGACAGCATAATGAGCTAACATGGGGATTAAACAGAATGGAAATTTTAATAATAAATAAACAAAAACCCCCAGTGCTTCAGACACAATCACTTGACGGTCATACCAGCTTGGCCAGACAGCTAATGTTTAGACATTTTAACTCCATTACATTCTAGTTCAGGGTGGCACAAGGGTGCAGTTAGCGCTGAGGTCTCATATCAAGAAGGATCTCGGTCAAAGCTGCTGGGCCTTTGTGTGGCATTTGTTCTCCACATAGCTGCGTGGGTTTCATTCAGCCACTCACGCTTCCTCTCACAGTCCAAAGACTAGGCAGATTAGGACAAACGGATGCCCTAAACTGCCCGCAGGTGTGAAGGTGAGTGTGAACGGCTGTTCGTCTCAGTGCTAGCCCTCCGACCGATTGGTGACCTGCCCAGGGTGTACCGTCCCTCTCGCTCAAAGTCAACTAAGAGTTGCTCCATTCATATATGAGTAAACACATTCTAACTGACAACTTTCCTTTTATTATATGATACTAAGCAGCTGTACGGATCCTGCAAACACCGCGTCATTACATAGATGTTTGCAATAATGATGTTGAAAGTTCTAAATCAAATAGAAATCTAAGGCACGAACTCACACAATGCTCACGTTTGCTGTATCGGATTTGTATCACATTGAGACGCCCCTGTATCGCATCGTATCGAATTAGAATTTGGTGCATCGTTACACCCCTATTCACAAAATAATAGTCTTCAGTAAAAAGTTAATTGAGCAAATTATCAACTTCCTCCAAGGTCATTCAGATGGTTGTCCAATTCTGTGCTGACGTTCAGTGAAGTGAACTGCTCTTCGAAAGGGAGGAACTTGTGGTTGCAGTCTTTCTCCAGCATTTTCTTCCAAACTGTTACTAAAATGATAGACAAGGACATGGACTGTAGGAAAAATATTTTTAAAAAAGGGAGAAAAAAAAAGTGCCACTCACTGCAAAACCAAAAGTCTGGGGGTGGACTAGGACCTTATCCAGCATATCCTACCTGGGTAGAGTCACTCCAGGTCCAGGGTAGGGGACATCTCCGGGAGTTTCAGGCTGGATTAGTGTGTTAGGTGTGTTGTTCTATGTTGTAAAGCATTTCATAGAGGTTAGGGGTTAGAGTTAGGGTTATAGCAGGAGGTCAGGTCCAGCTCCAGCCTTGGACTTTTGGTTCTGCAGCAAGGACCATCTAATTTAAGTACATCTTACTGTATTCTGGTTCTTCTGCCTCTGGGGGTTCTAATGGTGGCTCCATATGCTGCTGTGTCTCATTCTCCTCTCCTGGCTGCTCCTGTGAACTCCCCTCAAGGCTGGTAATCATCACCTCATAGGCTTTCCTTGCCTGTGCGGTCAGCTCAATCATTTTGTGGTAATGGTCCTGTGTGGGGAACAAAACTCTCAATACTTTCCCTGCTGGGACCCTTAAGTCAGAAATTCCTCAGTACATTTTATGGGTGATCATCACTTGGGAATCTGAGTTGGGAAGGTTTGAGAAGCACAAGAACACTACAGGATACACTACAAAAAGTAGTCATTTGGCTGATTTAGATTAACACTTCCAATCAATGGCTAACCAACCCTATTCAGTTTCTTGCAAACTTATGAAACAGTTACTATTTAAACATTTGTCAATAACAGACTCTGTAAAACGCACCCAATTTTTATTTTATTTTTTTATATATATATATATATATATAAAGACCACTGGTACATTGGTACATCATGTGACACCATTTACATTGTTTAATAAACCACAAGAGAAAAGTTTAACTATGTACACTTTATAGAAGACAAACATACAATATAAGAATATTCAAATTATTAATTGCGTGTCCTAAAACTTGATTTAGCAATTGACCAATACAGGTACAAGTGTTTCTACATTTACATTAAACACAACTTAGTTCCAGTTACACAGATCTGTTCACATAATGTTCAACACGAATTAAATGTAATTTTTTTTGCAGGAAAATGTAGCACACTTCTTAAAGACATACTTACATTTTGTATTAAACAGGAAGGAGAAAAGAAACTACCACAGCTTCCACTTGAGCGACTGAAACCGAAAGGGAAGCAGGATGTAAGCTGCTCACATACCTGTGCTCCATCGTAGTTGAAGATGCCCACCAAACTGACGGGAACAGCTTTATTCACACAGCGACCCAAAGACTTTCTTGACAGGGCAAAGACGAAGGGAACACCTTGTTCCCGACACGTATCAATGATTGTGTGCAGAGCCTCATCGAGACCACCTGCGCAGAATATGAACAAAAACAGTGTGTGAATGTCTTTCGACTCCATATACCAGGGCTGCTGCACAATTTAACATCAAATTAAAGACTGTTTAACACCACAAAGATAAAATAATACAAAACATTTCAGCAGTACTTCTTTTTCTATTTCTTCTTACATGCACACATGTATGTGTGTGTGCGCTTGCGTGTGTGAGACAGTGAGCAAATGCAAGAGAGAGGGACACTTATGTGAATAAGGGATAGGGATAGGGATGTTAACAGGGTATTTTCTGTCATCTTAAGACGTTCAAATGTCTTCGGCTATAAAAACTGACATGTTAATAACTATAATCTTGGCAGAATCTTGCGTAGTTGCCCATTTTGTACACTTTTTAGACAGCTCCTGATTCCATTAGGATTAAGTGCTGGTGACCTGCGATTCTGAGAGATTAGCTTCAGCGGGCTTTAACAGGTGAAAATGTAAATATATATTCAGCTGTAGTTGGTTCTCTGGCCAGTCCCAAGGAACAAAATACACATTTTCCCTTTTTGTGTCTTCATTCAAAAACACGCAAAATTATAACGAGAGTGGCGTGGGCTGTACCTTGCTAGACAAGCCTGAGTTTGTGCAGTTGTCTTTGCAGTGATAAAAAAGGCACGTGTTCTGACAGACTGCATGAACCCGTAAAAGTCTTGCTCTTATACAGTGGACGCTCAGCTCCCACATGCGTCGGGTGGCGAACAAATCGACCTACGAACTAAATTCCTGAACAGATTTTGTAGCGACCAATGAACAAAGCCTCAACTGATGTACAGACAGCCAACCCACGCTTCACGCCATAAACATTCAGTTCCGGTCAAGCACTCGTGGTGTGAACGTGTTCAACGCATTTTTCCGTAGTGTTTCTCTGAATTTTTGCTCTATGAGCTTCATTATGGGTCCCAAGAAAGTGGAAATAGTAGTGAGAGTAAGGAGCCTAAGCGTCTAACAGTTGAAATAAATAATGGAATATTCGCAAAACATGAGAACCACCACCGTCCACCTACGCCAGCAACTACGTATCCAACGCAAAGGTAACTTGCAGTAAAATCATGTTTATTTCATTAGTTTTATTTTTCTATAATAACGGTTATTTTAATTTTATTCAATGTTTTATTGCCACACATAAACCCATAATGCACTTAAAAAAAAACATGTTTTTGCGGGCTAAAGCACATTAATTGTATTTGCATTCATTTAAATGGGAAAAATTGATCCGGGTCGCGAACAGAGTCTCGGAACAAAGATTATCCTCCGTATTATTAAATATTAAAACATCATATCTGTTGAGACTGAATTTAAGACAAGCCAGCAAAACAATACTTTTTAAAGACATTTTATGACCTTGCATTTAGAAGACCTAATTTAACACTTCAAGGATCCACAGCAACCCTGATATACTCACAGAAAAGCATTTATTTTGTTTAGTTTTGAGGTTTATCCCCCCCCACTTATTTCTATTAAAACATCTGAGAGATATTTTGCAAATATTGTTTAATTAAAAAAGGTTGTCTAAAATACTGACTTTCATTTTTAGTTCGTCTGGACTCAGTACAGGAAACTCCATGGGCGTAATCTCACCTACAGTATGCTACAGAGGTAGCAGACAGAGGGTGTGTTGCAAAAATAATGGAGTATCTAAATAATTTGCTTGATAGTTCAGCAAACTGTGTATAAAAGAGCATCTCCACTGAACAGGTCTGTTTGTCCCCCTACCTTTAGACTGTACACGTTCACAGTTGGGAGAAATGATGACACACTTGACTTTCCGAAGCTTCAGATGTTTCAGCACCTCCCTGAGACCCATGACCAGTCGCCTCTTCATCCTGGCCTTCATGGGATCCTTCTGGTAAAGCCGGTCCTGGAACCTCACCAACTCCTTCAGCAGGGTGGTCACACACTCATCTACGTCCTTACTTAACATCTGGCTGCAGTAGCTGTCAAAACAAAGATATATAGTCAGATATTTAGGTCAGACTGTCCTTTAAAGATCACATTTCTGCTCCTAGGTTTCATGCCTTAACCTGACATTTGTGAATAATTTATTTTGCCCCCTTACTCTCTGAATTTCCTGCTATGGATTTTCAAACGATTGGGGTTGGAGTTTGAATCCCTGTTTTTAGACGGCTCATTTTCTTCCACGAGGTCCGTCGGTTCTTCAGGTGAACCCGTTCGATCAGCCTCCTCAGCGCCACTTTGATCACCTTACATCAAAATGAAGGCATGTGTCATCGTTGATGCTCTTTAAGATGCCTAATGATTCCTTTAAGCAGTAGTTTTACTTTAATGTTCATTTTAGGTAGACACACAGGATGGCAGGTGTATAGTAAATAAAGACATGATTACTTGTTGGTTCATGACACTGCTGTGCTGAATTGCTCTCAGAAAGATTCTCACTGGCTTGTGGTTCTTGACTGACTTCATCGGTGATTCGCGTTGGATCTCTTTCTTCTAGCAAGCGGTTCTGTTTCCTTTCTTCTCTCTCCTTCAAAATGACCTGAGCAATAACCAGTGCATGTGATTCACGATTGTGTGGTCCAGAACACAGTATACTGTTAAATACATAAACTGCTTTAAATAACTCACTCTTTTTAAGGGTGTAGGCTTTTTAGCTTTAGGGACCTCTCGCTGCTTCCCCTTTTTCACCAAAGGGCAGGTGGAATCCAGAGGGTTGTGTGCTACCCTCTCTTGCTGCCATGAATGCTTCTTTTGAGCTGTCGGGTCCTTGTGGACAACAGGTAAAGCTCCTCCTACTAGATTTAAAACAGAGGCAATAGCAAACTTTAAGCATAAAAATAAGTTAACTATTAAAGCTCACTCACTCATCTTCTACCACTTAATCCTGTTCAGGGTCACAGGGTGAAGCTGGAGCCAATCCCATCTGACTGTGGGTGAGAGGCGGGGTACACCCTGGGCAGGTCACCAATCCGTAGGGCCACACACAGAGACAGACAACCATTCACACCTACGGGTAATTCAGAGTAGCCAATTAGCCTAATCCCCTCCTTCTGTCTTTGGACTATGGGAGGAAACCAGAGTACCCCGAGGAAACCCACACTGACACAGGGAGAACATGCAAACTCCACACAGAAAGGCGCCCTGGTTGACCCCGGGCATCAAACCCAGGACCTTCTTGGTGTAAAGCGACAGGGCTATGATTAGAGTCCCAATTTTTAACTAAGAGTTATAGAAATTGATCCATTACATATAAAGGGTGTGCAAACACCATCATAAATCAAACCAACAGCTCTCTTTACATAAATACCTGACAAGGTTAGTGGTTTAATATCTTGTCTGGACTTCTGTGACTGCTGTTTCTGCTCCAGAACTGCCAGCATGTTCCCAAGGTCAAGCTGCACAAGAGCCTTACTCTTCTTCTGACCTGCTGGCTGGTGATCACAAATATAAGGTCACATGAATACAACACTGAAGAATTTATGACAATTCCCTTGGCAATAGAGTTTCATTCCTTAACGTCAGGTTTATTTTACCACAGACTTTCAATAGATTTAAGTTAACATTATGTGTTGGCCTCCTTGTTTTGAGGTTTGGATTAAAACTTTAAAAGTGAGCATAAAGTGACCAATTAAAAGTATAACCATAAGTACTAAATAATAAATATCATAACTTTGTCTATGCTGGTTTGTTATTTTTCCCACTGTAATAAAATTTATAGTATATTTTATTATATATTATGCATAAACAATTGGGAACAACGGAAAGACGCGGCTCAGCGGTGGTCAGTCCCTCACAGCTTCTTGTGGTGTTAGCGTCTCTTTGAGACCATGTGAACCATTTTTGTGCTTTTGATTTCTTTCCATTGCTTCAGCTGGCTCATTCTAACAGCTGTTTGGTGTTGCCGCAACATGCCACCAGAGCGGTGCTATGATACGAATGTTTACGTCCACTCTTGTAAATGTATGAATGGTT
>JAQMCW010000003.1:12997608-13010351 GCA_030068335.1 Chrysichthys cranchii
TTCTATAATTAAGGTTATTTTAATTTTATTCTATGCTTTATTGCCACACATAAACCCATAATACACTTTAAAAACATTTTTGAGGGCTGAAACACATTCATTGTATTTACATTCATTTCAATGGGAGAAATTGATTCAGGTCACGAACAAATCAGGTTGCGAACAGAGTTCATTATTTCTTTCTTTATTTTAACTGTTATACGCTTAGGCTTCTTACTCTCACTACCGTTTCCACTTTCTTGCGACCCATAATGAAGCTGATAGAGCAAAAATGCAGAGAAACACAATGAACAAAGGCGTTAAACACGTTCACACCACGAGCGCTTGACCGGAACCGAATGTTTGTGGCGTGAAGCATGGGTTTGCTTCTTGTACATCAGTCGGAACAAAATCTGTTCGGGAATTCAGTTCATACGTTGACTTGTTCACCATCCGATGCGTTTGCGAGCCGAGGGTCCACTGTACTCATTTTCCTTAGCCCTGTACACAGCTTGGGAATAGGAATATTGCCTTTTTCGAAATAAGGGAGGAAAAATATGGAATATTCTGTGCATGTGAACGTAGTAATACGCCGTCGTGTTGATACTTTGTTTACTGTGATCTCCAAGCTTAAACGCATCAGTGATTAAACAGCAGCATGTTTCTTGATCAATTATTTTCAGCCGCAGATTCAGTGGCGTCCCCATCACGCATATCCCTGTCGATTATCTGTTACTATAGAAACAACGCATTAGAACAAGTGCATTAATATCACCGTGTGTTTTCACATGTGCTGGAAAATTCTAGAAAATTCATCACAATCATCATAGGTCCGCGTTGTCCTGACACACACTGAAACACCTGGTTTAAAGATTCCCTGCGATTTCGGATCTCACTCTCGTTCCCTCCGTCCTCTCGGCGGCATTCCCGTGTCTGGAACATGCTACATGTCCATCAGCGACAGTAAAGCACCTGAGCTGAAGCTGGAATCCAGCTCCACAAACATCTCAACAGCTCGCAACAAACCTGAAAGCAAATGTGCAACTCTCTCACGTCAGCCGTGGCCAGATTCCTCACGGCAGCGAAAGGAGGCACGCAAACGTCTCGTCTCACGTCACATCTCGACCTACCTGAGAGCAGATCTGACACCAGCATGCCAGGCGTCTAGCCACCCGTACACAGGGTTGTGTTCCCCACAGTGGAGACGGCCTGGTGTATGCGACACGCTGACCTCAACTTAACTCCTCTCTGCATGTCTATTGCACCACAGAGCGCCGGATTGAAGTATAAACAAAGGCGTAAGGTTTCTAGGAGGAAAGAAAATCGTTTCTGGAAATGTCTCCAATGGGTTTGTGAACTCGGAAGCCTTAAGGAAAGTGTAAAGGAAAAGCTTTGTGGTTTTTCCTGTGGTTCCTTAATGCTGTAACGTGATCTAATCTAACGCTACATTAAATGAAAGGAGATACAGCACACACAGCAGGATTACACGACAGCAAGTCACACAACTATGCTTGAAAAAGGGGACCACAAAGGCAAAAATAACACAAAATAACAAACAAAAAGGTCACCCAGCCTATAAAAATGCCCTTACAGATCATTTTACTTCTGGAAAGTATAATTTTTAGTTTAAAACAGTTTCTTCTGCGTCCTCGAGAAGGCGCTCTTCAGTATTGCTACATTGTACTCAGTGTGATTGCGTTTTTTCCGCTCGGTTCTGGATTGAGATTTTAGTCGACTTCCTTATCTATAGTTTTCGTTAAGGTTTGAAGCACTTGATAAATCCAACATCATTTTAAATAACAATACAGTGGGACCTCAAGTCACGACCTTAATTCGTTCCGAGACTCTGTTTGTGATCCGATTTGTTCGCGACCCGAATCAATTTTTCTCAGTGAAATGAATGTAAATGCAATGAATGTGTTTCAGCCTCAAAACATGTTTTTTAAGTGTATTATGGGTTTATGTGTGGCAATAAAACATGGAATAAAATCACCTTAATTATAGAAAAATAAACCTAAATGAAATAAACAGATGACTTTAATGTACGTCCCCTTTGCGGTGGATACGTAGTTGCCGCCGTAGGTGGACGGTGGCGGAGGGATATGGTGGCGATTCTCATATTTTGCGATTATTTCTTTATTTCAGCTGTTATACGCTTAGGCTTCTTACTCTCACCACCATTTCCACGTTCTTGGGACCCATAATGAAGCTTATAGAGCAAAAATGCAAAGAAATACAAGGAAAAAATGCGTTGAACACGTTCACACAACGAGTGCTTGACCAGAACTGAATGTTTGTACCGTGAAGCGTGGGTTAGCTTCCTGTACGTCAGTCGAGGATTTGTTCGTCGGTCGGTACAAAATCTGTTTGGGAATTTAGTTCGCACGTCGATTTGTTCACCATCCGACACGTTCGCGAGCTGAGGGCCCACTGTACAAAAAGGCTTAACCTTCTTTTTCTATTTTTCCCCCCATTTAGCAACATTTTTTTTTTCATTTTCCTTTTCAAACTTCTCGTATTACTCTCTTATTATCTCATAAAAAACTCCACAGCGCTGTCCTCAAGTACTCCAAGGCTCATTTTCCAAAAAAAAAAAAAAATTCATTTTTACTTATACAGCGTATGGATTTCTGAAGCGGACGGCCGCCGCACAAAACAAGTGAACGAGCTCCCGGAACACATGTATGAATTTGTCTGATTATAAAGAGTGTGCGCATAATCGCACTCCTCCGGCCCGACGTTTATTTTTCCGTACATCTACCCTCGGCTTCTTTTAGAGGATATGTGGTTTAACAGGGGTATTTGGAGAACATGGCACAAAAAAGAAACATCTAATTGAGAGCTGAAAAAAAAAAAAAAAAAAGAAACCAAGCAGATGCAATATGCATGAGTTTGCGGCGGAGAGGATTTCGGGTTTGGAAGCCATTATGGGGTTATTAAGCAGGAAATGGTAGGAGCGCGGCGGCAGGCAGCAATCAGAGGAACGAGACTCTGAAAGGTTAATGGGTTCACACACACACACACACACACACACACACACACACACACACACACACACACATGGGGTGCAGCTGTGCAAAGCTGATTTCACACAGCTTCAACTCCAATATGCTGATCCTCAAAGCATCATTCAAGCACATGGAGCACCAATGTCTTACCAGGGTTTTGAGAAGCAGAACTCCACAGGAGGCTCAAAAGGAATTTAACACACTCCGTTTGCTCTACAGCTCTTCTCCTGGAGCCCACTCTAATCCGTGCTTGAAACTAGCCGACTGCAAAAGAAAAGTCTTCAGGAATTCCCAGGATGGACGGTCGACTCGGAAGGCCCAGGCCTAGAGGATTATCTTTTCATTATCGGCTGCTCATCAGGTTCTTACTGCTGATACTCACGCTTACAGCGGCTTCTTCCACCTCGGATACAGTCCTGTTCGTTCTTGGGTGGCCGGTTTGCTAGAGGTCACAGCCTGAAAACTATGGCTGAACTTCTCTAGCACAGCCAGCAGACTGAAATGATTTTTTTTTTTAAAAAAACTTCCAGAAATGGCATGAGCACACTTCAGCTGTCGAAGGCTCACAGTCCTATGGCCATTTCGTTCAGAAGGGACATCACAGGCTCCAAGTGAACCTCGATGAAGTGTGACAGGTTTTTCTTATGATCTCTGGAACATGAGACAGAGGTGATTTCTGACCTGTTTGGCTAAAACTCTAGCGAAGTTCCTGGTTACCCAATTGCACTATGTGGCCATATAACAAATGCTTTAGAGAACTGAGTTAGTTATAATAGCACTATGCGGTGTCTCCCAGATGATCCTCATCCCTTCTGAGTCTGGTTCCTCTCAAGCTGTCTTCCTCATGTCATCTCCGGGAGTTTTTCCCTTCATGTCACAATTGGCATCCTCTTTATAATCCATGCTTAACATTCCTAACAGGATGCATGTATGTACTTGCGTGAAGCTGCTCTGTGACGATCTCCCTCGTTATGAAACTCAACTGAACGGAAGTGTCGCATTGTTACCACCCAGACTATTTAATCGGAACACCTCCAAAATTATTGCCGCTCAACCGTTTCACATGTCTGAGATTCTGTTCGAACTGCTTTTCAAAAGATCTTTGAGAAATCACTGAGAATTAAATGCTGCATTTTTTTTGCAATAAACTTTAGCAGTTTCTACATTTAAGACGGAAGTGTGAAATATTTCCATTAAAATACCGACACTAAGCTTCTTCGTTTGAATAGGATCGTTTGAGACCCGTCATGGGACGATGTCTTTTCGTCCGACCGATCGGCAACTCCGCTTTAGGCTCAGGTACACACAGTATGCCTTCCCTTCTCTCCCACACGTCTCTACATTGCTTCCCACTCTTTCTTTTTCTCCCCTTAATAATAATATTAATAATAATAATAATAATAATAATAATAATAATAATAACAATAATAACAGTAATATAACAAACAGCCATAACAGTAATAATAACAGTAGTAATAACAATACTACTACTACTACTACTACTACTAATAATAATAACTAAAATAATAATAATAATAGCAATCATAACAGTAATAATAACAGTAGTAATAACAATACTACTACTACTAATAATAATAATAATAATAATAATTAAAATAATAATAATAATAGCAATCATAACAGTAATATAACAAACAGCCATAACAATAATAATAATAGTAATAGTAATAATAATAATTTCTCACTAAATTCTCTTGTTTTTTCTGTGGACACACCCAAAAAGGTAAGCATGCTGTTTAGTAAGAAATTATCATTTTAAAAAAATGACAGGCGAGTGAAATCTCATCATCATCATTATTATTATTATTATTATTATTATTATTATTATTATTATTATTTTGGATCAACAGTCTAGTTTCAGTATTCAGTCGTCTTTTTAAAAACCTTGGACGGCCAGTGCTAACGATTTTACCACTGGTATTAAATCAACAACCTTATCAAACTGTGCCCTTATACCAGGGGAAATTTATTATTTCATGCTTTTCCGATGAGTTTCAGAATCCGAAAATGCTACATTCCTGCAGTTAAAAAAATAAATTAATTAATTAAAAAAAAAAAAGGTGTATTAGTTCATTTCTTTACTCTTTGAATTAACACTGGTGTGTATCGTTATCTCTGTATATAATGACGTATATCGGGATCTGAGATTTGGGTCATATTGCACAGGCCTGTGACTGATTCTGAAAAACGCTTCACGTGGTCAACAAACCTACCTCCATTACCTCAAACTCCCCCCCCCTCCCCCCCTCCCCCCTTCCTTTTCATACTCCCGCCCAGAGCTATCACCGGCTAGGGCAACACCGAGAGTAAACTTGGTGCCAAAAGGTAAACTTGCCATCCCTGATAAGTGAGCGTGCGTTATCGCATGTAGGGAAGGGCCTGATCGCTTTCAGGCCCCAGACACTGAAATCAAAGCGGCCAGTGTGGCACGGCTCGGGGTTATGTGACGAGTACATGTCAGCTGTTTTCACCCCGATGACAGCCACCTCTTAACCCGCTCAAAAGCCCCCAGCAGCTGTCTCTGTGCCCACAGATCAGAGCCGAGCGGCAGAGACGGGCATGGGGCCCGAAAGAGAGTCCCCCTCTCTCTCTCTCTCCCTCTCTCCAGACACAGCCAAACTGCCATTTGCTTTGCACTGCTGGCAGATCCAGGCTGCGAGGGGATTCGAGGCCATGGTTGATTTACGATCTGCTCTCCCTGCAGCATCTCCTTGTAAGGCAATGCCAGCCTCCCCCAGTACTGTCCAGACGCCTGCTCCCTTTCATTCACTTTAGGGGGAAAAAACACCAAAAAAAACCCCAAACCCTGACACTGATGCAGGACAGAATAGCCGCACTGCTCTCTGAAGTCATCCCTGACCACGTTACTCGGTGCCATACTGCAAGCAGCGATCAGGAGTATAAAAAAAACAAAGTGCCTGGAGGGGGAGGGAGATACCACTCATGATTAGAGGCTGTGGTGGAAAAGCAGTACTCGCTCCCGCTATAGAGCAATAAGACTAATAAAAACTGCATGCATAACGAATCTGCCTCCTGTTTGTTCGTAACGGTGAACGTCTAGCCGTGTGATAAGAAGGGGTCCCTCACGACAAGGGGGGAAGAAACCTGCATCGGATGTGAGAGGAGGAAGAGACGAGCGAGGGCTGAGACTGGGAAGAGGAGAGAGGAAAGGGAAGACTGGAGATCGAGGAGAAAGACAAAGAGAAGCGTGAAAGCTGAACCAGTCGAGCAAAAGCCATACAGCTTTCCAGCAAACCCAGGAACACGCACAAAGACGTTAATTACGCTCTTCTGGCCGCAGAACACCCAGAGACCCTGACACACGGCCGGACATGAGCTCCATCAATCACGGTGCCATAAAGCTCTCAGGAGCTCTGCTGGGCTTTCCTACTGTAACACACACCTACAGCTGCCACCGAGCCAACGTCCACGTAAATCAGCTCGGGTTGCAGTAGGACTGTAATATAACTGAAGACAGGAACATGGAAATAACTACTGCCCGGGTGTCCCGTTTTACCCCGACACCGGCATGAAACGTACTCGATTTACATTTCCACCCAAAAGATGCTCAGGTGTTAAACAGGTTTTTGAGGCCCGTGACATTCTTACAGTGTCGTAGACCATCTCATTCAGGCCAAACCTACAACAACAACAACAAACAACACACTGGCATAAACACAACCATACTGTGTCTTACAGACACCTGAACAACTGCACATACCACAAAGAGCAGCTCTACAGAGCAGCCGATCACTAAAAAACTAAACAAAAAAAAAAGCACTAATTATTTTAAATAAAAATAAATTAATTAATTTTAAAAAAAAAAGCAAACACAACAACAATCACCCCAGTGACGTCACCTTAAAGTTCAACTCCGCCCAAAGGAGCAGTGCAGTAGGAAGAGCAATCACTACACAGGACCAGAGGATAAATCTGCCCATAAATCTAGCATTTGGAAGCGATTTTGTTATCACGGTGCGCCCGGAGAGCGTTACCGGACAATCAGGGGTTTCGCCTTCTCGATGAGATCTCCTAAAAAAGGCACTGGGGATTAAAACTCCCACCAGCACTTCTTATGATCGATTAACTGCCAGGAAGGAACGCAGCACTAATCCAACCTGCACTGTGTAAAAACAGATCATTTGTAATAACCACACACACACACACACACACACACACACACACACTTGCAACACATACACTTGCAACACACCACAGTGAATACCCCATTCCCTTGAAGTCTCCAAGCTTTCACGGACACTTCCACACCGGGATGCGTTCAGACGGAGGACGGCTGGGCTTTGTTACCCGCACGGCTAACGCGTGTCTGAAAAGACAGCATGTAAACACATGCAGGAAGACGCTCAGAAGATGCAGCGGACCAGAACCACTACCAGCAGAGGTGCAAGAGCTCAACACTATCCCAATGCATGTCCTAACACACGGGATGTAGATCAGAACAAAACGTACAAGAAGCACTCACACACACGCACACATACGTGCATACCAGTGTGTGGGATTGGGAAATATCATTCCAGGGATGAGACCATGTAGTAGTACGGGGGACAGATTTCAGAACACTGGCCGGGTTTCATTGTGGTTTTCAGCGAAACCCCCGAAGTGAAATTTTTTAAACCTGCGCATGGGCCGTGTTTACACTGAGAGGTGTTCTGCGGCGATCTCCTCTTGTGGGTAGCTCATACAGGTTTCAAAATGCTAGCGTTTCCATTTGTGCTTCATGTCATGTGAATTAAAGGTGAAAAAAAATATAAGCTTCCATTTCAACCTTGGACAAAATTGCCTTATGGAATCATCTGGGGAAAAAAAACAAAAAACAAAAACACACCTCATGTGAGCGTAAAAACCTTTTCCTGAGATATTTAAAAGCTTTTTCAAATTGCACATTTTCCCCCATTACTCGCTTTCTAGTTCTCTCTACTTCAAATCAGGCCTCAAGCGGGTTTACGGGAACGCAGCTGTTTATAACGTCGTGCTGTTACCTTAGCATTTTTCAGAACTGATCATAACGGCACCAAATTGTTCCCAAGTGCAGAAACTGAGTGAATTCAGAGAAACCTGGGTTTTGTTTTGTTTTTCGTCTATGTTAGAACTTGTAAACAGATACCCTGATGATACAGGCTTGTATGTATCGTGTCATATCATGCATCAACACCAAACCCACCTTAAAAGACTCCAAAATAATCCTGCTTCAAGTGCAACAGTTTACTACTTAATCATCAACAACAGAATCTGGCCTGTTAGCAACATCTGGGCTGTTTAACGCAATGTTTTATTAATTTGCAGAAATTCTTTTCTTTTCTTTCTTTCTTTTTTTTTTTTTAAATAGCATCGTGTAAAATTGTTCCAGAAAGAGAAAAGCTAATCTGCTCACACCAGAAAATTAGACTTTTTTTCTTATTTTTTGGCTGTTTGAAGAATAAACAGCCCTGACAACACACACCTGAACTCCAAAATGATTTCTAGGCTAGCACAGGGTCTCACTTTGGGGGGGGAAAAAAAATAAAAAATAAAAATAATAATAATCCAAATTATTTCAGATCTCTGAACAAAATCCTAAAGGAATAAAGCCGTCGTTGGTGAGATGCTTTAAAAATGATAACACACCACCCTGGTGTTAAAGCCTTAACGTAAACCACTTCTGTGCTAAAGTAACAAACATACAAATATCACTACGCTGTCACGAAGATAATCTTAAAAACAGCACTTTGCTTTCACACACAAAAGAGGCACGATTGTGTACAGTGTGTATCCACTGTGAAAGGGCTGAGCTTTAGTAGAGACTAGCTTCATTCAGAGATTAAGGCCAGAAAACAAGGACTCTTCTCTCAGATCTTTCCTGGTTTCCTCCTCTACAATTATCAGATTAAGCACAGATCAGTCTTTATAGACATAAATAAATAAATGCATAACTGCGCAGAGTTTCTTTTGTGCGTGTTTATCTGACAAAAGCTTTCGGGTGTCTGCTGTTAAACGCCTCCTGTAGTGTTTTAAGGATGATTAAGAGAGTGACGGATTATAAAGCAAAGAAAATAAATAAATAAACCTGTTCTTCCTCACTTCAGATGGCTTTTACACATTCACCAATATCACTGACCCTCCTATTTATTACAATTATTATTGTTGTTGCTATCATTAATATTATTATCCTCATCATCATTATTACTGTTATCATTATCATCATTCTTATGCTTCTTAGTCTTTTCATTATTATAAGAATTAGAATATTATATTATATAAAATTATAGGGAGATACACACACATATAATATCCTCCTGAGACCCCAATATCCTCCAGAGAGGACATCATATTTTCCCCCAAACTACATTGTGTGTATTTCCTTGTAAGATCCCCATATGAGGACCACTGGGTGTTACTCTTTTGCCAAACTTCTTCCTGTTTGGAGACAATGATCAAGTTGAATAGTTATAAGTTATGAAAAAAGAGAAACAGTGAGGAGAAAGGACAAGGCACACACCATTAAGCCTCGGGTCTCGGGGAGGATTATATATATATATAAAAAATGTATGCATGTATGTATATGCACTTGTAGATATGTTTACAGATAAAATAAGCCATTAATTGGACATTATATACTGTGAAGCTGCTTTGTGACAATGTCCGTTGTTAAAAGCGCTATAGAAATAAAAATTAAATTTAAATTATCGTCATTAAGGCCATGATGGTGTACATTTACATACACACACACACACACACACACACACATATATATATATATATATGAGCTATTTGGGAAAATATTTAGACCAATGCTTTTGCATTGTAAATCATCTGGAAATTGTTTTGTAGTAATAGTGCCATAAAGTCATCTCTTGCTCTAAGACCCAAAGCCTAGAATGAATCACAGTAAATGAGTCCCCCCCACCACCACACACACACACACACACACACACACACGTCAGAGAGAAAAGAAGAAGCCTTTGGTGAACTTCTCCCAAGAACAAGCCTGTTCTTCACCTGTGTGGGGCTACATGCTGTGTGTGTGTGTGTGTGTGTGTGTGTGGAATCTGCTGTTAATCCAGATGTTGCAGCAGCAGCAGCAGGGATTAACCCCCCGCGCGCGCGCGCTCCTCCTCACTCTCTCACTCTCTCTCTCTCACCTTTTTGTGTCGCTCTTTAAAAGGCAAAGCCGGCCATTGCATCTCCTGCAAGAAGTCCTGCCAGTGTTTCTGGTCCTGGTCGGACGAGATGAAGACGACTTCCAGCTTGGCCCTGTGCTCGGAGGAGGTTTTGAAGTGGCAGTAGAAGTCCGCCAGGCTGCTGTTGAACTGGCGGCACGGCGCGTTCACGCTGCAGCCGAAGTACAGGCCGACGAGCGCGAGCCCGCTGCCCAGCGCGTGCACGTCCAGCTCGGCTTTCTCTCCGGTGACGAGCCGCTCTCCGAGCAGACTTACCAGGAACTCCGACATGGTCGCTTTGCACGCTGCTGCACGCTTTTCCACTCCGTCGCTCGACCCACTAGATCACAATGAAACCCCGGACAGGCTGGGCGGAAGCCGAAGCGCTGTGGAGCCCGTTATTTGTCCGTTTGTGGCGCGCACAGCGCGGGCTTGAGCATGAGGACCCGACCCACTGAGCGGTGCTCAGGAATGCGCTCTGCTTTTAGCCTCTTCTCTTCTCCGCTCTGCTCCTCCACCGCCCTCTGCCCTGCACGCTGCACTGCTGACACCTACTGGTGCGTACCGGTATTGCACTTTTTTCACAATTCCAACCCAGTGTTCAGGGTTTCCTCCCAAAACTTCACACACCACCACATGGCTAGGCTTGAACACCTTTCCAACTCACAGACATGATTATAGGGATGGTGTGGTGGTTAGTATTGTCGCCTCACAGCAGGAGTTTGCATGTTCTCCCCGTGTCCATGTGGGTTTCCTTCCATAGTCCAAAGACATGCACAGAGGGGACTGGGCTAATTGGATACTCTAAATTGCCTGTAGATATAGATGTGAATGCGAGTGGTTGTCTGTCTCTGTGTGTCGCCCTGTGGTGGAGTGGTGACCTGCCTCTCACCCAAAGTCAGCTGGGACTGGCTCCAGCTTCCCCCTGCGACCCTGAACAGGATGAAGCAGCAGAAGATGAGATCAGACATGATTGTAGTGCTTTAACAGGTAAGCCCCAGGAGAACTGACCATCACACGCACAAGTGCTTCCCAAACCCGAGCTCTTGCCACAAAGTTGGAAGCACACAATTGCACAGGGTCCCTTCGTACGCTGTGGCATTACAGCTCCTTACTCAGAGGGAGTGGTGCAGTGGTTAGCAGTGAGAAGGTTCTGGGTTGTTGTGTGATGGCCAACCAGGGCCTTTGTGCGTGTATATGAATTTGCATGTTCTTCCTCCGCCTGCGTGGGTTTCCAGGATGAGATCAACTGGCTACTCTTTGTTGCCAATAGGTGCTAGTGTGAATGCTTGTACATCTCGGTTAACCTGAAGTCACCTGGGCATGGCTCCGGGGTGACCCTGACCCTTAACGGATAA
Organism: Chrysichthys cranchii; assembly: GCA_030068335.1. Taxonomy (NCBI): domain Eukaryota; kingdom Metazoa; phylum Chordata; class Actinopteri; order Siluriformes; family Claroteidae; genus Chrysichthys; species Chrysichthys cranchii. Next base: position 13,009,132 of record JAQMCW010000003.1, read on the forward strand.
GTGGTATAATAATATATTGCACTTGAACAGTTACTATTCCACAGAAATGCTGTTGTCTTCTTGGCTTTACTCATTGCTATACTCATTAACTCAGGAAATTATTCTTCATGGTATTTTAATATGCAACATAGTAAACGCTGAACTGGATAACTTATTACACTTTTGTGAATAGTGCAGTGTGGCCTTTTTAGTATAGAACATGTTTGGTCACCCAGACAAATTCATTGCATGTCTAATGTAACAGGCAAATAAAAATGATTTTCTTAAAAATGAAGAACTAAATCAACAAATTTGTGCCATTGAGTGCTTGAGTATTTTATTTTGCACACAGTTACGAATGACATTATATGATTGCAGGTGATGTTGCATAATCTCTAGTTAGTTTGTGCAAAAGCTGAAATTTTCACCACTGAAAGCATATGGTGTATATCTTTGCTTTTACAGCAATTTTATGAGCAAATGCTACTTTTTTTTTTAAATTACAAGGTTAAATCAAAAAATAATGTTTAAAAAAAATAATGCCACTATATGTAAAAATGCCAGCATGAGGCATTAATCTTCTGTGAACATCATGCGCACCAGGTCCGGTTTGAAACACTCTTCCTCCACCAGCTTCTGTGGCTAAAGAAAAACATATTATTGTAACACATTAGTGTCATTTATCATTTATACAAACGCACACCGCACCATCATTACACATTATGTTAAACTGAAATAACAGGAATTTTCCCAAATTTGAGATCACAGCCCTGATAAGGAACAATACTTACTGTGCCGTAGCGTAGCAGAGTAGGAACTCCAGAGAGTTTTAGAGTCTTCTTAAAGTCGTTGTTCGGATCTTTCCAGCTGATGGAGTAATAATAACTTTTATTGAAAGTGTACTTTACATACATAAAACATGTATGCATAAGACAAACATGACAAACAGAACAATTCATGGAATGTGTCAATTTCGGTATTTAAATAAATACACACCAAATAAAACACATTTAGCAATAAACAGAGAATCATAAATGCATATAAATGTAGAAGAATTTTATTGTGAAGTAAAACATGGGTGATGAACCAACTTATTATTTCAATACAGTGGGCCCTCGCGGACGACGAGCAAAGCGATGTATGAACTAAATTCCCGAACAGCTGAAAGGCCTCACAGCTCACAGCGCATATCAGAGCACAAACTAAGCCATGAGGTCGAAGGAACTGCCTGAAGAGCTCAG
>JAQMCW010000003.1:13068885-13082545 GCA_030068335.1 Chrysichthys cranchii
TTATTTCAGTGACCATTGTGGGTTTTTCTTTCTTTAACGGAAGGGTACCAACAATTTTGTCCACGTCTGTATAACATCAACTGCTATCAAGGGGAAAGTGATATTTCTTTGTACGTGACAGTAATTGCCTTTTTTTGTTTCTCAAGGTGCAAAAACATGTTTTATCCCAAAGATCTGCCCCAGATCTCCCTTATCTTCATCTTTGTGAACGAGGCACTGTCGGTGATCCTGCGATCTCTGCACTCGGCTGTCAATCACACTCCACCTCATCTCCTGAAGGAGATCATCCTTGTGGACGATAACAGCGATGACGGTGAGAAACAAAGAGATAAGTACTTCTTATGCTGCTGATGAAGACCAACCAGCAGAGTTCAGTACTACGTAGGGATGTGTTGTACAGTAGTGTGCAAAAGTCTTATTGCATGTGTATGGAAATGCTGTAAAGCAAAGATGCATTAAAATATTATGTAGTTACACATTTCTACCTAAAAATACCATAAAGACCAGCAAACAGTAATACACTGAAAAAAATAGTCAATATTTGGTTTTACAATGCTTTGGTTGAAAAAGAAATCATCAGCAGTCTCAGGTACTTTTTGCGCAGTTTTATGAGGAAATTGGCCGCTTAGTTTTACTGAGCATATTGCAGATGTCAGACTTGTTTTTTTGTTGTTGTTGTTGTTGTTTCTATTTCTTGAGTTTTTGTAGACCCCAAAATGACACTTGTGAGTGATGTGCATGATATCTATACAGCTTTTTGTAATCTGCAACAATTACTCCTGGAAGTTTGATGCCTCCAGCTAGTCTAGTTCTGGAGATATTGAGCTCTGAAGTTAATAAAAATGCACTCAAGGCCATTTTTGTTCAAATGTTCAACACTTTAAATATTCATAAGTCAGAAACGATTTAAGGTGCAAAGCTGTAACTTTGCAAGGTTGCTTAGTTTATCAAACCCCTTCAACAGACTGACCAGTGAAAACATCCAAGTAACAGCAACCCCCCATCGCCTGTACTGACATGAAATTACTCATAAAAGACAAATGGGATCACTCCTCGTTCAATATCGTCTACAGAAGCGTAAAAGGTGTAACGGACTTGTAACTAAACTTCTATCCAAACACAATGTACTAAAACAATACCTGCAAAGTCACTGACACTTACCCATTTCTCGCAGACCTGTTGCTTTGTGGCTGAGCTGTCACTCATTGGTCATTTCAGCAGTTTTAGTGGGGCACGAGCGTGCTTTTGGATTCGCAAACCTTAAAACTCACACTTCAGTAATGAAGGCAGAGTAAACTAGCAGACGCATATGTCCATTTACGTTTTGTTCACGCCTATGTCTCTTTTGCTGTGTAAATTGTATTCAAGGGCCGATTCATGTGACATCGGTAAAGGGTCATGTTGCCATTAAAATAGGGCGTTATGCCTCTGTTCATCCTCTGCGTCATATGGTGGTCAAACAAGGCGTTTAAATGAACAAAGCTTTTCCCCTTTGCCACTGACCTTTCAGAGCGTACCCCAATAATTTTACAGTGTGACGTCTTGGAACATGGTACAACTATACAAGATATATTTACAGATTTAAATACTCTGAATACTAATTTAAAGATTCATTCAAAGTCAAAATGGAGCACAAAGTGGGAAAGCTTATACTGTGTGTGCCAGGCTTTTTTCAGTTTTCAGGTATGACACCACTTCAAAATGGTACCACAATCTCGCTATTAAAATGTAATAAAGAAACAAGCACAACAAAGGACTTAAGACTTTTGTACAATCTGGTATGAAGGAAATCTGCAGTAATTATTTGTTAATGTTATGTTATATTGGTGAAGATTGTGATATCGCAAAAATATTGTGGTTTTTTTTATGTGTGTCTGAAGCATACCTTGGTTGTGTGTGTGTGTGTGTGTGTGTGTGTGTGTGTGTGTGTGTGTGTGTGTGTGTGTGTGTGCGTGTCTTACTACATTTGCAATCCCTCCCAACAAATATGACCCATGCTGGGATAATGAGTCGGAATGAGGAAATTTTCAAAAGTGAGTTATTGTTACTTCCACATTGTCCATCTAAAGGCCTTCAAAATGAGGCATGGTTTGTTAAAATAGGACAAAAAAATGACCGAGTCACATCCAACTGAAGTCTACAACATCTAATGGGGTTTGCAAACTCGCTATCCATCGGTTCATAAAAGCGTCATCCGGAATTCCATGTGTATTATCAGGAAGTAGAGGAACTACGCTTCACAACAATACCAAACATGGGTAGGGGGATTCCCCCGTCTCACTGCGAGCGCGCGGTGAAAAACACGGATTTATCAAGGAATATTACGACAAAATTAATGAAGACGTACGAATGAACATAATGAACAAAACCTTAAAATAAAAGTAGTTTGGGATGTTTTCTTGCTGTTTTATCATGGGGATCAATAAAAGAGGGCTTTACAGACTCATTTATGAGAAAATCCCATTTCAACCAAGACCATGTTTTGCCTCTTAGCTCATAATTAGCCTACGCGCATTCCGACTCATTATGCCAGTACGGGTCACAAATCATAACTAACCCTGTAATCCTGTTCTGTGTACTGTTGTCAAAGAGGAACCATGATGAAATGATAAAGCAAATATCAAACCTGAAAGTAAACATCATATTGCGGCTGAGTGCGCACACCTAATCCAAACGAGCAGCTTCTTCAGTAGCACCTGCAAATTGCAACCAGCCACATTAGACATAAACTGTGTATTCGGGTTGCCTGTTTACCGGGACCTCATTTACGTTTGTGCTACAATTCAGATTTAACCACTTTCAGAATACCAGCTCTACCTTTAACATCAGTCTTAGTGTGACGGTCCACCGGCCCACTTTTGACTGTCATTTCTGATAAACTAGGGCAAGTCTTCACAGTGTTCCTTGCTCATGTTGTGAATAACTATGCCCGTGTCTGATCCGTCACACTACGAGTGCTAGTCTTTCTTCAAGAGACAGTTCTATTTCCAGAGGACTCTAGGCATGAGCCGGTGGCAGAAGGCCAGCAATCCATCAAAGTGAGGCGTTTGTTCAGATGATGAGGCGAGCAAACAAGTAGCACAGCCCTCTGTGTCCTTATCATTCTGGTGATGCATGATATCTAGCACTCTGCACGGAGATGACAACTTAACACAAAGGTTGCTTTTATTTATTTTTTTGGGTGGGAGGGGTGCACATTCTTCAAACACACACCAAAGGGAGGGGCAAACATTGTACAAGAAAGCTGTCTGTCTTAAGCTCATTAAGAGAGCTTTTATGTACATTAGAGATCTGGCTAGATATTAATCATACATGTTTCCATGTGTGTGACAGAGCAACTGAAAGGGCCACTTGAAGAATACGTCAATAAAAGATACCCGGGCCTTGTCAAAATTGTGCGCAATCAGAAGCGAGAGGGCCTCATCCGTGCTCGCATCGAGGGCTGGAAAATCGCCACCGGGGAGGTGACAGGCTTTTTCGATGCCCACGTAGAATTCACTCCCGTTTGGTAAGAAGGTTTTTACAAAGGAGGCTTTCTGGTTTTAACTAAATTAAGCAGCAATGTTCTCCAACAATTCTCACAGTGGTGACAAAAAAAAGCAGTGGTTCTCAAACTGGGGGCCAGTTTATAATGATATTTAATGATATATCTCTACTTAATCATTTTTAGTTTTATGCTTTTTTTTAAAATCTGCTTTGGCCAAAATCTAAAACAGTGGGGCGTGTATAAATATCAGACATGATCAAACATGACACTACAGCATTGGTGAATCAGAACAGTCTGTTGTACATGCAGGCCAGTGATAGCTGTGGAGAAAAGCAGTGAGTGGAGCACCACAGGAACAATTAGTATACAGAAAAGGAAGTCTTAGATAATAAAAAGGATTGAGAACCACTATTCTAGAGGTTGAGTAGTGAGAATATTTAGCTCCGGTATTAATTATGGCATCGCTTTCTCCCTCACAATAGGGCTGAACCAGTTCTGTCCAGAATTAAGCAGGACCCCAAGAGGATCATCCTACCCTCAATTGACAACATTAAACATAAATCGTTCGGCCTGGAACGCTACGAGAACTCAGCCCACGGTTACAACTGGGAGCTGTGGTGCATGTACATCAGCCCTCCTAAACAATGGTGGGATAAGGGAGACAACTCAGCACCCATCAGGTGTGTTCTCAGAAAATAGCTGTTTTCACACATGTGTTTCCACCTTCTCAGCACTAAGTAAGCATAACAATAATTTCGCAACTAGAATTTTTTAGGATGACATCAATCCTTCAGGGCGCTCTAGGTCATGTGGTACGTATACGATATCTGATTCTATCCCGTATTTTTTCTAGAAACGATTTCTCCGCCACCTGGGCGCCTTTCTGTGTGGAGTTTGCATGTGGAGTCTTAGCGTTAACATCTAACTATCATAGCAAAGCAGAAAACAATTCACACAGACAAAATTATGACTTGTGTATTTACTGTACTGGACCACTATTAGCGTACTGCAGTGAACACATAAGCAGAGCTAAAATCAATTGGTTTCAGCTGAGACTAACTGACTGTCTCAAAGAGAGTAATATTATTACTGTAATATAACTACTGGCAGGTCCATATTTGGACACTAAGAAAGGTATTGTTAGTTTATCTGTCCAGAGTATATTGGAGGTGAAATTAAATAATGAATCAATGCCCCTGTGGCTTTACATTACATTACAGGCATTTAGTAGACGCTCTTATCCAGAGCAATGCACAATGAGTGCAAAAAGTCAGGTACAAGAATAGCAGAACTTCTAGGCAAAAAGGTTCACGTGCCAACTGAGACATTCTGTAGAAGTACCATTCAGCTAACAGCAATGAAACTGGAGCTAATCATAATTGAGCGTAAATGTAAACACACAATACCACAAATCCAACTAAAAGGAGAACAAAACCCCAACAGCTAACCCGAATACATCGTGACCAGGCATAAAGGCCTCCACATTTATGTTTATAATCAAAAGGCATCTAATGCACTGCTAGAAATAAACACATGTAAGTTCAAATTAGCAAAGCAACGTAAATGGACTGACCATTACTGATTTTCTAAAACATCAGCTCATTAGCAAATCCACGTACGGTTCCCTCAAAAATGATTTAAACGGCTAGGTCAGGTCTATTTCTTTTGCTATACACTGAAGACATTTGGGCTTAAGATCAAAACATGAATATCAGATGAAGTATCAAGATTTAAACATTCATTGCCTGATACTTGCATCTAGATTTAGTGCATTTATACCTCCCCACTTTAAGCAACCAAAAATATTGGAACATGTGTCTAACAGGTGAATCCCGTTGCCCACAAAAGTTATGGAACCAAGTTTATGATCCAGAACATATGAGCTCACTGGCCAAGCACGATGGAGGTAGTGTCACGACTTGGGCTTGCATGGCTGCTTCTGGAATGGGCTCAATAATCTTTATGAGTAATGTAACTCGTCTGCACAGTCTACAGAAACATTGTCTGCTAATCTTCAGAGAAATGCATGCAATCTGATTGCTTGCAGAAGTTTCTGACAGAAGCTTCATCATACAGCAGTGGTGTCCAATCTTATCCACAGAAGGCCAGTGTGGGTGCAGGTTTTCGTTCCAACTAAGCAGGAGCTTAGAAGATAAAAAGATAGTCAGAAAGGTCCACATGATATCTGGTTCAGGGGCTAAATGTAGCTATGTTCTGCAAATTGTTCTTTGTTCTTATAAATTGTGAGTAATGGCTTTCTTCTCCCAGCAGCTTTGCTTTTCACTGTGACAGTAAAGGTGGAGTCTTATAAGTAAATACATTACATAAAATACCGGTAATTTCTAATCTAGCCCAGACACACTTTTGGGTTACATCCCAATGTGCAAACAGATACAAATATTTGCACCATAGACAAAAATAAATACAGATATCTTGCATTGTGTTACACCTAGTGTGTATTCAGTTGTGACCCAAAGTTTACATATACCTCAGTGAAATGTTGCACGACAGTGATGTATTACGTTTTGCATGCTCTTTCCATTTGCCATCGACTGAATCATGTGGAGGATAACAGATGACAAACCTAGAGGCATCCACTGGACCGTACTATCCCTGTTTGATCTTGATTTAACTGATGACCTAGCTGCCCTCTCCTCAAATCTACACCATTTGCAGGACAAGACTGACATCTTTGCCAAGCAAACAGGCATTAACATCAGTGCCTCTAAAACACAAGTGATGTGCATAAATGCCAACCCTAGTGCACCTATCACAATAAATGATAGTCCACTTGAATACACTGAGGAGACCACATATCTTGGCAGTTGTGTTAGTTCTTCTGTATGGCTCTGAATGCTGGCGTGCTGTAAAGGGGGATATGAATAAAATGAATGCCTTCCACAACGGATGGCTCAGAAAGATCTGTTATCATCTGGCCCAAGAAGATCACTAGTGAAAACCTTTACAAGAAAACATCAAGCCAAAAGGTGAGACCTTGATCCATGGCTTTGAGGATAGAGGGAGGTCCTACATGAAGCCTGAGGGGGGAGTGGGGCTGAAAGCGAGGGCCATGGGGAAAATGGCACTCTTCTTGGATCCTAAGGGGAGAATAACTTTGGCCATGCAGCAGGAGGGGAGAGCAGCATACCTGGCACGGCAAGGGGTAGGAGCGAGGTTGAGGTGAAGCTGGGAGATGGAGGGACATTTATGGCAAGGCAAGGCAGCAGAGTGATCGAGGTTGAGCAGGGAGGCGCAGCGATGCCCAAGGCGGATTCAAAAGGCAGAGCAACAACCGACATTGAGCAGAGAGTGGACGCGACATCTCAGGTGGAGCTAGGATGCCAAGTGACGTCCCTCTCCACATGTGGTAGCCCTTCTCCAGGATGTCCTCTGCCAGGATTGGATGCCCCTGCATCCAATGGTTGGGTCAAGCCTTCTGTCATGTAACCAGGTGGGATTCGGAGGATTGGATACAAATGCAGGATTTTAACGAATTAAAAAACAACGCTAAACACATGGCAAAAACCTCGGAAAAGCCCATGGCATGAGCTTGACAAACCACTTGACAATGACTAACCACGATAGGCATAACTGCAATAACAGCAGGGGCTTGACAAAGAAGTGTACAAAAGCTGGAATTTAAATAGTAGTGAAACTAATAAAACAAAACTCGAGACAGGTGCAAACAATCATGGAGGTGCAGGGGCTGATGGGGGGTGTAGTTCAGTTAAGTGGCTTCAAACAAATCCCAAGGGTGCTGATGTAACAGCTACACATTTCCCGTGTTAAGTCAGTTATATTATCTGTTTTATTTCCTTAATAGGTTTCAAAATAAAAGGTAACAGATTTATTTCAGCTTTTATGTACAGTATTTTCAAAGGGTCAAATATGTACATATATTTTGTTAGTATTTGGTGACTTGAACTATCAAACACATTGCTAGCCTTCCACAAGCTTTTCACAGCGTTTCGATTTTTTTCGATTTTGCTCTTTTACATTATTATCTTTAAGCCATTTTGTTCCAACTTTGGAGGTATGCTTAGGATTACTGTCCCACTGCAAGACCTGGATGTGACCAAGCGTTAACTCTCTAATGGATTTCTTGAGGTCTTGTGTCAGTGTTTCTGGATAATCCTTATTCCTCATGATGCCATCTATATTTTTCCAGCAAAACATCCCCACCGCATGATGCTGCCCCCACTGTGCTTCACAGATGGGATGGTGTTCTTCATAATAAAAGCCTCACTTCTTTTCCTCCATACCTTATGCTGATCATTGTGGCCAAACAGTTAAATTTGGGTTTCATCCGGTCAGTGAAAACTTCTCCAAGTAGGAGTCACCAACAAACTTCAGTCTGGTTTTTCAGGCTGGTCCTCGAGTATGGGATTCTTCCTTGCATTAAATTACAGTACATTATATCTAATTCTAATATAATGAATTAACACTGAATTGAATGTCTGTGATTTTAAAATGTTTTAAAATGACCTCTGGTGTGAACAAAGTAGATGCCCTAAATGTCTTGCCAAAGGTATGGTATTGTATTGTATGGTAATAAAAAATCGGTGGAGTTTGAATAACTTTAGCGTAAAGTTTTGGCCTAAATTGTATATACGATGGTACCCCGCAACGAACGTTCCACATAATGAACGCTGCCGTGAATGCGCACATGACTCGCAGAACAAGCGCGTTTCGCACAATGAACCGCACGTCGCACGTGAAAAATCAAGTTTTACGTTTAAAAAAATGGCTGAATCCGGCCAGATGTGTCTCAGGTGAAGACAAAGCATCATGTTGTGTTGTTTCTCCCCATTAGTGTCATTTTTTTTCCAGAAGTCTATGGGAAATTGTGTTTCGCACAATGAACTCCCCACATAACGAACACACCGCTGGAACGGGTTGCGTTCGTTATGCGGGGTACCACTGTAGCAGTGACATGTGGTGAGGTTCATGGCTGGTGAGGCAGTAGCAATTCGTTACGTGATTTCTGCATTCATTTGGTTTTCTTCATTAATCTCTCAGTTGCCGGTGTCTACCTTATGGATACACACACACACTTTATTTATTCCCTCCTGTTTCGATTTAAAGTCCAGTTTAGAAAATAGTTTGAGCTTGGATATAAAATCCTCCATTGTAAAAACAGCGGGGTGAGAGGGGAAAAAATCTCACAGCACTTGACTCGCTCGTGACCATGGACTCGAAGATTGTTGCTAGCTCGCTGTCAGTTACTCTGCAGCTGTAGCATAAGAACGTCTGGGCTCATGAGTGCCCCCTACCTTGATGCAAGAGAACTGCCTGCCTCACCCAGGGCCTCTTCACTGCCGTTATAAGATCTGTGTCTGAAACATTTGATTGGTGACGTACAGAGAGACAGGGACACGCTCTCACTGCATGGCAGAGCACAGTTTGGGAGGGATTGCGCAATCCAAGGTGAGGCTCAGCTTGCTGCTGCCTCACCATGCGTCTCTTCCCCGGATTTGAATGGAAATGCGAAAATTCAGTGATTTTTAATAAACAATCTAAATTGTTTAAGTTAAATGGAAAATTAGTTTATACCTTATATACAATTAGTTAAACCATTTCATTTATTTGTTTACTATACATTTTATTTTTTCCATGATGACAGGTGAGGCTCTGCCTCCCCTGCCTCTCCTGACCGCACGTCACTGCACTGTAGTTAGTATGTTATGGATTGTAACTGTCTAGTTTGTTTGTGTGTAACAAACTGTACTAGAGCAAAAGTATAACATTTTAAAACTGTGCCTTTCAGGACGCCTGCAATGATAGGTTGTTCATTTGTGGCAAACCGGCACTTCTTTGGAGAGTTGGGTCTGCTGGACCCAGGCATGGATGTCTATGGTGGAGAAAATATAGAGCTTGGAATTAGGGTTAGTGTGCTAAAATATCTCCATGTTATCTGTACAGCACTGAGTACTACTCCCAGCTGATAATAAGTTGTACCAATTAGAAAAAGCATAAACAATGTTAAAAAAAAAAAAAAAAAGCCTGATATGTGTGTGGATGGATGCAAGGTTTGGCTGTGTGGGGGCAGTATGGAGGTCTTGCCATGTTCTCGGGTGGCTCACGTCGCCAGGACGAAGAAGCCATACCACAGCAACATTGCGTTTCACACCAGGCGCAATGCACTGCGAGTGGCCGAAGTATGGCTGGACGAATACAAGTCTAACGTCTACCTGGCCTGGAACATTCCAATGGAGGTGAGGAAGTGGGTCAGAACTATATCTCTTTTAAAATAATCTCCAAAACAATAAATCAACGCTGGAATATGCTTCATGCTTGCACTGAATCTTTATAATACACTTTCTCCCGTCTCTCTGTATGTAGAACCATGGCATTGATTATGGGGACATATCAGAGCGTGTGGCACTGAGGAAACGTTTGCAGTGTAAAAACTTTGAGTGGTACCTCGATAACATCTACCCAGAGATGAGGCGATACAACGGCACACTGTTTTACGGGGAAGTGAGTAAAGCATGCGAGGGAGTGTGAGTCATTCCATAATTGTGAAGCTGTCACTTAAGGCTAGAGGTCTTGAGGTAAGAGTGATTAATCTGGCGTATGGCTTTGAGTGGGGATCACGTCTTACTTTTTTAGCTCCACACACTTGTTTATGTAGCAGAGTAAAGAGTTAAAAGTGTGAGAAGAGTTGTGACGGAATAATACACTTTCTAGTGCAAAAGAAAGGCCGGGGTTGAGTGTATTTGTGTGTGTCTGTTTGGATGGCAGATTCGCAACTCCAACGCGACCCATCTGTGTGTGGATCAGGGTGTGAAGGAGAACCACACAGCAACCCTTCATCCGTGCCATGGTTGGAACCCACAGGTAGAGTCCTAGCTCTAGCACTCAAGAAATCTGACCTCAGACCTCCTCTGACTGCAGTCTGAAAATGGGTTATGCCTGTGGGGATTTTTTCTTTTTTTTACATGACACAGTTTTGAACGTATTCTGTTTCATCAGTGGTAGCTAAGCAACAATATGATTGTTGCTAAAAAAGAAAAGCAAAAAGGCTTCCTAGTCTGGACTTTCACTACTTGCTATTAGTGTGATTGTTAATTATTGTCAATTAATAGATTTCTCCAGATTGTAGGACCATGTTAGATTTGCTTTAATGAAGTGTGTTAGATTATCAGGAAGATACCAAACATTGTAGTTTTACTCAGAACTGGGACTAAGGCAGGTTGCCTAATTTTAGAAACAGGTACATCATTATCAGAGTCCTCAGACAGTGTTTGTGTTTGGTAGCTTGGGCGCTATACCAAGGAGGGATACCTTTTTGTGGGACCTTTGGGAAGCACTGGAGATGACACCAGCTGTGCGATTGATGACATGATCAGCAACTTTCCTCAGCTGGTCGACTGCAACAAAGTCTCCAACGTAGGCCAAAAAACGTGGAACTTTGTACAGGTGAAATTACCAACATGGACAAATCTTCAAGCTTTACATTACAGTTAACTCTTAAATTAATGGCATGTTTCATGAAAACAAACAAATTCACTGTGTAAAAATTGAACATGAACTGGAAAGTGTGTACTCAAACAACCATATAATGCAATGTGACATTAAGAACCCCGAGTGACATACATGATCTGGCAGTGCTCCAAAACCTGTACTTGTTAAAGCACAGTTACACACGTAACCTTTCTTTCTTCTTCCTTTTAGTCCAGATTGTAATACTGGCTTTCTTCTGAACTAGTGAAAGTCACATACCAAAGTCAAACCAAGCGTTGAGAACACTTCCCGATATGATAGTACATCCTGCCAGACAATAGCAAACAGACTTCAAAACTAGTGCTGATACTTCAGGAAGAGGATCCTGCTCTCTGTTAAGGATGAAAATAACTCGAGTGGGGATCGTGTTCTTTAGAGAGGATGAAAATTGTTCAGACTCTCCACAGTTCACATAAAATGTACTAAGGCAATTTTTCTGTCTATAAAATATGGTGGAGGTAAGATTTGGTAAGTTCCATATGTGTACGTCACAAAAGTTGAAAAAGTACACCGTCCCTTAGTGCTGACCAGGAGGTGATCCCCACTCTGTAGTGCACTATTAATTACTGATTTGATCTGTTTTGTAATGGTCATCTCTGTCTCTGGATTTAAACCATATTGAAAAGCTGAGGTCTGAATCTAAAGCAGACAGCCCACATGCTATAGTGCTATATATCATAATCATAATCCAAGATCATTGTATTCTCGAGCCTCGTAAGATGTACTATATGGCCAAATGTTTGAGGACACCTGACTATCACATCCATATGTGTTTGTTGAACAACCCAATTCAGATTTACTCCCCTTTTGCTGTTATAATAACCGCCACTCATCTAGGAAGGCTTTCCACTGGATATTAGAGTGTGGCTGTGGGAATTTGTGTTCATTCAGCCACAGGAGCATTAGAATGCTCAGGCATTGATGTCAGGTGAGGATATCTGGTGTGCAGTCGATATTCTAGTTCACTCACTCACTCAGCTTCTGCCCCTTAATCCTGTTCAGGGTTGCGACAGGGAAGCTAGAGCCAATACCAGGTGACTGCGGGCGAGAGGCAGGGTTACACCCTGAGCAATTCACAAATCCACCGCAGGGTGACAAACAGAGACAGACAACCATTCACACCTATTTAGAGTAGCCAATTAGCCTAATCCCCTCTGTGCATGTCTTTGGACAGTGGGAGGAAACCGGAGTACCCAGAGGAAACCCACACAGACACGGGGAGAACATGCAAACTCCATACAAAAAGGTGCCCGGGTGGTCATCCCCAGGGATCGAACCCAGGACCTTTGTGGTGTGAGGTGAAGTTCTAACCACCACACTACACCACCGTCTATTCTAATTCATCCCGAATTTGTACACTGGGGTTGAGATCGAGCTCTTTGACTCCACCCTTGGCAAACCATGTCTTCCCAGAGCTCTGTTTGTGCACGAGGCATTGTCATCCAGGACCATGTTTGGGCCTCTTAAATTCTATTAAGGGATAGATATAATGCTACAGCATACAAAGACATCCTGTACAATTGTGTGCTTCCATCTTTGTGCCAAAAGTATGGGGAAGAATCACGTATGGCTGTGACGGTCTAGTGTCTAAAAACCCTTTGGCCGTGTAGTGTGTTAAAGGAAGAGACTCATGCTGTTGTTCAGTTCAGGCGAGGCATCACTAGATAATACTTGAGGGGGGTGGCAATTATTTTTTGCAGAAAAAAATTACACCACTTAAGAAATCTTTTTATGAGAGTAGCATTTAGAGCTATTGAAGGTAATGACATAATATTTTGGTACATAAGATCATGTGGTGCACAGGTAGAAGGAAATGTCATTATTATACCTCACAGTACTAATTACTGTTACTAATTTATTAGGTTTTAATATGTTCATTAGCACCTCACAACGCATAAATGTATTTCAATTTTACTTGCAGAATGAAGCGATTGTGAATCGGGCCACGGGTCGCTGTCTAGAGGTGGTAAAGGCCAACGTCTCCTTCGGCTACGCGCTGGTTCTGCAGGCCTGCACCGGCCAGAGGTGGAACATCAAAAACACGATGAGGCAGCAACAGGGACTCTGAGTGAGATAGAGCCATTACGATAAGACTGGCACACACGAGAAGCCTGGAGTCTTAAAAGGAACTGTAAGGGTCTGCTTTCAGCTTTATCGGGTGTGAGCTGCGCTCAGTAGAGGAGTGTGCAATACATGAGAGAAAAACTCCGCAATCAGCCCTTTGAGTACAGTACCTCTACAGACATATACTCCTCTACAGGTTTTGATAGAAATACGTGTGTTCCTCAAGAAGAGCGGCCATCTACGACAAACTACAACCCGAATTCCAGAAAAGTTGGGACGTTCTTTAAAGTTGAATAAAATGAAAACTAAGAGACTTTCAAATCACATGAGCCAACATTTTATTCACAACAGAACATAGATAACATAACAAATGTTTAAACTGGGAAATTGTTCACCTTTATCCACTAAATGAGCACATTTCAAATTTGATGCTTGTTTCAGGTCCCAAATATTTGGCACGGGGGCAACAAATGGCTGAAAAAGCAAGAAAGTTTAAAAAGATTCAGCTGGGAGAGCATCTAGCATGTAGCGTTCAGTTCAGAAGCCAGCATCTCTGATGGTATGGGGGGCATAAGTGCATACGGTATGGGCAGCTTGCATGTT
>JAQMCW010000003.1:13130398-13140464 GCA_030068335.1 Chrysichthys cranchii
TGGACGGCACCTGAGTTAAATATGTCAGTGTCACAGCAAAGGTCTGAATACTTACGTCCACGTGATATTTCAGTTTTACTTTTTTAATAAATTTGCGAAGAATTCTATAATTCCGTGTTCGTACTGGCATTATGGTGTACTGAGTGTAGATTCATGAGGGAAAAATTTATTTGAATGATTTTAGCGTAAGGCGGCAACACTGAAAAATTGAAAGGGGTCTGAATACTTTCTGAATGCACTGTACATGTTTTATAGAATACAAATTGGACTAAACTTATCCTTGAGCCAAGTTTCTCTCAGACTCATCCTCACCTTACAACACCTTATAAATTAGAATCTGACAGGCATTTCAGCTCTGTTCACATCACCAGAAAGGGCATGTATGGCAGGGAGCATGCCTTGCCCTTTCACTCCTCTGAGAAAACACATAAGAAGACAAGAAGTTGAATACTGTCATCCTCATATTCCTCCACTTCTTAAAACAATCACTAGAAGAAGTGCATTTGGGCAGGACGTTTTTTCACAGCAGAGGCCTATGTATAATTTAACTGGTTATGCATTACATTGCCATATAAAGTTTCTTTAACAAACATTATTATTTCGGTAAAATTAACAAAGGCTAAAAGTTAGCAATGGTACATCACAAGCAGTGTTAATGTAACAAACTAATGCGTGTCTTAATTTAGAAGTGCATTAGGTAAGAGTAGTCTTAGAACTCGCCCAATTCTACCACGAAGAGTCAACATATATTCAACCAGAATTCCACCAGAAGCTTGTTCATGGTTAGCAAAAACATCTGGTCATGGTGAAATTTGCAGGGACATTTGGCTGTAGGTATATTTTTGATCGTGTATGTACGAGGGAGAATCAAAAAGTACAGGCATTTTTAAAATTGTCCGATAACCTGGAGAGCAAAAGACAAAGCATGGAGTGGAGACATCCATCTTCTCCAGCAAAGAAGTAATTCAAAAGTCAGTCCTTCCCCAAGAAAATCATGCTAATGTGCTTTTGGGGCATCAAGGTTCCTATTCTGGTGCATTTCCATGCACATAGGCAGAGAGTTAACAGTGCAAATTACTGTGCATTGCTGCGAAATGAACTTAAATCTGCAATTCACAGCAAAAGAAGAGGAATGCTGTCCAAAACAGTCTTGCTGCAGCATGACAACGCATGTCCTCATACAGCAGCAGAGACCGTAGAGACAGTGCAGCGGCATCTCCCACGTCCTCCTTATAGCCCGGATCTGGTGCTGAGCAATCATCACATCTTCGGTCCACTGAAGGAGGCGCTGTGCGTTCACAGATTCACCTCTGATGATGAAGTAAAGGAAGCGGTGCTCACCTGGCTTCAAGAGCAGCCGAAAAAAACGTCTCTGCAGGAACATAGTAGCTAGACGAACGATACAACAAACGCATCGTCTTTCATGGGGACTGTGCAAAAGTGATTTTTTTTTTCTAAAGCCGTTAAATGTCCCATTAAATTGCCTTTACTTTTTGATTCCCCCTTTTATCATTTTGATCCTGTGTTCACTTCAGAAAGCCCAAAATATACTAAAACTTGTGCACCAAATTCTTGTTTTTTCCTATTAAACATGTATGTTCTACCAACAACTATTTTCCCCCCCTTAATATTATATTTTATGGTATATTAATGTTCACTAATAAGATCACGTTCACCGATGTCTTAAATAAATAAATAATAAAACAAAATGGGGCATGCAGTTTACAGGACAATGAGCAGTGACAGAGTACCATGATCCCAAACACAAAACTGATGTTTCCTATAACAGCATATCTTAAAGTGTTTGGCAAATTGTACGTTTTATCCATTATCATGTTATCTGTTATTATCTGTTTTTATTATAGTTATGAATATTGCTGCGGATATTCTGTTCTGTAAATAATTCTCAGGAAAATGGATCTGAAGAAAAATTCTCCCATGCTTGTAGAATACATATCAGGCTTTTACAGCAGGCACCAAATAAAAAGCCCAGAAGCAAATAGCATATTTTTAAAAATATATCAATGGTTTGAATAGCTTTTTTTCCCCCTTGCATTATCCTTAAATAGCGCAGGATACAAAGAGCAAGCTGAGATGAATGGAATAAAACGAAGGTTAATGATGTGGCCTGTTAATCACTGTGCTCTGACAAAACATCATCTTGGCAATAGCTCAGCTTTCCAATAGCCTGCGTCCTTCACAAAAATATTTTTCAAGACGTGTCCTTTGATAATGTCAGCAAGCTATAAAGTGATAACTTGCTGATCTGGAGCATTTAATGAAAAATATTACATATTCACATGGGTGAGTCCTTCACTCCCGCTTCCTTAAACAGACCTCGAGAAGCACAGGCACCTGCAGTGTATACTTCCTGTTTGTTTACAGAAACATGTCTGTACATTTACACCTTGTCATCATCTCAGAACTTGGAATCTGCATGGTGGAAGGCCAGTCATTCTCGATCCAGCCTTCATAAGAGATCTGCAGATTCTTCATGACAGCCCTCCTCAGAGGCCTTTTCATTTGTGGAAAAATAGTAGACTGCCTTGTGTTTTATGCATTGATGTCAGCACAAATCAGTGTCACTGCATCTTTCATTTATCTGAGCTATGGAACACACCTGCATTGCAGAAAGTTGGCAAGTCTTTTTTGTATCTCCATCTCTCAGAGCTTATCAATCATTATGACAGTGAATTAACCAACTGAGGAGCCTAAAGTTGAAGTTATGCATGGGGAATTAAAATAGAAAAAAAACCCCACCAAGATCTGAGGAGAAAACTTAAAAGCACATCACAAATACCCACTAGAACCATTGCACTGCTTACCAAAAAAGAGCAAAACGTCAACTTACCTCCAGCAAAAGACACACTTGTTGGCGCAGGCCAGACTGGGAGTGGTCTCCATACACCGGTGAGATTCGATGCCATAAAATGTGTGTTTGTAGCATCCTCCTCTGCCTCGCAGCATGGACTGAATGAAATTACATAAACATTATTTCACACACCTCTTGATGCAAGGCACTGATCTTTGAGGATACTTCGAATCAGCAATTTAAGGAAACTTCAGAGCAATAAAGTCTACCTTGGTCCAGCGACACAGCTTTACCCCAGAGTGACTGCCTATTAGTTTATATCCTGTAGAAAGAAGGGGGAAAACATTAATAAAGAAATGCATCAGGGTCAAATCAGATAACTCATATAACTCTTTTTTTTTTCTGAAGCAAATTTGGACCTATTACAAGAACTTGTACATAAATTTCCATTACACTGTAATTGTCTCTACACAAGGTTGGACCCATCACTAGCCTGAACTCCAAGATTGTCCAAGAGGACAAGTTCACTTTAGTAGCTGACCAGCGGACAAGTAAGATAAACATTCACTCACTCATCTTCTACCGCTTAATCCTGTTCAGGGTCATGGGGGGAAGCTGGAGCCAATCTCACCGAGAGGCGGGGTACACCCTGGGCAGGTCACCAATCCAACACAGGGCCAACACACAGAGACAACCATTCACACTCACATTCACAGGCAATTTAGAGTACCCAATTAGCCTAATCCCCTCAGGGAAGAACATGCAAACTCCACAGAGAAATGTGCCCAGTTCGACCCCGGGGATCGAACTCAGGATCTTCTTGCTATGAGACTACAGTGCTAACCACTGCACCAAAGTGCTGCTGGAAAGTTAAACAAAACGATTAAAAAAAAAATAAAAAAAAGAATTCAACCCCAGAGTCAAAACTTTTTATTTTGTTTATGAATAAGCTCCATGAATTCTTTCCTATAGAGTAGACAGTAGATTTGACAGAAGGTCCTTTCTAAAACAGGAAAATGCTGGGAACACAGACGGAATGGGGCAAAAACATCATATAAGTCTCTTGCCACCACAACACACAGTTAGCTTGCAGGTAAACATGTCAACCGAAAATAAAGACGCATCCCAGTCTCCAAAATCATCTTTTAGGCCACCTACAGATGATCAGCGACAAATCTGTTTTGCGTCAGCATTGTTTCCCTGTGGAGAGAGTGATGCTTGGGTTTGATACCTTTAGCATCGCACACCAAGTTTTGTTGTTGGTTTTGTTTTTCCCCAATTTTCTCCCTGACAGCTTTCCCCTATCATACAACAGCTACCACCCAGGAAGGGTGAGGGTTATCCCATGCTTCCTCCGAAAGCACGTGTCACCAGCTGACTGCATTTTTTCAAACTGTTGCACATTCTGTGATGGAGCGATGGAACCCACTCGGAGCAAAGTGCTGTCCTCCCACCTACACATACATGAGGATTTAAACAAGCAAAGGCTGAATGACAGGGCGAACGCCTTTCTGTTGCGCCATCATTTGCACCCCCTGCACTCAAAGTTTACTCAAATTCGAATTTGACCAAGTTTATGCGGACCTTTTCAAAGCCCAGCTAATCAATTGAGCACACGTATGTGATGTAGCAAAGACGTGACTCGTTGGTTACAATGTGTATTAGAGCAGCCAATTATGTGTGCATCTCAATATCCAGAGATATTTAGCTTAAAGAAAGTAGCATCTCACCTAATTTTCTTGCCCATCATGTTTTCCCCACATCTGCTCCAAAGGACGACCAAAGCCTCACCCAAAGCTCTCTTGCTGTTGCTTTTTTAATTTAGAAACATTTAAAATGGGCAACGTTTTCTTGAATGATTCTTGAATGATTCAGAAGCATCTTAAGGACGCAACACTGCTTCAACATCGGGGTAACAATACTTATCATATGTATGGTACACAAAGTGCTGGTCAGCTGTAGGTGCCCTTACATGTAATGTGAGGAGAAAAGACCACAGCTCATAAGTGTAACATTATCCCACAGCTTGCTGAGATTTTACTCGAACACACAAACACATTCGAAACTTCAGAGATGATCGTGAGCATCCACTGGTCTGCATCCTAGTCTTAGATCTGTACTGATGCATGTAGCTCACCACACGCAGCTCATTACAGCTTTAACCTGCCTGCGGTGTGAGCGCCACTGTTGCTACGGAATGGAAATTATGCTAGTGCACTGTCCTCTAAACTACAACAGCGGCCATGATCTGAATAAATATTAACCAATTGAGCTTGTTTCTGTTAAAAAAAAAAAAAAAACAACAAAAAAAACAAAACAAAAAAAAAAGCATGAAACTCTGACCAGTGTGTGATACTCAATGACCTGCAAGCAAGTACAAGAAACCGCGCAAACTAGATTACTGGTTATTTGTGAACAATCCCATCAATCACTGGTTACTTGTACCAACATTATCACAGAGATACATATGGATGATATGGAGATCCTAACTAATTTATGTAAATGTGCTGCAGTGAGTATAAACACACATCTGTTTTCATTATGCTTCTTTCCAGTGCAGGCGATTTAAAACTCTCCATGCCTTAGCCCTGATGTTACAGTAGCATTTATGTAAATGTGTTGTACAGAGTGTGCCACATTGAATATGGAGTACTCAGGAAGTGGCGTACGGAATATTAAGCCTTTCTAGGGATTACTTGGAATTCTACCGGAAAAGGATAACGCATAAAATAAACAGCATAAAATTGGGCACTGTAAAAGCCGGGTGCTTTAACACGTGTCATTTCTCTCAAGGCATGAATGAGTTTTCATTATTTCATTATTATTCGCAAGATTGGTGAACTTTAAAAACTCTCCACAATTCATCACCGTATGAATGGTTTGTGGACATCCCAGTGCAAAGCCATGGGCATTAACAAAAACACCCCCACCCCCCCACACACACACTTTACTGCTAAAACAGCCTCCACGGTGAAGTAGTCCGGTGACGCTGTGGATACAACCTTAGACAGTGCAAACCCGGCGAAGCATCCTTGCTGGTTAGAAGAGCAAGGGCAGTCCTCAACGCTGTGTAGCCGTGCTAGCGTCCCCTTTTCACCTAAAGGGAAAATGAGCTACAGGTCTAGGAAAAACACAGCATTCAAACTTGACCATAAGAACAGCGTAAAATGGCCGGTAATACGCTTCAGGTGTGTGTGCTCGAGCAGCGTGGGGTGTACAGAAAACCCGGAACAGTATACCGGAGATCTGGAGCGCCCGAGGCTCGGGCAGTCCTGACTCCGTGTTACACCACACCAGACTCTATAATGTGGCTGTGGGGATTTGCCCATTCAGCCACAAGATCATTCAGAGGGAAGGCTCTAATGTAGGACGAGGAGGACTGGCGCACAGTCAGAGTGTTCAGTGAAGTTCTTACAAACTAACCTTGGCAAACCATGTCTTTATAAAGCTTGCTTTGAACACCGGAACATTGTCATGCTGGAAGAAACTTGGGCTAGGCCCCTTAGTCAAGTGAAGCATGATCTTGGACATCCTATACATCTGTGTGCGTCTAACTTTGAGGCAACAATAGTAGTTGCCCCACATATGAGCATTACGGACAGGTGTTAATACTTTTGGTAATATATTGTGTATATGCTGTTGCACAAACTTCATCAATGCATGCCACTGCACGCATAGTGCTTATTCTATCCAAGCACCAACCATGCAAGGCATGCCATAGGAGTCTATTAGCCCCTTTCCACCAGTGCAAACTAGTTGCTAGTTCTGGGTTAGTATAGTGCTGATTCTAAGAATCGGCTTGCGTTTCCACAAGCTAGAGAGTCACCACAGAGTCACGTCTTTTTCACGTCACATTATGTCTTTTTGGTCATGATAATCCCAATCCCAGACCCTGACATAAGCAGTTCTTGGGTTTAGACCTGCAAAGTGTTGGTGCCACTCTCAAACCAGTTTTCTTGGCCAAGACATGGTTCTTTGGCTGCTGAAACTAGCACAAGATTCGGCACCGGCCCTTTAACTGCCTTGGAGCAAAAGGGGTATACAAGTGCCCATAGAACTGTTCACGCTTTTTAGGACATTTGGCACACTTATGTCAAGTCCACTAATACACTGAGGCATGCTGCTTAAATTGTCTGTGGCTTGTAATCTGACTGAGTCTCCAACAAATATTAAGTGAAGGATTTTTGATACTCATAACCTTCTACCAGTGGCTACTACTATTGGTACTACTATTTAGTAGTAATGAGGCTGTATCTCAGTTATGCTTTGCCATATTGAAGGTAAGTACTCATTAAAACATCTCACTGATAATGAAAATCAAAATTCATCACGCAAATCAGATTTCCCAACAGAACCAAACGGAAAGTCACGACTTCCAGTTATTTTAGATTGGTCATCGAAAGTCATAAGCTTGACCAGTTCACCCTCTCACATCTTATAAGTACACTGCATCAACTATTGGTTCTGATCAAGTTCCCAACCTGAAATACCAATTTGATGGCATGGGTAGATCAGGGATAAAATAAAGCTAGAACGCCTATAAATCTAGCTATTTTAAAACATCATGGGCACATCATATAGTTCCTGTTACCACTTCTATATAATAGCAACTACAAGCAATTTGTCCTTCACCATTCCAAAGATAATAAAAAGAAAACTAACAAAAAAAACCCACAACCTGTCATGAAACCATGACACAAAAAGTGCAATAATGTACTAGCGTTACAGCTGACTGTTGCAACGCACCGACACTTGAGACTCCTTCAAAAAACGATAAACAAACATCTCCTCACAGAGAACCTTCCACATCTACTAAAATTTTTTTTTAATCCAGATTAATATGAACCTAAAAGCATACCTTTTTTTCTAAACAGGGCAAAACAGGTTAAAAAAGCAGAAGTCGATGCCAGCAGCATCAACAATGATGTCTCTAGAGCCAACAAGTCCAGCATGCCTCAAATACCCATACCATGCACCTTGACCATGTCTAGCTCAATGCCAAAATGTAATCAGTTCCTCTGGTAATAGCAAGGATGAGCTCATACATATCCAACATTTATCCACTTATTTTTTGAGATATTGCCCTAATGTGAATTTACTACTCATGAACGCACAGATGAAAGACAAAGATTTCAAAAACCTTATATAGGCAGAGATTGGGTCTTGAGTTCCTGAACATGTAAATAACATCGCTGTTGGACAAACAAACAGGAAGCTACTCACATTTTGACTATTTCCCAAATTTGACCGTGCTGTGCCCATGACCATGCACCAGCAAAAAGTACAAGGAAATCCATTATTCAGTTTAGGACTTATTAATCCACCTAAAAGAACATTCGCTCCCCCCGGAGAGCTACGAGTAATGTTTCTCTTCATCAGAAAAGATTAAAGGCTTCAATAACTTGAGACCTTCTCAGAACTTCTCACAGTGAAAAATCTTGGCTTAAAATAATAAAGAATTGGAAATCAAGACTAAAAAGATAAAAGATCCGACCAAAAGGACAGAAGTAATAGGACGCGATCAACCAGCAAGCAATTAGGAAAAGCATGAAAGCTACTAATTTTACCTGAAGCACCCTGGACTGTAAAATAACAACTCAAAGACATGGCAAAAAGATTATCCGTGCTTTTGCAGCACCAAAAAAAAAAAAAAACCTCACTCCTGCAAGATCACAACAGCACCATTTATATTTGAAAAAGATGAATGAGGCTCGTTTCTAAAGAACAACGTGAGCACACCTAGTTTAGTTTCTGCTCTTTCTGCAAAACACATTAGTTCTTCAATGAATGAGCCAAAAAAACCAAAAAAAAAAAAAACAAGTTTGCTCTACTTCTTTCACATTGTATTACTATTTAACGTCTGGCTCTAAATTAGCATTAGCACATCTGTATCCATACTTTCAAGTGCTATGGAAAGTCCCAACATGCCTCACTTTTCTCTCATATAGCTTTAACATCCCATCTAATTAAGCCTGCAGGGATCGTTTGCATTCCACATTAAAGTGCAAAACAGGGGAAGATGCTGGACAGCACGGAAATAAACGATTCAGTGGTTCAGTAAATATAGGAAAAGAAAATCTATGATTTTTTTTTTTTGACACACACAAAAAAAATATTAGAATTATTTAAATGCTTGAAGTTCTTCACCTAAATTAATTCACGTAAATATATGGCTAAAAGCCGGAAGTGCATTCACTATTAAATGTGGTTTGTGAACTCAATTTGCATACGTGTTCACAGACCTTCAAACTGATATTTTGTTGGGTATTATGTATTACTGTAAAACAAGAAAACTGCTAGCTACATTTACTTAAGCTTTTTAAGACAATAAACTTCAGTGCCACGTAAACCTTACTTAAAATGTTTAGCTACAAATTTTTGCATAAAAAGTATTAGCACACTTTCTTTGAATAAATTTCATTCCAATGTTTTTTGAGTAGTAAATATAAGCATGAACACACAAAAAATATGATGCTGGAACAGTAAATCCATTTGAAATCGGGCCGCATAACACTATGTCATCAGTATTTTCCCATAACAGTGCATTGCGTCATCTGTTATTCCTTACAGAGCAAACAGGAAGACATTAAGCAAAAGCTACAACATTTAGTAATTATGTTAGATAGATAGCAAAACCATCATGGTTGCAGTTTCATTAATGATATGGAGTGTAATGGCTGTTCGTCTCTGTGTTAGCGCTGTGATGGTTTGGCGCCCTGCCCAGGGTGTACCAAGTCCGCTGGGATTGGCTCCAGCTTCCAAGTGACCCTTAATGGATAAGTGTTATAGATAATGCATGGACAGAAGGAAATGAAATGCTCTTCATAGAAAAAACAAGTTGACAGCAATGACTCTGCCACTAACAGCTTTTTACTAATTTGTATTTCTGAAATATCTTTAAAATGTATTTGAGACAAGAAGGAAGATAAAGGAAGACATTTGGCCTTGCTGTGACCTTCACCCTGTTTGGATTACTTCCCAAATCTGGTAATCCCAATGATGATTCTATAATCACAGAATGTTAATTATTTTTTTTGTCTTCTGCCGCTTAATCCTGTTCAGGGTCGCGGGGGGAAGCTGGCACCAATCCCAGCTGACATTGGGGGAGAGGCGGGGAATGCCCTGGGCAGGTCACCGCAGGGAAACACACAGAGACAGACAACTATTCACACTCACGTTCACACCTACGGGCAATTTAGAGTTGCCAATTAGCCTAATCCCCTCTGTGCATGTCTTTGGACTGTGGGAGGAAAC
>JAQMCW010000003.1:13166938-13182921 GCA_030068335.1 Chrysichthys cranchii
TCCTCCTCCTCTCCCCCGCTCTCCTCCTCTCTGGTCTCCCTCACACCAGCCACCAGTCTTTTTAAAGGTAAAGTGCAACGTTATTTTATTTTATAGATTTTTACTTTATATTTTGTATTCATCATTTTTGTATAAATATTTGTCGGATGTGAAACGAATTAACTGAGCTTCCATTATTTCTTAAGGGGAAACCCGCTTTGATATACGAGTGTTTTGGATTATAAATACGTCTCCGGAACGAATTACGCTCGCAGTCCAAGGTTCCACTGTATAATGTGACTTTACAAGTAACAAAAGTGCAGTAAGCCGTCAGTGGTTATAAGGTGCTAATGTATTGTTAGTGACAGAACAAAACCTAATATCAGGAAGAAATATTTAAAATTCATTTTTATTTCAGGTGACACCTGCTGACAAAAATAAATAAATAAATGTAAAAAAAAAAACAAATAATAATAATAAAGACACAGAACAGGAAGAAGACCTTACATCACTGGTGCAGTCAGTAGACTGTATAAGCCTACACTAGGCAGAGTTTATTAATATGCAATTATAAACGCTGTTTTTATATCTGTTACAAAAAGGAAACTAAATTCCTCACATGGCTAAGTATTCGTTTGGCTGTTAGTGTGGGTTTCATTATTTCATGGATAATTGAAAGGAGTTTTGTAGTGTGTGTTTTATTTATTTCTTTTGGAATTTCTTTTTTAATTATTCTGTTTGTTCATGGTTTGCTCTTTTAATGAGATTTACTGTAGTGCTAATGCAAGCAATAATAATAATAATAATAATAATAATAACAATACATATTTTCCACAGTGCACGCTGTGACCCAAAGTCACAATCCATGAAAAACATGCATGTTCACCTTATCTTCTTGAGATTTTATTATTATTTAATTTTTTTTTTAATCCGCCTCACCAGCTGTCACCATGAGGTCACCTCCTTTCATCAGCTTTCAGTTCACCAGTGCTCGCGTGAAGCGACTGCAACTGCCACCTGTTTTACATTCAGAGATGTGAATCGATAAAGCAGATATCGATCTGTTTCCCCCGCCGGAGCCGGACTGTTGCTCCACTGCCTTGTGTTTGCACGCCTGATTCCCCGCGGGGGCAATCCGGATCATGAGGTCTGGAGTCACTCGAATGACCTGCGCTCTGGTCTGGATTAGCAACTGATTAGCGCAGGCTCTCCGGGGACCAGTGATCATCAGGGACCTTTGGGAAAGGGTTTTTTTTTTTTTTTTTTGAGTTTTCTGAGTTCAGGGATTCTGGAGGAATATTGTTGGGCATTAGATTAGGCAACAGATTGATCCTGCAATCCGTAAACACACAAACACAGTGTGCTGTCCATGTAAAAGCTCTTCCAAAGTGGCTGATTGGTGAAAAAATATAAATGATGGTGGGTTTCAAAGGCAAAAACGTTTTTGTGTTTGTTTTTTTCCCCACAAATGTCATGAAAATGCCCTGAAAATTATTTAAAAAAACAAAACAAAACAAAAAAAAAACAGCTAAAGGCAATAAAACACACTGTTTTCTGTTGTTAGAGTACAATAATCCACATCTGGTTGTTGTGATGAAGCAGAATTGCTGTTAGAACCCTGAAGTTGATTATTTTCCTATAACAACACGCCCCAAAGTGTTTTACTCCTTTAGTACCGCAGCAATTTGTTCACGGTTACCATTTCTTATTTATTAATGTATGATGCGTTTTTATTTTTTAGCCATCTATTGGTAATTAGCTCCTGTTGTCATTGAAACATCTGTAAACAGCTGTTCCTTTGGCGGCCTCTCATTTCTTAGACAAACAAAAACAAACAAACAAGCAAAAAAACAAAAAAACAAACAAATGCAAAACACACTTTTTAATAATAATAATAATAATAATAATAACAATAATAATAATAATAATAATAATAATAATATGTTAGCACTATGCATTTATATATTTCAATTACATAGCACCGTTCACAATTCTAAGCTGCCTTACAAACAAACAAACAAACAAAACATTGAAAAAAACACACTTTTTGCTAATGATTATAATACTACTACTACTAACAATAATAATAATAATAATAATAATAATAATAATAATAATAATAATAATAATAATAATAATAATTCTACATTGTTTTGGTGAAGTACATCGATGTTTTTTAAATTGTCATGAGCATCCCAGAATGCTTTGCACCCCCACATGTGTGAAAGCATAATTACACGCTGATGTTTCTCATTGGGACTAATTAGAGATGGGAAATATAGACTCACGGGTGCATGTTAAAATAAACATATTAAAAACATTTTAAACATATAAAACAAATTAAAATGTTGGACTGTTGTTCAAGATTCTTGTGTTTTGCCTAGCCTTTGATCTGTCTGTGCCTTGGATTGTTTCCGTCTGTTTCCTGGATTTGAATCTGTCTGCCATTTTGTACCTTTGCCCCGTGTTTATTAATAAACACATTAGCTTTTACTGCTGTCTCCTGCCTGCACATGTGTCCGCCCAAATGCTGTTAACATGACAAAAATGTGAGGTATGTATAAATTATATTATAAGCAACGATGCCCAATTTTGGTCAGACCCCACTATTTCATCATTTTTGGCTGTTTGGCAGAATTTGGCTGCAGCAACATCCAGTGGAATTTCCCAGACCATCTATATTCCTTCTTAGAAGCCGTGCAGGATACTAGTTCATTCAATCGCTTTCTTATTTTGGGTGCATTCTCTGATTTCAATTTCATCTTTATATTTTATTGTTCACTGTTAAATTTTGTGGCAGATGTGCTGGCTTACAATATAAAATAAAGCTCAAATTGGAAAATAAATAAGTTCACGCCACACAACAACGAGGTCCTAGGGTTTCACAAGATCAGTAAAACAGATAAAACTCAGTAAAATCACTCAGTAAAATTTCCATTTTATTTCAAAGTAAATGCAGATGTAAAAACAGAAAATATGAAACAAATTAGAGATGCATTTCCACAAGAAACTGTGAGTTTGATTGCTCCTCAGTGAAAAAAAGACATGATGGGAGGAAGTGTGGTGGGGGGGAGCTTGATCTGAACAATGACATGAAATGGAGTTTATTGGCTCTCTGATCAAGCGTGACCGAGCAGGAAGACTTTGATTCTGAAACATTATTCATTTCAGTGGGGAAAGAAACAACAGGAAAACAAGAGAATGAGTGCATATTTTTAAAGCTGTTCACAAGGGCACTATTTGGGCACAAGACAGATGACTTAAAGTTGGTTTGGGGTCATTTGGGGTCACTTTGGGCAAGAGGCAGTGTACACCCTGGAGAAGTCACCAGTCAGCCTTCACACTCACATTCCCACCTCTGAGTGATTTAGAGTATCCTGTTGGCTCAATCCGCCTGTCTTCAGATTGCTGGAGGAACCCTGAGCACCCAGAGGAAACCCACACAGGCCTGGGGAGAACATGCACTCTCCACACAGAAATGCCCCCATTTGACCTGGGGACTGAACCCGGCACCTGTTTTCTGTGAGACAACAGTGCTAACCACTGCACCTCATATGATTACCACTGACATAATATAATATATCACAACATTAAAAGGATCAGAACATTTCAAGCACTCTTGGAGGCCCTCTGGTGGCCACATTGGCCCTAGGCAGGCACTTAGTTTACTTATGCATCAGACCAGCCCTCACCCCAAGGACTGAAAAAGAAATCTAAAGTAAGTAAATAATGTATACTAGTGATCATCACACGTGAAACAGATCACAGCACAGCATAGCGTGACACAGTGAAATTACTTCTCTGCATTTGACCCATTCACCAAGTGAAGCAGGGGGCAGTCGAACAGCACAGCGCCCAGGGAGCAGTGCTCGGGGGCGGTACCTTGCTCAGGGCACCTCAACCTTCTGACTGAAGGGCCAATGTTCTGACCACTAGGCTACCACTGCCCCATCTGTGCTATAGAATTCCCAATACTCCCAATACTGAGATTATTGATGGTAGTGACCCTGAGTAGCATTTACCTCATAGACTCTCACAACTGTCAGATATTGGCACATAAGCATTCATGGCAATCTACTGGATTTCCAGTGAAACATGTTTGATTCACATGGGCTTGCTAGGCACATCTTTCAAGATTTCACCTCTCACGGTTTCAGAGCAATCAATAATATTACAGGCTTTGCAGTGTACGCATGCCATATAAAAGCTCTAAGAAATGAACTACTGATGCATTCATGTAGAAACTACACTGAATCCTAAGTCCTCTAAGAACTATCCTCTGTAAATTTCATATACGTAAAAGTTTTGTAACATAATTCAACTGAAGCGTCGAATGGCTGTTTAATTTTTGAAAAGAGAAAGGATCGGGAGATTTTTGCATGAAGCAGTCCTGTGGTTTTATTGAGGCCTGGCACAGCATGTGGGAAAACTACATTTGTCACTCTAGTACATTCACTCTGATAAGCATGGGTGGGTTATACAGGAGAACTATACAGAGCTAGAAGTTTGTTTGGTGTTAATGTTAATAAATGAAAGATATGAACTACTCCATGTTTTAGTTTGTAGAAATGGTAGTTGATGGCAAGGAATTGCATGAACAGCTCGACACTGTGATGCATACTGCGAAGATAATGCACTCAGCAATCGCTTTATCCTGGCGAAGGTCAGTTTAAGTTTCATTTATTTATCTGGAACATTTAAAACAACAGCTGACCAAAGCGCTGTACATAATAATACTAAAACACACAGATCCACAAAAACATGTCAACACCATAACAGGAAACACAACATACTTATTAAATTATACACCTTTGAATAAAGATATGTCTTAAGATATGACTTAAAAGCCAGCAGTATGGGGGCCTATTTAATACAGAGGGGCAGTTCATCCCAGAGCCTAGGGGCAACTACTGCAAAAACCCTATCGCCTTTGCATTTTAACCTTAATTTAGGAACAGCCTGAAAGTGTTTATCAGCTCACGTTAGCGACCTAACAGGAACATAAGGGCAAAGCAATTTTTCAATATAGGGTGGGGCTAGACCATGTAATGACTTAAAAACCAATGAAAGGATTTTAAAATGAACTCTTGGATGGACAGGAATTCAGTGAAGGGAAGATGTACTATGATTGGGGTATTCTGCCCAGTAAGAAAGTGTGCTGCAGCATTTTGTATCATTTGTAGACGAGGGGACCCCTGTAGGGTGAGGGTGGATTTGGAGCATATGCCAGGAAGACTGGGAACAAGTCAATTAATATTCATTACGCTTTTTTTTTCTTAAGAATGAGCATCAGCTCAATAGTTTTTAGAAGAAGAAATGATACTAGTGATTATCACACATGAAATACACCACAGCACAGCATAGTGCGACACAGTGTAATTACTTCTCTGCATTTAACCCACTCACCAGGTGAAGCAGATGAGTGGCTGAACAGTGCAGCACCCAGGGAGCAGTGCTTTGGTACAGTACTTCACTCAGGGTACCTCAGTGTACCTTGTTGGTCCTGGGCCTTAAACCCACAACCTTCCAATTGAAGCGCTAATGCCCTGACCACTAGGCTACCACTGCCTACTATAGCTGAGATCCCATGATATAATATATTTTAGATATAAAAACCTAGCAAAAGCACCTCATCTTCACAAATTTGATGAGCCAATCCCAGGTGACCTTGAGCAGAGGCGGGGTACACCCTGGGCAAGTTACTAGTCCACTGCAGGGCGACACACAGAGACTGACAACCATTCACACTCACATTTACACCTAGGGGCAATTTAGAGTAGCCAGTTAGCCTAATCACCCCTGTGCATGTCTTTGGACTGTGGGAGGAAACTGGAGTACCCGGAGGAAACACCCGGACACCAGGAGAACATGCAAACTCCACACAGAGCCCAGGTCGAACCCCGGGGATCTAACTCAGGACCTTGGGACCATGCCTAACTTCATGCCTAAATCGCAAAACAGAGAGAAGCGTAACTGACAATGAGTGCTCTTGTTTACAGAGTTTGATCTCTTGATTACAGATTTTGGCTTTTGGTTCTGAATATATATGGCGATAAATGGACCCCACAGTATGACACTGTTATCCAGCCCTTATAGATTAATAATACATTCACTAGTTGCTGCCGTGGAGAAAAGTCGATTATTTGGAGCGGAAGAAAAAGGAATAGTGAGGCAGAATGTGACACAGGTCTGTCATACCGGTTATACAGAGCCATATCTTTTGTAAAGTAGTTTTGGGCATAGGGGAACATCAAATGCATCCCTGGTCAATTTTTAAAAAACCGGACAACATACATAGTCCAAAACTCAGTCCAAAATGGTCAAAGAAACAGGCAATAATCCAAAAATCAGGATTGGCAAACTGGAAAACGGGTCGCTCTGTGGTGTAGACACTCAATTGTCACTTGGTTCACTGTGGATAGGCCAGAAAGTACCAATAAATGACTCTGTTCATAGTGACAAGTTACAAGTTATCCGCTCACTTGGAGGATTAGATGTGAGTTCAACCGTAAACAGTCTAACATTAAGGTCCTCGTATGTCAGAAACAATCTTTTGGTTACCACAGAGTATAAATGGTCCCAAAATCACCATTTTCTTACACTCTATCCTAAACTCACTACTCCCAAAAGAGTTTTATGGACCCTCACACATTAATCAGGATAAATGTATTATGCCTCTTAAGAAGCTTAAAATTTGCGCTGCTGATTGGCTAGTGCGCCGCGAAACGCTTCAGCCAATCAATGACATCAGGGTCATTTCGGCCCAACCAATCAGAATGCGCACAGAAGAAAACATCGTTGTGAGGGACAGAACCTGTGTCAACCTGACAGGAGTCGGGTTTTCAGTTGTGTGTAGACGCATGAAACCTGAATGGATTATTTACAGTCGTGATTAAAACGACTGAAAAGGCTTTACTGCATGAACAATTAGCAACTGTTGTGAAGTTTTGTTCGGTGACAGCTCGAGGTCTAGTCGTTGTGAGGAGTTTGCCGGCCGGTGTTTAGCCTCAGAGCTAGCAAGAAACCTGGAAGAAGTTGTTAGCTAGTTTAGCCTTCGTTCCCTCTCACGCGCGGTGTTGTTTTATTTTATTTCATCTTATTTTGCTTTATATTATTTTCCCCCGGTTTATTCCAGATTCGAAGTAATTAGAGCTATGAGTGCGGCGGTGTATGTTTTATCCACGGTGACTGGATATGTCCTCACATCCGTCTTGTTGCTCAGATGCCCCTCGTTGTTGCACCGCCGGAAGCGCGAGACTTTCCGCAGTCGGCACATCTCACACCGCGGCGGTGAGTCTGCTGTTATTTCACCAGTTTATTTGGTTAAATATCTATTTTTATAACTTGCTTCATCCCTGAATATACAATGTACATCCTGGTACGTTCAGTCATTCCGATTAAAATCAATTTTAAAAATCCTTATTCTGTTATAATAAGGTTAAATAAGCTCTTTGTGCTGTAGTATTATTGTGAATTAGTGACCCATGGACCTGTGGTGCATTTCTCCCTCCCTTTGGTACAACTAATGCTATCAGCTTTCAGGGCTCATAAGACCTTTAACCCTTTGCACTGACACTGTGGTGCAATTCCCATGTGATAACTCGAGCTTGAGTCACTTCTCCTGAGTAATGTGTGTGTGTGTGTGTGTGTGTGTGTGTGTGTGTGTGTGTGTGTGTGTGTTTGTGTGTTGGTCTTCTGTCCCCTGGTCACAGGTGCAGGTGAGAACCTGGAGAACACCATGGCAGCCTTCAGGCAGTGCGTTTTCTCGCCCGTCACAATTCGTTGGTTGCATGCATATTTAAAAAGCCCTTTTAGTGGTCTTCAAGGCTCCTGTCTTCTATCATTCCTCCCTTTTCTGAGTAACCGAACCATGCATTCCCATTTTCCATTCCTCCTGTATCCCTCCTCCTCCACCGCAGTGCTGTACAGCTCGGCACTGACATGCTGGAGCTGGACTGTCATTTGACCAAGGATGAGCAGGTGGTGGTGTTACACGACGACAACCTGAAGAGGTCGACTGGAGTCAGCGCCAACATTTCAGATGTTACATATGCCGTGAGTGGGACCCTGGGATCTTAGACTATATTTACTGTGTCTTACGGTGAACGTCGCGATCAATTTTTGCATCGCCTTTTTGTGTTTTATAATCGATACATGGCTGCACGTAAAGTGCATTATGTTGTATGTCTGTGTTTGTGTGTGTGTGTGGATCTTTCCTTAGGACCTTCCACCTTATTTATGTAAGCTTGGGGTGACTTTCAAGCGAGGTGAGTGTTCTGGCCTTCAGCAGCTGTTTTAATCCTCCTGTGGTCTCGGCTGAGGCAGATATGTAACTGCGCGCTTTCTGTTCCCGACGTGTCCATTAGGGTGTCTGGCTTAAGTATGCATGTGTTTATAGTGGGTTGGTACTGATATCTGTCGACCTACTAAGGGTAGTTTTCACTTGTGCAAAGTTAAGTATAGCGCAAAAGATTATCTCCACCCTCCATGAATTGTTTTGTTTCAATGTTTGTTTTTCAAAAGCCATTTTTTAGATACTTAAAATGTTTGCTACAAAGCACTGGTTTCAAACTTATCTGCAGCCTTCAGATCAATATTTCATGTCTCCTGCCCTGGAGAGAATAAGCACTGAATTTCCTCCTATAATGCATAATGTCTAAGAAGGTTGGAGATGCTTGAGGAATGTGCGAAAGATTTTAAGCGTCTCTATATTCTTAGATTTGTGCATGTGGACTCCCTTCCTCAGTTCTGACCATGTACACTCAGGTTGATGCATATTTGGAGATTGACAGATTTATTCTTATTTTAGCAGTCTACCAAAGTATATATAGAGTTTATATTGAATAATGAATATGACTTTCAGCATTGTAAGGACTACCGGGAAGGTCACAGGCTGAGCGCAGGAGCCTGTGAGTGCCTTGCACAATGGTAGAGCCAGGAAGCAAGCCAGTCGGATTGTTTCCGACTCCTCTCACCCAGCCCACTCCCTCTTCAGCTTGCTCCCCACAGGCTGTAGGTTTCGTGCAATAAGCACCGGGATCACCAGGCACCTCAACAGCTTTTTTCCAAGGCAGTCACTCTGCTGAATGCAACCCACAGACACCTTTTATATCTTTGTATATGGACTTATTTATTGCATTGTCGTTTACATCCTAACTTATTGAAACCTATGTCTCGCTTTTAATTTGACCTATCCTTTTACTTCCTATCTTTTTAACTCAAGCTTATCCTGTGCTGCATCACTGTCAAATTCCTGTGTACTGAGTACATTTGGTGAATGACAACAATTCCGATTCTGCTTAATTTGATGATATTTGCATCCACATCGGGTGAACGGGATAGGAATTAGTAGGAACACTTTTTATACGCTCACCCTGTTTATTATGGGACCAAAAGTAATTGGACAAACTAAAATAATCATGACTTAAATGTTTAATGCTTGATTTACATAATTCTTTCCAGTCAGTGATTTGTCTGAAGTCTTGAACCCAAAGTTATCCCCAGATGCTGGGTTTCTCCTCTGGTGATGCTCTAACTGCAGCTGTATCCAGTTTGTGCATGTTCTTGGAGTATTTTGCTCTCAGCAAGTGGAATGAATGATACCAGTTGAATTCAGGTCAGGTGACTGACTCGGCCTTAGAAACCCTGCACTTCTTTGCCTTAAAGAAGCACCTTACGTTAAAATTGTTCTTTGGGTTAATATTCATATTTAATTTTAGGTCCAATATACTTTGGTAGACAGCAACAATGACAAAATAAGTTGTCATGGTCTCATCTTGTTGAAAGCTCCATCTGTGGGTAACTCTGGACTTCTTGTTAGAGGAAACCAAATTTTGGGCTGAAATATCCTGGTACTTGGAAAAAAAAAAAAAAATGTATGATGTCTTGATCCTCACACAAGCCTCCCAAAACTACCAGCTACAAAACTGCCACAAAGCATCAGTGATCCACTTGACAACCACAAGAATCACCTAATCTGTGCAATCCTAAAAGTGTGCTCTTTGGGCTCTTTTTTTTTTTTCTCCTCTTTGATCCAGACCTGAGGTTCTTTTTAGGGGCTTGTGTATTTTTGCCCGTTACCTGATTAACGCAGGTCAAGAGTCAATATGACCATGGGTTTGCATGTATTTAGCATGTTTATTAATTCTCATGCACATTTCTGAGAGGTAATCCTTTTTGAGCCATAGGTCTAATAAAGATTTTTCTGTTGGATAACTGGTGTCTCCTAATGTCTAATTGGAAAACTTGACTTATTGTGTCTAATCTTTGTTTGCTCGTTTTAAGAAGTAGGCAAGAAATTCTGGATGGCTCAGTATCATATTAGCCTGTGTGTCAAATACTTGCTCCATGTGTCTATACAGAGTGCTTTGTCGAAGGAGGCGACGATAAAAACATCCCTCTTCTGGAAGACGTATTTGAGGCCTTCCCAAAGACCCCCATTAACATTGACATCAAAGTCAATGATGACACCCTCATCAGGAAGGTCTGTGCCACCTCACTGCAGTACGGCAGCACAATCGAATCTCCTGCAGCCTCACAGATAAGACATACGATGATGATGATCAGCTAGTCAGGAACAGGTATTGACTGGATGATGCTGTCTTGTTCCTGAAGGTCTCTGAGCTGGTTGTTAAATATGATCGGGAGCAGCTGACGGTATGGGGTAACTCCAGTGACCAGATAGTTCAGAAATGCTACAAAGAGGTAAGAGCCATGGCTGTAGATTTGACTCTATTCTTGTACAGACTTGGGGAAAACAAAGTACACCTTCCTTTAATTCTGTGTTTTTATTTATCAGGGCCTAAATAACAGTTATGTGGGCCTCGACAATTTCTAAAAACAAACAAATAACCCAAATATTAAAAAAAAAACCACGACATAAAAACATAAAAAAAAAACACAACAGATTTCAAAATGTAATCATTTTTTCTCCAAAAAGTAAACCAACATTTGGAAACCGGGGGGGCGGGAATTAAGTACCCTATAAAGTAAACCAGTAACGTGTAAAACCACCTTCAGGAACAATAATTTGAAGTAATTTAAAAAAAAAATTTTTTTTATAGCATTTTATCAGTCTCTCAGGTCATTTCTGGAGAAATTTTGGCCCACTCTTTTTTCTTTTTTTTTTTTACAATATTGCTGTTTGAGGGCATTCGTTTATGTGCAGCTCACTTAAGATCCACAGCATCTCCGCGGGGTTCAGGTCTGGACTTTGACTTGGCCATTCCAACAACTTCATTTTCTCCTTCTTCAGCCATTCAGAGGTCGATTTGCTGGTGTGCTTTGGATCGTTGCCCTGATGCAGGACCCAATTCGGCCCAGCTTAAGCTGCTGGACAGATGGCTAAACATTTGTTAAGAATATTGTAGTATAAAGTGGAGTTCATCTCTCTCAACAACTGGAAGTTTCCCAGGACCTGTGGCTGCAAAACAAGCCCATTAACACTCCACCTCCATGCTTGACCATCAGTATGAGGTGTTTGTGGTGACAGTGGTGTTCCTAGTCACTGTTCCATGATGTCCACACTTCAGTCTTTTTCTGCCTATGCTGTCATGAATATAAAAATTGTATGTGATTACAGAGGCCTGTAGGTCATGTGATGTAGCTCCTAAGTATTTTTTGAGTTTCTGCGCATCTGTAAACAGTCCCTCTCACTGCAATGTCGAATTTCAAATTGTTTGGACATGTGGCCTTGTAAACCTTCTCAGACTGATCAGTCCATTCTTCTTGGCATGATGTGGACACACCTGAGTGCTCCAGAACACTAAAGTGCCAAATGTTATGCTTTTATAGAGGTAGTCACACTACCTCTGTAAAACTGCCATGCACTTGTTGTTAGTTAGGTCTTGCTAAAATTGAAGGAGGGTGTACTTTTATTTTCAGCATAACAGTACATTATTTATTTTTATATTTCATACTACAGCATCATAGAAGAAAACGGCAATCTTAAGCTATTGTACTTTCTGTGCTAGAACCCTCAGATCCCATTGCTGTTCAGTTTACCCAGGGTACTGCTCCTTGTGGGGCTTTTCTACACCGGCCTTCTGCCTTTTGTACCATTTAAGGAGCAGTTCTTGGAGATCCCCATGCCTTCTATTATTATGAAGTGAGAAACATTTCAAACATTTATGTTTTTTTTTTTTGCTATACTATTATTTTATAAACATTTGCATTCATTTAGTATAAATTGTTTCTTTCTCTCTCTCTTTTTTTTTTTTTTTTTTTTTTTTAAACCAAAATGTTTAAAAATAATTTTAGTAGTGTTTCTAAAATAGTACTTGGAACAAAAGAAAGAAAACAATAATATATTTGTGCCTTTTTTGTTGAATTGTTTTCCCACACAGAAAACAAGGTCCCTGATCATCAATATTTAAACAAAATTGTAAAATTAGTAAAATTACTACTAACCTTATAATAATAATAATAATAATTTCCTTTTGGGTTATTGGCTGGACTATTATTTCTGACTGGACTGCTTTTCACACATCATCAGATTTCTAAACTGTATAAAAGCATAGCTCTTTACAAATGGTTTATTGATGAAATTTGTGTATGGTTTTAGATAACACCTTAAGTGTTCTAAATTTTCCCAAGAGTTTTTAATGTGACCTTTGGCAAATAATTGCAAACTGCAATGTAGTAGACCTCATTTCTTTCTATTAACACCTAAAATCCCAGAAACTTTAGACCTCCACTGATGAACTTGATGTACTCCAGAGCACAGGTTTAAATGCTGTTCAGTAACAGAGTCACGCTGCTCTTCCTGCCCAGTGAGAACTCCGTGTGTTTCGCTGTTATAATCAACAAGCAATGACCTGCTTGTTATTTGTCTATGAAGCATAAAGACTTGGACTGCTGTTAATAGCAATGTTTCCCTTTAGACTCCGAGACCCCAGGAAGGTGACCCGGAGTGAACGCTTCATCATTTGGCTGGCAGACACGTAAGTTCACGTTCAGCAAAATATTTACAGAGCCTGCCTGTTACATTACGATAATGACCTGAAGTTTATTTCAGCTGATGCTGTTTTCAGTTTTGTCTCTCTGTCTGTCTCAACCAAACACACACACACATTGTTTTACTTGTACCAAATCATAGTTATTGTGTTTGGTTGTACTTTCATCAGCCTTCTCATGAGAAAAGCTATGTTTGACCATCTAACAGCTCGTGGGATACAGGTAAGAATTTTGTGATGAAGCAGAGGGAAAAAACCCCAGCAAGTTGCAAGTTTAATCCTAGATGGTACGCAGGCAGATGTGAACGCAAATGTTTTAACGCAGGTCTATGTGTGGGTGCTGAACGATGAGGAAGACTTTAAACGCGCATTTGACCTTGGGGCCACGGGCATCATGACGGACTACCCCACCAAGCTCAAAGAGTTCTTGGAGAATAACATCCCTTCTGCATCCAAATGAAGGGAGAACAGCTCACTTTATTTGTTTTCTACTTCATTTTGCACCTGTGTTGTTGTTTTTTTTTGTTTGTTTGTTTTTTGTTTTTTGTTTTTTTTTAGTCTATTTCTCGGTGTGGCCTGGTTGGAATATCCAGCCACCCTGTTTTTGCACAACGACATTTATATGTGTGAAGTAACACAAGAAGCTGATGGGAGTGTCCTTGACACTGTTTAATACAAATGATTTTGGCAATAATGGATATCTTTTTGGAAGCAGAAGTACATACATAGCAGAGGCAGGTAGTTATCCTATGCATTTTTTTTTATTTAAGCCTAGAGGAAAAATTTACTACAGAGAAGAGATTATCGAGGTTTAGTTTTACTACTGAACTTAATACCGCCTCATCGACGTGCCTTAACAGAACTTACCCAGAAGGCTTTATAATCTGATACAAAATCCATTTCAAAAACTTTGGAACAACAAAATACTTAATATTTTCGAATCCTTAATGTAGAATCCAAAGGACATACCATTCTCGTTTAACAACAACAAAAATCAGCTTTCTGCTATACTTCCTTTGTGCTGCAATTGGCCAAAGTGGCACTGAAACACTCTTCTGATCTGTGAGGGAAGTGGGCAAGAGCAAATCCAGTGTTATAATACAGGGCATTTCAGGCATATGGGTGACGGTGGGTAGAAGTAGTGGCCCTGCCATATGCAGTTCATCACCCATATGTAGCCAGTAACACACTACATTTACTTATCAGCAAATGACCACTAAGTAGTGCGCCTCTCATGTTTACAGATAAATGCTTTAGTCTATAATCATGTCTTATCATGGATCCGTGACTGAGGATATTTTACTACTGTAGGATTATCTCAAGTGATCATGTTTTTTTTTTTTTTTCTCAGTTGTTCACTATGCCTAGTTTGTGAAAGTATTTATTTAATTGCCTGAGTTTAGATTTATCAGAGGCAGTAAAACCCTCATATAGTTCTTAAGTGTAGTAACTATACTATGGCCACTAGGCCAAGAACATAACTGCCTATTTTGATTTTCAGCTGTGTTCTGATCACATGTATTAAAGGAACGCTCCAGCATTTTTTTTTTTTAAACTTAATCTCTATGTACTGTATATGTAGTGAGTAGAATTACCAAAGACATCCATTCATCCAGCACTTTCTTTGTACTGAACAAAGAGAACAGAAGTTTAGTAATTTAGTATATTTTAAGCATTATATGTTTTGAGCAGTTCAAAGATTTCAAATATGCTACTAGACACTGAAAACTTCAACTTGTACACACAAACAATGATCATCTTAAGATGAAAGCCAGTCAACACAAAAGCAATGTAATATACAATTTACGGCGGAGTTCCATTCCTCCGGCTCGACGTAAACACGATTTTCGCCGTTAGTCGGAACTCACACACTGTACAACACTGTATAATGTTAAAACAGCCTAATACAGCACCTGGATCTCCAACTAGGCAACGAAAAGAAAAAAGAAAAACAATTGTGCTGACATGGCGAAGGACTCGGTTATGATTGGTCCGTACATTTGTGCTCAGGGTTTGTATGAACTGTCGGATTTGGTTGAGAGGTCATTCCTGAGCACCGGATTCATTTAAATATCAACGGCGAATGTAAACAAAGCCTCTTTCTGAGACTTTCTTAATAAATTTATTGGAGCTGGTGACTGAAATAACCATGAAAACGCATGATGGAGATGCGTTTGGCCCCACCCATCGTAAGTCGAACAACTGTGTTGAACCACTTAGCCTATCTTGGGTATCTCAGCCTAGCTTATGTAACCAGGTTGAAATTATAGGTTTATAATTTGTTTTTCCTGTTTGTTTGAAACTTCACCAACATCTCAAATATTCTTTAATTTGATTAGTTAACATTTTTGTTTACAGAATATAGTCCCATTTAAGAAAAACGTGCAATTTGG
The DNA here is from genome assembly GCA_030068335.1 of Chrysichthys cranchii. NCBI lineage: Eukaryota > Metazoa > Chordata > Actinopteri > Siluriformes > Claroteidae > Chrysichthys > Chrysichthys cranchii. Next base: position 13,182,264 of record JAQMCW010000003.1, read on the forward strand.
AAGTGTCTGTATTCTGGGTACTGTCGCTTTAAGACTGCTGTCTTTATCCCCTTGTTTACTTCCTGAATGAAGAAGTGGGGAGTATTTAATGCTGCTCATGCTGAAAATGAATTGTAAAGTTTTAAAATGGTAAAATGAGTGATTGTGTAGTCCTGTTGTGTTGTTTTTGTTTTAAAGAATATGTAGTATGTTATCAGTTGTTTTTAATATTTATTTTGTAGAGTTTTGTATTGTGCTACAAGGTCTTTGTGCAAGGTCTTTTGGTAACAGGGAGTCTGATATTTTATGCTGTGGAGGTAGTGAACATTTAAGCGCGATTTCATTTAAATCACATTTCTGTCAAAAGAGAGAGTTTGTCAGAGAGTTTCAAACCTGATGTATGCAGCTGCACTGTGTCTCTGAGCTCCGTCCAGCCGCGACACCTCACTACACAAATACTAAGCTCTGTCTATAGACAGCCGCCGCTGAAGCTGTTCCATTAATAATCACAAAAAACCCGTGGTAATGCACTGTACAGTACACCGATATACAAGGTAACTCCGTGAGTTGTGGGAGAGAGTGAGGCATCGTGCAAGGCAAGTGATCCAAGCATCGAACACGCACTTATGAAGTGGAGACATCTGTCCTCCCCAGTGAAGAAGAAATGCCCCCAAGTCGG
>JAQMCW010000003.1:13240872-13245872 GCA_030068335.1 Chrysichthys cranchii
GTTTATCAAGCAAAAAAGCCTTGCTGCGGCTTGTCGGTGACGCAGTTATATGGTGGTATCAGGGGTGGAGCTATGGGCGGAGCCACCGTCCCAGGGCCCTCCCCTGTATCGTAGGGGGCCCTCCCCTGGTTCTCAGGCGCAAGCGTTCTGGCATCGGTGTTTTGTCCCGGGGCCTTGTGTGCAGTTGTTCCGCCACTGGGTGGTATTATTCCCAGCTTAAGCGCTTCATGATGACTCACATTATGATCATGATAAAAATATGATTGTGAGTGCAGTCCTCGTTTCTCGAGCATGGTAACACTGGATGACCTTGGCTGAGTATGATTCATGACGCATGGGATTTAGCCTCGTGCTAGCTTTCTCCAAAACCAAGCGTGGAACTCAAGTGTTGGGACTGGTTCTGGACTGAAAAGGCTTGGCTTGTGCTTATAGTGGGTTTTTGTGTTTTTATTCCTCATGCAGGTTTCATCACAATGACGCCACAGCTCTTTATCAACTACAAGATGAAGTCAGTGGCGCATCTTCCATGGAGGATGCTCACCTATAAGGCACTAAACACATTCATAGATGACCTGTTTGCCTTCGTGATCAGAATGCCCATGATGTACAGAATAGGCTGTCTTCGAGATGGTACGCATGAGCGCTCCTTGATTGATTTTTTTCTTTCTCTGATTTCTTTGTTTATATCCTCATTACTGGCTATATGGTTTTGAACTCGGTAGCTTTTGCTGTCGTGATTTTGCCCACTCCCAGTCGTGCTAAGACCAGATTTCGTTCTGTAACAGATGTAGTGTTCTTCATCTACCTGTACCAGAGGTGGATCTACAGAGTGGATCCCAACCGCGTCAACGAGTATGGCACGAGTGGATTGGACCACAGCAGCGAAAACTCAGCTCAGGCATCAGTGGGAGACACAGCCACCACCACCGCCGCCGCCATCACAGATAAACCAGAGGAGGAGAAGAAAAACGATTAACGTGTTTTCCAGGCTCCCGTCTACTGAAGGTGTATGAAACGCCTTCAAAGCTGAGTTTATGTCTAATTGTCAGGAAAGCGAACTGGAATATCGGTATTCTATAAAGGACACTGCCTGAAATTTCAGTTCATCTTTCCCGTTTTTTTTTTTTTGTATGAGATCTGCAACGACGACGACAAAAAAAATCTCATTTAATGTAGAATTCCTAATATTTTTCAATCTCCCACATTTTGCAGTCAAGGTGAAGTAAAATATGTGATGTACTGTATTGTATATTTTTGGGTTGGTTAATGCTACCATTATGAAGAGTAATGAGTAAGCAAATCCCATTAGTGCAGATGGGCTTTCGCAGTACATATTGTAATGTATAAGGAGAAGACAAAGAAAAAGAAAAAAGAAGAAGCCAAGCGCAAGCTTTTTTTTGTTTTTTCTTTTTTTTCCTTTTTTTCCTTCCTCTCTGTGGATTCCTCGTCATTTTCTTTTCTCATTCCATGCCTGAGTGCTGCGTATCAGGACAGGGGTGAGTAGTGTGCGAGGAAGCAGTGCACCATCCAGAGATCGTCAGCTGCTGAACCTGTATACTGCTCACTTTAGACTGTGAGGTTTTTTTTTTTTTAAGGGTTGGTGTTCTGAGCTTGAACAACAACTAAAAAAAAAATGCAGCCTTGTAGGTATTGAAGTAATTATGTTAACATTATTAATATGTTAATAACGGTGATTCGTACCATTTTGTTCCTCAGCCTCGGATAGTTTCTTTTGTATGTTCTAAGCCTGTACAGTCAGCTTGTGAAATCTAATTGTGCTGATGTCAAACTGACAAACAATGGCAGGAACTTTGGTCTTCTGCCTGAGCATGTCAGATTATTTTTTTCCCCCCTGGTTACATTCAAACACACTCCAAAGCAGGACCATCGTGGCGCATCACGTACAGCTGAAGCCGCAGGCGACAGCGTGTGCGAGATGTAGGTAGGGCAGTCTGAAATATTGTTTGGGACGAATTGCCGCCTTTATTGTTTTTGGGGTTTTTTTTTTACCCCACCTCACCAAAATTGGAATTGTTGGCCTTTTATTTTGGTACATTAAAGATTGATCACTCATGTTTTTAGTAAAGCGTAAGTGCAGTTTAAAGAAAGACGTGATGGAGAACTTGTTTTTATTTCAGGGTGTGGGATGTTTGAAATTTCAGGTCCTTAAAAATGTTGAGCTTAAAATGGGCTTAGTCATAAATGTGTGAGACATACACAAAAGCTTTTACCAAGCAGTCTGAACCCTGACAAAACCATGCCACCTTATCATAATAGGGAAACTATCTCCATTGGCCAAAATGACACTCAGTGAACCCAAAAACATTTTTTTTTGTTTTTTTTTAAACAAACCCTTTGCTACTACATGTCCCCCACTGACCAATGAGTGGTGTTTAATATAAGGGTGAAGTACAAGTTAGGGTTAAATATGACCCTGGGGGTGCTCCAGGGTTAACATCATGTTGTATACTAGATCTTATGCCTGATATGATTCTATCCCAAGTTTTAAAATGATGGAGAGTGAGGCTGTAGAGATGCCCATCAACCCCTGCGATCCAACTCAACATGAGTGGAGCTGTGAGCTGATGAGTTGGATCAGGTGTGCATGAGGATTAGAATGAACTCCACCCTGTGCAGAATATAACCCCTAACTTAGGATAGAGCAAAAGCTTCGCCTGTACTGGTTTAGAAAATGTAGAAAGAGTACTGGGTAGATGAAAGAGTTTTAATCAAATCCATTTGAAATCCTTATGTAAAACAAAATCAAATCAGTGCACATTTACACGAGTTCAAGTTAACATCTGGACACTTAATGATTAGACAAACATTACGGGGGGGGGGGTGTATTACAAGCAATATTTTAAGATCATTAAAATAAAGGGTTCATGGAGTCTTAAGATACATACACCATCTAAAAAAGATGCAACTAAACATGACACAGCCCGGTGGCGCACGCGCACACACTCCCACAGAGCCCGGTGGCGCAGGCCTACTGTTTTGGACAAGAGCAGGTTTTGAAAGTTTGCCTTTTGGAGATCAGGGTGGAAACCCGGAGAGCTCTGTGAGGATCTGCTCAGCGCTCGGTCTCCGGCTCGATTCCGCGCTCCAGCACCGGCCGAGGAGCTCCTTAAAAGCGCGGCCCGGTCCGGACGGGCTGAACACCTGCTTGTTGAGGTCAGGGCGCAAGTTGAAGGCGACCACGGCGTACAGGATGTGCTGCCGCTCTCCGGCATACGGCGGCTCACGGGTCAACAGCTGCCACAGGGTGACCCCAAAGGAGTAGACGTCCGCGCCGGGTGTCACGCGCTCTCCCCGGAGGAGTTCGGGCGCGCGGTGCGTGTACGTGCCCCCGATCTCCACGCGGCGCGCCGAGGCGTCCCGATCGCGCACGGAGTCCACGTTTAGGGAGCATCCGAAATCGGCCACCTTGCACACGCCCGAGCGGGCCACGATGACGTTTGCGGGTTTCAGATCCAGGTGCACGACGCCGTGGGCGTGCAGGTAGCGCAGGGCGCGCGCTACGTCGGACGCGTGACGCACGCAGGCCTCGGGGCGCAGGGGCTCGGAGGCGCTGTAGATCACCTGCTGCAGGTTGACGTCGCCCGCGTACTCCATGATGATGGTGCCGATGACGCGGTCGCCACTCGCGCCCGAGAGGTCGTCGGGGTCGGCCTGCGTGCTGGCGGCGATCACGCGCACCAGGTTGTCGTGCCGCAGGTGCGCCGCGTTCAGCTCGGCCCAGAAACTCTGGCGCGAAGCCAGCTTGTTCTTGGCGCACTTGACGCGCTTCACCGCCACCGTCTCGCCGAAGTACGTGGCTCTGAACACCAGGCCGAACCCTCCGGAGCCGATGGGCTCCAGGTCACACAGCTCGCGCCAGTGGATCACAGAAGACCAGAGTCTGCACGCGAGCTTCCCGTGGAAGGCGCTGACCGGCACGCGGAGCGTCACGTGGCCCGAGTGCTTGGTCAGAGGGCTGCTGCAGACGCCCAGCTCGAGCCCGAAGTCTCTGGGGAGCAGGCGCGTGACGGGGATCGGGGACGGCATGGTGCGAAGGAGCGCGAGCCACCTGAACCGCCGTTACAAGCGCTTTGGATTTGCCTCGCTCTCCGTGTTGCCAGATCGGGTGGAGATCCCCATCAACCTTTCTGCCTTTTAAAATCCATTTTGTGACGGGAAACATATTATTTACTTCCCCTCATGGACGGAACTTCACGCAGTTAGAAGATTTTACAACCAACAGTGGATGTGGAAAGCAGCAGGATTTAAAACACTCGGACTCGGGACGGTGGAAGAACTCCAATCTGGCAACCCGGAATAGGCAGGTGAGTGTGCTTGAGTGGGTCACGTGACTCAGTGCGGCGCGCACATTGGCTGATAGGTTCCACACCCTGCTCATATAAACCTGCAAGCTGACAAATGAAAAGTGTGAAGCCTGCAGTCTGTTAGAGGGCTGAAAGAGAGCTTTGGGGTCAATACCGTGCCATATATTAGTAGCAGTAGTGTTGTTAGTGTTATTATGATTAGTAGTAGTATTGTTGCCTTTTTTATTGTTAATAATAATAATAATAATAATAATAATAATAATAATAATACTATTAGTACTATTACTACTAATAGTAATAATACTAACACTACTATTATTATTATTATAATTATTATTATTATTATTATTAAACACTACTACTACTAATAACAACAAAAATACTACTAATACTATTACTACTACTACTAATAATAATAGTAATAATACTAATATTAACAACACTACTACTACTACTATTATTATTGTTGTTGTTGTTGTTATTAGTAGTAGGAGTAGTTGTATTGTTGTTGATGATGATGATAATAATAATAATAATAATAATAATAATAATAATAATAATAATCCTTATCTATACACAGTATTAAGTAATTAATGACCCATTACAAAGCACCCACAGAAGCAGTGACTGTATAAGTGACCTAGATTAGCCTCCTTGGGGAAACGATAGGCTCCA
>JAQMCW010000003.1:13273167-13289702 GCA_030068335.1 Chrysichthys cranchii
TGCGGTGGATTGGTGACCTGCCCAGGGTGTAACCCCGCCTCTCACCCAAAGTCAGATGGGATTGGCTCCAGCTTCCCACCGCGACCCTGAACAGGACAAAGCGGCATGGAAAAGGGATGAATGAATGTTTCTTGTTAATATTTTTTAAAAATTCTGCATTACTCATTTCACTGCTTCCTGACATGATTGTAAGAGCTTAGACTGAATAACGTCTTCTATTTTATATAATCAGAGTTTAACTGTCTTTAGAATGGTTTGCATTCACATTACAGATGGGGCGATAGGCTGGAATACTATAATAAAGCAACGTATAAATATTTACGCTATAATGTTGTAAGGTGCCACATGTCCCATGTGAATCCAGGGAATGAGCTCCATCAGGGAAATGATGGAAATTACAACCCAACATTAAAGCTCATCTATTTATTAATGAGATCTTATATAAATTGATATATTAAACGATTTAACTTGGCTCTAGAGTCCATATTGCTGTACATATTTATGTAATGAGCTCAAGATGTAAATAATTGGACTGTTATTAAAAATAATGTTATTCTGAGAGGGTCTGTTCATCTTATTGCAGTTTTACAATTATTTACAATTACGGGGGTGTCTGGCTGCAAAACGTGTGTGAAGCCCTGCTATAGAGACTAAAGGACAATGCAGACGAGAACAAGAAAAATGTTTTATTTCTAAATAGTTTTCATGAACTAATAAGGATTGTGAATAATCCTCTTAAACAAGTTGTTTTCGAACAAAATGCTTGCTCAGCAACTGCCGTCTTTTAAGTCCTTTATTGTGTTGGTAGAAACAACTAGGAATGGACAATTTGTCGATACCAATATTGTGATCATTCACAGCACGCTTATCCGAGGTATTCTCTCAGGTATCGTGACATCTTTACGTGAGATTATTTTTAAAAATAATAATTACACTGATTGGAAGCATTGGGTTTTAAATTATAACTGCAGATCATTGTCTTTTGTTCATACAGCATTTCTACACAGTAAGCCTACTGTATATATTTCAGGATATACATCATGTAGTGTAGAAATATCAAGCAGCATATGATTTTTTTTGTCACTCACTGGCTTGTAAGCTGCCGTCAGTCATAATGGACTGAAACCAGTGACGCATGTCCATATCTCTACCACTAGATGTGATTCTCTGGTGATCTACACAGCAGCTATGATGTGCCTCGTGAAGTTTGTAATGATTGTGTGGTACACATGCATACATTCAGTGTGAACTTGTGCCAAAATAATAATAATAAAAATCGACAATTTTTCTTTCATGGTGTAAAGATGTAGCTCAGAGGTGTCCAATCTTATCTGCAACGGCCCGGTGCGGGTTTTCATTCCAGTCCAGCAGAAGCCACATCTGATGCTACCTGTTTAATCGGTTGAGCTTGAGCTTTCAGTAGGCTCAGATTTCTGCCTGGTTGGAATGAAAACCTGCACCCACAGCGGCCCTTTCCAAACAAAACCGGACACCCCTGATGTCGTGTATTAAAACGGTCATCTGGAGTCAAAGCCATATCAGCCTCCTTTAAAAGACATCTTTATTTTGCAAGGAAATAAATTATACAACATAAAAAAAGGAACTTATCTGAAGAGAAATAAACATGTGGTGTACACCAAACCGGTTCACCCTGACTGCACGATGAACATCCACTCGAGCGCCCCACAGCTCCGCTCACTCACCGCACATAGTGACACACATTCACGTGAATTCAGTGTGGGATTAAAAACCCAAGTCTTTATGGTTACAGCCATCAGGTCTGCACGCCGTACAGCTGTAGATGATCCTAGGCAGTAATGCATCTTTAATAAGTAAAATTTTTTCTTTGTCACGTCGGTGCTGTTTCAAACTAAGTATATTTGAATTTCTTGCCATCATATTCCTAAAGACAAAACTGTCAAGTGCAGAAAATCACTCACCCACTCACTCACTCACTCAGAAATTAACACTGAAAATTGTTCCTTCAACTCTATTCGAATCTTAGGACACAAAAGAAAATGAATACTGATTATATGCTTCACTGCAGCCTTTTCACGTGTGGTGGAAGTGGGAAGTGTGTGAAAAGGGAACAAAACTCACAAAAACACAAACAGCCTCCAGAACCCAACATGTTACAAAGGGGCTGAAAACCCATAAAGACGCTTTTGTGGATTTAGGTGCGAGATCAAACTCAGATGAAACTACTTCAAGGTCTATTGTTTTGTAACTTGGAGGACCTAGAACACACAGGATATCGATGGAGCAGCCAAAGCTGGAACCTCACAACACAAGTCACATAACACAACTTCTGCCTTCTGCTGCATCAAATCAGACACGACTCTCGGCGTTCTACAATAAAACACAAACACCTGTGCACGGGCGAACGTGTATGAGTGCAGCGTTCCCTATGTGCTCCGTCCACTAGGGATTTCACTTAAACAATTATTATGAAGTTATAAAAACAAGCTGAAGAATATTAACAATGTGTCTGGAACTATTTTCTTCTTGAAATCGCTTTGGGTAAATATTTCTAAATTCAAATGCTTTTTCCATCAAACTTTAAATGTCACAAATATGCTTGCAAAAATAGATCAATGAAAAAGCTTGATTTAATAAACCATTCGCTCATTAGGTAGTTCAGAGGAGTTGAAATATTTTCTTAGTGTCACGCTACTTAATGGAAACCCGACATTCAAACCATGTATGCCAAATTCACCAACGTAGGAACTGAAAGAATATCAGAATTATTACACACCAGTCAAAAAAACTAAGGACGTGCTGTAAATGTCATCAGCAATTTGGAAAAACTGAAAAAGATGTGTGTATATATGTGTGTGTGTGTGTGTGTACATGTATGGGTATACATGTATATATACATACACACACACATACATACACACATACACACCTGCACGCGCGCACACACCTATTTATGCTCCCTCACTCACATTATGAAACTATGAATAAATAAACTGGACAACATTTTTCACTGGCCTGTTTAAATGTTTTGATGTTTGCATGATTTCCCCGTGATACGAGTTTCTTCCAGGTTCCTCCCACCTCCCAAAAACACACAGGATTGGCTAGCCTAGCTGTAAAGGAGTGTGTGATGTGCTATGATGGACTGGAGTCCCATAATGGGTGTATCCCCACCTTGCCCGCTACGTTCCCGGGATAGGCTCCAGACCCGGCTCACCACGACCCTGACCCAGATAAAGTGCTCACTGAAGGTGAATGAATGAACGACATATCAGTCTGTCCTGGTTACACATAAAGCATTCGTCTCTGGATGCGTCTGCTTTTTCGGTTTGGTTTGTGAGTGGGCACTCGTTTTCACATTGTAATGGTACTTTATTGATTCATGTGGCTCAGGATTTAATAGTATATTAAATATACATGTATAAATAAACCAACCCTGTATGTAAAGTATTTAAACCTACACACAGTAGATCTATCCAGTAGACATGGCTGATTTTGGGAAGGACGACTGGCTTATTTAAAGAAAAGAAGAAACAAAAAGGGTGAATTAATACTGAAACACGTTGATTTGAATGGGTCATATATGCACTCACGTTTTACATCACAAAATGTTGCTTTATGTCATATTTAATTTTTTTTCCCATCATCACAGACCTCAGTTATCAAGAAGATCCTTTAAAAAGCACTTGCCAATGTAGGTCAGTGTATGTAACCCAACTAATGACTGGTGTGAAACATTTTAAATAGGCTGTGCAGGTACCAAGAAATGCTTTCAAATGACTTTATAAATGAATTATAGCAAAATCACTTACTTAATGGAAAACAGGATCACTATTACATTGCTCAAATTGGTTAAAGTGTAAGGAGGCTGTGGGATAAAAATGACATCATTTAGAGAAACAGTGTAATGCTATGATCCGGCAGAGGGAACTGATCCTAAATGAGCGAGTAAAAGTGAAGTACACTAGAAATTATTTCCAATATAATTCCTGAATAATGATAAGATCAATCCTTCCATGTTGCCAACGTGCAAGGGCGTAAAGCACTCCGGTGTCGAGAGCCGCTTCACGAAATCGAACCGTCCCGACAACACACTTAAAATAACACAGCTGCCTCGCTAAGAAGCCAACGTGTCCTTACGTGGGTTGAAGGTCAACAGAAGAGGAGTAAGCGCAAGTCGAAACAAAACAAGTCTGATAACAGAACAGGCGCCTACTAAACCTGGAACTGCAGAGTGCATGTTGAATCCCACTGTAACTGTATCTGACATTGTGTAGGCCAGAGAGAAGTCTATAATAATAATAATAATAATAATAATAATAATAATAATAATAATGAAGAAAGCAGAAAAGTAAAGTGAACTTCTCTTTGATATCAAGGTGGCTGCCTTACAGCATAATACACCATCTTCAACTATCCAAGTTTAACATGTACTCGAAAGTAACCAAAGCAACACAGAACAGATGACGGGAACACGGCCATGCTGAATGTGTGGCAGAATGCGTAAAGTGCTAACGCTCCACTTCACCATCCTGGTGCCGGAGCTCCCATGTGGCTGCAGTGTGAGCTTTTGGACCAGGCTGAGAGCTGAGCTGGAGAGGAGAAGAGTGGACACAGCCTGGACCAGACAAGGACACACACACACACACACATTCATACACACACACAAATACACAGCACACACAAACAAGTCCTCAGATGACAGACATTCCCACCGACAGCATGCTGTTGATGTCGACACTCACAAACAGAGGCAAACCACCCACCATGCATACTGACTACCTGTTGGCAAAAATATAGTTCATTTTTTTTTTGTTGTTTTTGTTTTGTTTTTCCTTTGAAATCTCCCATCCTCATCTCAGGTTTCTTTACTGTAAGGTAAGGCAGGGATTTTTCTTGAAAACAAGCTATTCTGGTGTGTGACTGTCGTGTAAAACAAGCCCATCACTCCACGAGAAGATCAGCAGCCGGCTCGGTTGCTCCATTGTGTCAGCACTCCTCTCCCACTGCTGAGCCACTGCATGTTCGCCGTCTTCGTCATGATTGGAACGATAAGCATTTCCAGCGTAAAACCCCAGTGCTATGCCATGTAGATGAAGGTGTTAATGTCCGACTCGTCACGCTTGATGTACTTGTGCTCAATCAGCCACTCGATCTGCTCCTTGATCATCTTCTTCTGGGGAAGGAACATGTTTTTCAGGATCTCCACCAGCTCGGTCTGCAGCTGGGCGTTAGTGATCTTCTTTCGCATCTTCATAATTTGAATAATGGCCTCCTGCAACATCAAAAGCGAGAAACGGGAAAAACTGTAAGAAACAAACCACTCTTGGAGAAAAAACCCAGTACACCATGGCATTCAACTGAGATCTCTAAAAAGGTCCACTTACATAACACTTCTTTCTTACAAATAGGTACCTAACATACTATTAATGTTCACTCTATTAGAGATTGGTTTATGGCTACAAAGTGGTTATATTTTGTCTAAAGTCTTTACAGCTATAAGCAGTCTCTGGTCCAGTGACAATGCATGTGATTGGATAAACGACAACCCAAATGTTTGTTACAGAAGCTGTGTTGCTTCAGATTTATAACACTGGTGTCAGTGAACTATCACTATTTGTCCCACATTCAATTCAGTTCCATTTTATTTGTATAGTGCTTTTAACAATAGAGATAATCACAAAGGAGATTTACAGAAATATATACATTTAAAAAAATTTCAGTATATGATTTCTTAAATTTATCTCTAATAGCAAACCTTGAGAGGAATCATTCCCTTCTACAATCGTGGACTATATGGGTAAAAAGTTAACATGTTAATCAGGTCTATAACTATTCATTGCAATCTGCTAAAATAAACAACTGGGTCGTTCTCTGCCAGTTGGCGACCCCTGCCACAGTATATGAAGCAACATCACAAACTTCCAGTATGAAGCAGCTTCCTCTCAAAATGATTACATTACCTGTGTCCTTAATATTCTTAGCTGAACAATGCCTTCATTCTCCTCCTCTCTCATTCGCTCTGTAGTCAGCTGTAGACGGCCAATCAGGTTAATCTTCCCCCTCTTCTGCACCTTGGAGTTTTTTCTGATAAGAAAAATAAAAAAAAATAATAACACTTAAGCACTAGGACTCGAACCCATAAATGAATCAATGCAGTATGGAGGGGGGGGGGATCAAATAATTTAAATAATCAAGAATGAGATACATACATCAAGGAGAATTCCTGGTTAACGAAGAACAATGTACTATCTGTGAAGTCTTTGGGAGAGCTCACTTGAGGTTCGTATGAAAGCACCTGCCGTTTAAGTTTTGGGAAGGCAACAAGAGACTAAAGGGAGAGAGAAAACAGAAAAGTCAACATAGTGCTCAAATCCACCAACTACAAAGATAAGACTTAAACACGACGATGGTATGCACCACCTCAACAACTAACCAATGTGCAGAAATTATTCAAAACCTTTTAATTTCATTTTTTAAATATATATTTATGTCCAAACATACCCCGTAATGAAAAATTATGGACCGTATAAACACAGAAGTATGACATTTACACAAGCGTTCAGACTCTTAAGTCAAAGCAGCAATTCCCTGAAGGCTCTCTCTCTGAGGTTCAGAGGGGACAGTCACTGCACTGCTATATTCAGATCCCTCCAGAAATGAGATTTTCAAATCAAATTCAAGTTTGACCTCTGGGCCACTCAGGAGCAGTCACGGAAGCCATCCCTGTGGTTGTGGTTTGAATCACAATGAGGGACCATGAGGCCCCTCATTCCCCCCACCCCCAGTTTCTCAGTCCCTGCTGCCGTAAAGTCTCCTCACTTCAGGATAATATGCTTCAGCACAGAGACAGAACTGGTCATGTGATCAACCTGGTTTCATTCAAAAGTGCTTAGTTTACAGGCATAAACGTTAAATCTTGATTTCATCAGACCACAGAATCTTGGTTTTCATGGGTCAAGAGTCCCTCAGGCACTTTTTGGCAAACTCCAAATGAGCTTTTTCTGAGGAGTCATTTCTGCCTGGTCAATCGACTTGACAGGCTGGAGGAGTGTTGCACAGATGACTACCTGTCTGGCCAGTTCTTACATTATTCTCAAGAGGACTTCCAGAGGACTCGCAAGAGGACTTCCTGAGCTCCATTAGTGGCCTAAAGGTTCCTAGTCACTGCCATAACTAAGCACTTCACACCATTTATTCAGTTTGGCTGGACTCCACCTTTACAAATGGCCTTTGTCTATTTAAGAATGATGGAAACATCCAGCGTTCAAGACCTTCTAAGCTGCAGATGTAAAAAGTTTTCAGTTCCCTCCAATCCTGTTTTTGAGGTCCACAAACAACTCTCTTGGGTTGTACCCCAAACCAGACGTGCTTACATAAAATGATGTCCCATCAAACTGAATGTATAGGTTACAATAAACTTAAGAAGCTCAGTGGTTGAGACACTGGACTACTGATCTGAAGGACGTGAGTTCAAATCCAATCACCGCAAAGCTGCCTCTGCTGGACCCTTGAGCAAGGCCCTTAACCTCAATTGCTCTGTTGTATAAATGAGATAGATGTAAGTCGCTCTGGATAAGGGCGTCTGCCAAAATGACAGTAATGTAATGTAAAAAATATTAGAAAACCATTTGCTATTTGTATTTTATGCAGACTGATGGGGAAAAAATATGAAAATCAATTTTAGGGTAATACTGTAATGTAACTAAATGAGGAAATGCTTTTCAAAATGCATTCTGTAATTTACATTATAAATTATATGGACAAACTTATGTGGACACCTGACTATCACACCCATATTAGGGTAGTTCCAAAAAGAAAGAAAGAAAGAAAGAAAGAAAAAGAAGAAAAAAAAAGACAGAAAGTTGGAGAAAACATAACAAAATCATAATTTCCCTTCAGTAGAACTAAGAGGCTCAAACCTGTTCTAGCATGACAACGCCCCTATGCACAAGGACAGAACCATGAGAACACGGTCTGCCAAATTTGGAGTGGAAGATCTCGACCCCAGTAAACAACTCTGGGATGAACTGGAACAAACTGCACCATGAAATGCAGAAATCTCCACAGCCATGCTCCCAAATCTACTGGAAATCCTTCCCAGAAGAGTGGAGGTTATTATAACACCAAACGGGAAAGTATAAAATTTGATGTTCAACAAGCACTTGTGGGTGTGATTGGTCAGGTGTCCACATACATTTGGCCACATGGTGTACACTGTGTAGTTATGATGCTACTTCTGTGTCAAATAATGACAATACATCTTCCATACATTTGTATAGTAATCCTCAAACCTTGTCACAGTATATGAGCAGAATTCATTAACACTGTCTTGGAGAAAAAAAATAACCGATTTGACTTAAGGGCCTTAAATCTGTGAAAACCATCTTTACTAAAACTAATGGACGACCCACACAACCTAGCCTGGAAAGTTCCACAGGCCTACACCACTCTTTGCAGGTTCACCCCTCACCCAGAGTGTGCGCCTCAGCTCTGCGTCCGGTAGCTCAGTGGCAAGCTTCAGGTTCTCGAAGCTGATCTTCTCTCTGGGTCTTTGGTTCCAGGCAAAAAGAACAGCCAGCTGGAAGGTTGTGACCTCCAAGTCATACTGACCCACTTCATTCTTAAATGTGATCTGTGGCAACAAAAAAGAAAGATCAGATACTTCTCAACAGGTGCTGCTTCATGTAAAATTTACACAGGAAAAAAATATATAACCCAGCTCACAATGCCATTGGACATAAGGTGGTGCCAGTGCAGCTTTCTGCCACTGTGATTCTTCTTGTAGAAGTCTTCAACTTCAGGAATGAGGTCCTCCAGCTCAGTGGGAAGTGAAACAAAGACCTTCTCAGAGCTGCGCGACCATGCCCCAGCATTCAGGATCTTTATATTTACGGAGTCAGCTGCACCACAGAACAACAACGGCATGAGAACCAACCCAACCTCGTTTGGGTTTAACCCTGAACGCAGATTAAACAACTTAGCTTTAAAGTTACCTGGTAAAGCAAGCTTGTTGTGTTTATGCATCTCCTTGAAGACCTGGTTTAGATCTTCAGAGACTTTGATGTCTTGGAACATTCTAGCTAGCTTGTTGACATAATCAGCCGGCATACCAACTTCCTACAGAATGAGAGCAAACACATTTTTAAATAAAACCCAATAAAGGAAATCTTGCAGAGAACCAGACCCATTATGATCACTTTAAATAAAGATTTAACCCTTTCGGTGCGGGAGTCGACTAAAGTTGACATGTAGGGCTTTGGTGCTACGGCCATGCATACATGCCGACAAAAGTCGACAAAATTAAATAGTTCAATTGTACTCGCTAGGCGGCAAAACTCGAGGTCATTTTTAGTAATATACTGTTCCTGTTGTGTGTCAGAGTACCATCTGGAGCACGTTGTTGACAAGCTATATTACGACATGCAGTAAAAATGCCGCGGAAACGAAAGTTTAGCAAGGAGCAGGTTCTGAAATTAGTGATGGATGAGATATCTGACCTGTCTCACATTGATTTTGACGATGCGGAGATGGATAGCGAGTGTGAAACCGAAACTGCAAGGGCTTCTAGCAACCTTGAAACTGAAACTGCAGGGTTACAAGGGGAAAAACTCATCAAGCTACCACTCGTTATCTAAAGATAACACCACCTGAACAGTTTCTACTGGTGCAAAGTCAAAGCTACGGTCCGAATTTATGCACAAAATATTCAGCACTGGGGGCAAAGTAAAAAAAAAATAAAAATTTCAGCACTGAAAGGGTTAACCACATTTTCCTATTCCTGTCTTTACCCTGAGCCATTCGACCATGTTCTCCTCAATCTCGCTGTCAGCCGAGATGTCCAGGATCAGCCTCCTGGTCAGATGGGCTTTATGGTACCTCATGAAGACGTCCTTATTCTGGACATATTTTAGCACCAGCAACTACAAAAGAAAAGACAGGTTTAAGTCTGGATTCCTTGGAAAAGATACACATTTAATGTGTTGGAGCTCAACATGTATTTAGAGGTCCTTATTACCACTTCTTTTAACTTCAGCTCGATCTCCTCAGAAGTGAGCTTCTTGCTGAGTGGCGTCTTCCTCAGCAGCATGTCACAGTAGTTGGCTAGCAGCTCTGGACACTTGGACTCGGGTTGCGTTTTGAGGCCCACTCTTTATACAAGTACAAGTACAGAGCTGAATCACTAAACAAACATCTCAACTTGTAGAAGTAGTACTTTAGCTGTACACATAAGCTTAAAATAGACTCAGGGAGGGACCAGAACAGGACATTGTAGAGCTGCTTTTGCTCACTCACCCCTTCTGTTTCATAGGTAGTTCCAACTTAAATATTGTGGCATCATTCACAACTGCTTTGTATGCCTAGGAAAAACGAACAGGGTGTTACATAATCAGCTTCCAGTAGTTATTTAATGCATATTTTATTCATCATTTAATAAGTGGTTACCATTATAAGGATTAGCATAAAACAGTATGCAGCTGGGCTGAGAGCTATCTAAAAATTATTACAGCCTTTAAAAAGATAAATAAATAAATAAACACTCAAGATGTCCAATGACATCGCTGTGCCATGTGAAAGTCTGTTTACTGCAGAGTTCTCGTGGTAATCTGATTCACATTGCTTGTACTAGTTTCCTTTTTTTTCAAGCACTTTTAGTTCATGTTATATTGAAAATCTTGTCCCTGTGCTTCTCTAATTTGTTGTCCAGTTGTCCTTTCTGTCCTGTGATAATTCAGGTCTTGATGACACGATCAAGCTTTGTTTAGGTTAAGTCATCATAAAGAACATAATTCATTGTCCTTGTTCATGTGACACACCTTCTTATGTAAAAATCTTTTAGTCATGTCATTTGTTTTGCTTAGATTACTAGGAAATCTTTGCTTCTGTGTATAAATACTTTTAGATTTTCTCCATTAAATTAGACTGAGTTTAACTACGACCTTGTGTCCACTGTTTATGCACATCTCCGAGCTCGACACGCGGAAGAGGGAGAAAGGGTTGCAGAAGCCTGACAAGAGATTGAACCTGAATCGAATCAAATCGAAATCTAACAGTTCAATTTTAGAAGTACTTAGTTCTAACTAACAATCAACATCAAACAAAAGCCTTTATAATTTAGCGCACATTTGTCTTGTTTTTGTTTTTCATACGTCATTACTTTGTGAGGAATTTATTTAAGATGTCTGCCGTCTTCGGTAATAAATTTAAAGCCAACACCAATCACTACTTTCTTAAGGCAGAGAATATATATACTGTACAACTAAGTGAAAGTAAAATGTAAATATTTCTGCACTATCTATTACTGTTTATTTATTTCTCCAAGCTGTTCCGAAATAATCTATCAGTCTGTCCGACATCCAACATCATCCTATCACCCAACCCTTGTCTGCAGTATTGAGTCATGGTGCAATTACTCTCATTAAACTCTAGTAAACGTTTAAGAGTGTCAGTGAATTATCACATAGGCTGCAGTACACTCACTTTATCTCTGGCTGTGAGGAATCGAGGATCGTCCTGGAACGCCTCCTTTACAAGTTTACTAAAGCGGTTGAACAGAGTGAGAAGCTGCTCCACATACTTCTCGGAGTCCTAAACACAGAAATATTAGATCAGTGTTTATTTTCATATTTTTTAAATTTATGATACCATTCATAATTCATTTTAGACCATAATAATAGTAACAGTTATAATAATCAGCACCAAATTAACGCACACCATATGGTCAAAAGTATGAGGACACCTGACCATCACACCCACAAGTGGTTCTTCCCCAAACTGCTGGAACAAAGTTGGGAGCACTCAATTGTTTAGGTTGCCTTCGTACACCGTAGCATTACATTTTTTCTTTGTCGCAGCTAAAGGGTCCAAACATGATCCAGCATGTGCACAAAGTGAGTTCCATGAACACCAGGTTTACCAACAACTCAAGTTTCCTGCTCAAAGCCCTGATCTCAACCCCACTGAAGACTGACTGCATCAAACCTCCTCATCCATCATCAGTGCCTGACCTCACTCATGCTCTTGTAGCTGAATGATCACAATTCATATCTGCACACACCCCAAAATCTAGTGGATAGCCTTTCCTAAAAAGAGTGGAGGTTACCATAACAGTAAAGGGGAATTAACTAACGAGAGTGTTATGGTCAGGTGTCCACAAACTTATGGCCATATAGAGTACATTGTACCTAATCGTACCTATTCTGTCCAGTTTGTCTGTGCTGTGAAAGAACTTTTTGTGTGGTTTTATTTCTAAACCTGCACAAACACAGCAAACTGTTGGAACGATCTGGAAGCTGACAGTATACTGGTGATCAGAGGTCATGAAATATAGGCTTATTTAAAACAACAAAAAAAAACCCCCAATAAAAACACTGTACAACCCAAGTACAAATTTAACAGAAAGAGAAATAATAATAATACAAAAAAGGTATTGGTTTTAGCATTGTACGGATTTTTTTCTTCTTCCTATTTTCATGTTGTTGACAAAATATAAAAAGCATCATTCAATTCTCATTTCTTTCTGTAGTTATACAAAATAAAAATAAATAAATAAACAAACAAACAAACAAATAAATAATTATAATCATAAGAAAGAAGCCCCAGTGAAGCATATGACCCAGCATGCCTAGACAATAGAAGTGCTCTGAAGAATAATTTTTTTTCCCCCCAGAACATAAAATTGTACAAAACAGTGTCCACTCACTGTCGTGATAGTCTCAGCAGCAGCAACCATGTCGGCCAGGCCTGCACTGATGATGTGCTCCTCTAGGTCCTTAAGCATGGGTTCGATTCCACTGGGCACTTTATCCATCAGTGAGAACATCAGGTGAAGCTCTGGAATTGTACAAGGCATTTTAAACATTATAACGACACAAAGACCAACCTTCAAAAGAAACTATTAATCAGGATACATGTTCTGATACTCACTGTCAGTCTCATTGCGTTTAATCATGCCTGGACATTCTGCCAAGATTGTTTCTTTGAATGACGTCACCAGTGCATTTACACAACATTCCATAAGCTGAAAGAAAGATTATTTCTCAATCAGTTAGTCTAAATTTCACCTCTTATGGGAAATAGTGAAAAGACACAACAGATGACATGGTCTAAATACTCACTGCTTGAACAGAGTTACATTCACGTCGTGTCTCTAAATAGCGTAGTGCACGTTTTTCCTCCTCCCTTAACTTAGCGTCTGCCTGCATGTGACAAAGATGACACCAAATGTAAAAAATAAATAAATAAATAAAAACCATAAAGCATATACAATCACAGGTACTGTGAGGGATTTTTTTTCTAGATGATTTCCATTCCTAGACAAATGGATACCATATACAGAGAGGCCCAAAAATGTATAACATGAAAAATTTCTGCATAAAAGCTGTATTACTAGACTCATATAGACATCTCAGGGTAGAATGTCATCGAGATAGGCTCTCAGGTCTCGGTGGTATTCTGCTGGGGCGCCATCTTTCCTTAAAAAACGGGCACAGATAACCACTGCTGAAGTGTGCATGCATTTTTTTGGACCCTTTTGTATATTCAAAAGGTTGGAACAGGGAGCACTCTTGTATTTATTTTCTAAACTGATGACATGCACTATATGGCCATTTAATCATTTAATATGTGGACATTTAATCATCACACCTGCATACGCTTTTTGAACATGCCATTCCAGATTTAGTCCTTCTTTCCTGTTATAATAACCTCCACTTTTCTGGGATCGCTTTCCACCAGATTCTGGAACATGGTTGTAAGAAGTTGCTCATTCAGCCACAAAAGCATTAGACAGGTCAGCAAACCATGGCAAACCATGTCTTAATGGATTGTCGTGCTGGTGAAAGGTTTAGTTCCAGCGAAGGGAATTCTACAGAAAAGTATATACACAAGATATTCTAGAGTGAGTGCTTCCAACTTTAGGACAACAGTATGGCTAAGGGGGTGGTGTGGTGGTTAGCACTGTCGCCTCAGAGCAAAATGGCTCTGGGTTCGATTCCCTGGGGGATCGACCTGGGTGCCTTTCTGCGTGGAGTTCGCATGTTTTCCCCGTGTCTGCATGAGTTTCCTCCGGGTTCTCTGGTTTCCTCCCACAGTCCAAAGACATGCACAGAGAGGATTAGGCTGATTGGCTACTCTAAATTGCCTGTGGGTGTGAATGTGAGTGTGAATGGTTGTCTGTCTCTATGTGTTGCCCTGCGGTAGATTGGTGACCTGCCCACGGTGTAACCCCGCCACTTGCATGAAGTCAGCTGGGATTGGCTCCAGCTTCCCCCCGTGCGACCCTGAACAGGATTAAGCAGCAGAAGATGAGTGAGTATGGGAAAGACAGACGTACAGGTGTGATGATCTTTATCCCTGAAGAAATAGGTCATGTTGCAGAATACACAGGTTCAGGTTCTGGACTTGTGTTTACTGACCAGGCACACTGCTACTATAGTATCGCAAGTAACTTTAGCACAAAGCTTTGCAGCCAGTCCGTTACCTGCTGCTGAACTAACTTTGAGGAAATCTTCAGTCATCACATGTAGGCTTAAGTGGAATTTTAGTCATCTCTTTCAACCAAGGAGGGCGAAGGCTAATGTGTGCACCCGTCTGGGCATATTGAGCCAGCCAACTACATCTTCCTGAACTGCTGTTCATGCCTAGGCCTACGACATTCAGAGGAAAGCACTACTAGCATGCACGAGCTCACATATGTCCACGATTGGCTAGCGTCACCGAGATTGACAGGACAGAAAGAGTTTGGTCCTCCGATTCGGAAAGCATGGTCAATTCTGCTCTCCTGGTTTAGGGCCATGGATTGCTGTGACATCTTTGGATTTCAGACTCATGATCTCTGGATTATAGGACAAACAATTTTCTGTTGTGCCACTTCGGATGTAGTAATCAAACCTTTGCAGTGAGGATTTGCTCTCCATTAACATAACCCAAGTAAGCTGGTTAGCTAGCTCTTGTAAAGTAGACTGTGGTACAAGGGACTATCTATGTAAAACCACATTTCTGAATGCAGAATCCTGAACACATGAAGGTGCATCAGACATCGCAATCTGAATCAAGGAGGCAGGTACATCTTTTGACAAGGCTATTTAATTTTTTTTTTTTTATTTAATCTTAATTGCCTTAATTTTACTGTAAACCTCTTACATATTTCATGTAGTTTTGTACTCCATTTTGCTGCAGGTAGGAAGGAGCCTGTGTCCTGTAGAACCTCTCAGTGGAGTCCAGGTAGGCTTTTTCAAAGTTATCCCTGTAGATCTGCAACTTGTCCTCAGGGTTGGAACACAGGTTCACTGCAAAATGGTTAGGGATCTTCATGTACACACGAGTTTACACATACACTCACACACATTCTGTCTTGAGATATATATATATATATATATATACAGTGCAGGTAACGTGAATCACGAACAGCAGGTTCATATTAATGTGCCTGTTCTAATTTATTATCGTTACTATAGCAACAGCTCATACACAATGACTTGTACAGTGGATGCTCCGCGGCTCTGCTGTGCATCTTGCCACTTCACATCCCCCCTTCGTGGACTATTTTTGTACAACAGAACGATTTGGTGTGTGTATTTCCTTACATAAGAAACATACTGGCATTAAACCCAAAAAAAAGGGGGAAAAAAAAGGCATGGTTATATAAAAATTCTAGCAAAATACAAACACGACCTTAATCCTGAGAGACTAATACAACACCTCCAGTATTAAACACTATGCAGCAAAACTAACGTAGAGCTTTCAAATATTTGAATTTGTTCAAATTTTTTGTCCTTACCATAAGACTCACGCACTCCAATGACCAACTGAGAGTCAAAAGCCTCTCCAAGTCTTTCAGCATGGACCAGCTTCATTGCACTGTCCTGCAGTCTGTTCTTTATGTTGGAAAAAATGGATTCGTTCCAAGTGTCCAACATCAGCTAGGAATTGACAGGAAACAGACGTCACATCACACATGCTTAATGCTCAAACACCGAGCTGACTGCTCCTGCTCTCTCTCTCTGCTCACCTTCCGCACTATGCTGTCCTCCACGTTGGACTTCTTGTTGCTGCCTTGCTTCCCCATCAGCGTGATCTCAAGCTGGCAAAATGGCTTAGGTAGTATATCACACTGAGTGAAGAACTTCCTCCACTCCACGATGTAAGCCTTAAGGAGCGCCGTGTCATCTTGGTGACTGAGCACCCTCTGAAAAGCACAGAGTTGGATAAAATGCTCATATGTCCATCAGGATTAGCAGGTCATACACAGACTGGTGGGGAAAATTATGTCTGAAGACACAAACGAAGCTTTAGCTCTAGAGATTTCCACAATGTGATATTGGTATAAATATGTTTACTTGTATCCTCCGTGGTTTTTCCTACAAGTTCAGACGTGTGTGTCACACACGTTATATGTTTTTTATTGTTTTACATGCATTACGGCAAACACAGTATTTGTACATTTTTTACTTTTTTAATGTTATATGTTGATAAATAAAAAAATAATAACCACTACCATGTATTTCCCACACTTAACAGGTGCAGGTATGACAGCTTCTGATTGCCAGAAAATT
>JAQMCW010000003.1:13289802-13300361 GCA_030068335.1 Chrysichthys cranchii
TCCTAAGTAAAACAAAAAGAAAAATATTTTTTCTAGTTCAAGGTTTGACATTTTTTCCACACATAAAAGGTTACGGAGACTACATCTTTAGTGAGACACTAATGAATATAAATACTGTGTTTTTGCCGATTAGTGATTAGTAATAACAACACTGTCTATCCTGAATGGTCTAATACAAGACAGAATCCAAAAGTATCTGCAAAATCCCTTTACCAGCTTCAGCAGAAGTAACCGTGACAAACTGAACACATCACTTTTCCACATAGTTGTTCAACTATCTTCTAATAAGCTGTAAGGAGGATGTGGAAGATGTTTGAAGCCACTGGTGTTGCATTGTCTCTACCGTCGCTGCTGCTATATGAGGATGTGCATTGTCATGGCGCAGCAAGACCGTTATGGACAGCATTCCT
The DNA here is from genome assembly GCA_030068335.1 of Chrysichthys cranchii. NCBI lineage: Eukaryota > Metazoa > Chordata > Actinopteri > Siluriformes > Claroteidae > Chrysichthys > Chrysichthys cranchii. The sequence continues at coordinate 13,290,213 of JAQMCW010000003.1, forward strand.
CTTCTTTTGCTGCGAGTTGCAGGTTTAAGTTCAGTTCGCAGCAATACACAGTACATTGCACTTTTAACTGTTTGCCCATGAGCTTGGAAATGCACCAGAATAGTAACCTTCATGTCCCAAAAGAACGTTAATATGATTTTCTAGGTGGAGGGCTGACTTTTGAATTTCTCCTTCGCTGAAGAAGATGGACGTCTCTACTCCAGTTGTCGTCTTGTGCTGTCTGGGTTATTATCTCAATTAATTAATTTAAAAATTGCCTTTGGTTTTTTATTCTCCCTTGCATTATCAGATCACAGGGTTAATTACAATATAATCATACAGCTGGCAATTTATCTCTTTTTTTTTTCCTCAGAGGAGAAAAAAATAAACCACACCGACATATGTAAAAAAAAAATTAAATAAATCTTATAGTGTAGCACCTGTAAATGGTGGAAGTACTGCAGGTCCCCATGTTAATCTTACTTCTTCTACACAGAGTTTATATTTACAGGTTAGTCAGCTTCCTAAAACACTACCCCCATCATTTATTAAATCAATTTATAGTCAAACAGCAGGGACCAAAATGATGAAAGGGGCATGAAACCCGTCTGTGGCTGCTGACACTGCAGATTCTACAGTTAGGTTGGGTTCATGCTTGTTTTTGCTCCTGTACGATCCAAACTGCACGCAATGTAGCAGACAGTCAATATGTACTGATGTACTCATTCGCAGCACAGCAGTAACTGATTTGAGAGCCAGTCCATGTGCTTGATAAAAATCCCGATTTCAGGAAGCACAGAGCAAAGAATGACGAAGGAAAAAAACAAACAAACAAACCAGCCCGTTTGCTTGACTGCTCAGTCTGAGGCTGCGGACACATTACAAGCATCACTGCACTAACCACCAAGATTTTTTTTTTTTCGCACTCAGACTGGATTTCTCAATCTCGATGGTAAGTTAGATTTGTAACTGTAATGTACGTGACTTACATTAAATCAGTATTCAACATGAACGCACCTCTCCCCTGGAATCCTTCGATATCACTGCTCCATAACTCACATGAGTCACATCTTATTTGTGAGACTATCCACAACAGAAGCTCATAGCGCAAGTCTGCAGCACAGTTTTCACAGTTTGCTTTGTTGGCTGTATGTCGTCAGGTCGAGAAGGTGAAGAAAAGGCCAGATGGCTAGCTTTTGCAGCTATAGCTGGCACTGATGCACTGAGTGGGTACAGGACCGGAGCAAGGAGCAGTGGGATCACAGTGTGGAGGGATACTCACTGAGTATTTAAACAGGAGAATATTACGTTAGCACTGATGAGAGCAGTGATACATCACGGATGCGTACCTGTCATCACAATGACCCTGCACCCTTTTGGGTGAAAGTAAGTGCTGAAGAAGTGCTGGTGCATCTTTGCTCATCAAATTAAAAAAAAAAAAAAAAAAACGAAACAAGTTTATGATTTTTTTTTTTTTTTTTTTTTTAACTTCCCCAAAAAGTAAAAGTGATCTGTGGCTTCAGGCTTTCCACGGAGAGGATGCAAACCATAAACTGCAACGCATAAACTGTGTGCTGTAATGGCTCAGGACTTGGATAGCCGCAGATTGTCTTGCGCTCGAGGTGATCAGTTGAAACAGAGCAAACTTTATGTTTAGGCTCCAGTGATTCTGGTATTAAGCAAGGGTAAAATGCGTTGCTCTTATTAATTGTAACCACGTTTGTTTTTGGCTACACTTTGGGCAACTGTTCTGAACACATCTCAGTTCTCTAAATATCAAGTAAACCACCAATTTCCCCATCCTTCCATGGAATATAGTCACCACAGTTGCTGTTCTCCTCTGATGCGTGCTATGATGATGACAGCAATAAATGCAGTGGTATTGGGGGAAAAAGCCACATGCATTCCGAGCTGACCATTCTCATTCATGTCCTAAGGCACCTTATTGGACCTGTATCTAGTATCAGAGGTGATACGGACCCGATTTGAATCGGATCAACCTGGTAATGTGAAAATACCTTGGTGTGGCTTGAACCTGACATCTGAATTGAAACCACATACAACTGAAGATCATCCTTACCGCCTGGGCTTGCTTTATAAAATCTAAAATGTCCTCCTTAAGAGCTTGGTGAATCTTTGCTGGGCCTTTGTCATCCCATAGACAGACCGCATGAACATCTCTGCGGCGGAAAAAAGCATAAAAAAAAGCATAAAAGACAAAGCAGTGAGGCTGATGCTTCAGGCTAAATTAATGAGCAAGTTTTGAGTAAGTTCAAAAATCTGCATCAAATTCAATTAATCAATCTTACGAGAAAAGATCAAACCACTGCTGCTTCGTTACAGACTCCTGGCGAAGTAACTTCAGGACAATTGGGCGCATCAGATCCCACTTGTCCTCAAACTGGAGGGACCCTTTGTTCTAAAAAAGAAACAAAAAAAAAGAAAAAAAAAGATAAGAGAACAAAATGGCTTTGTTAAAAGACCACGGTATTTTTTGTTTAAATGAACGTGGCCCGAGCCTCGGTTTTGTGGGGCTTCTTAAAATAACATTCCAATTAATCTTTCTAGAGAGCAAACACTTTGTCACTGACATTCTCATGCGGACATTCTCACAGTAAAGAAGACGACACTCAAACTTCTGTTAAAAAAAAAAGCCTCAACAGAGCAAAGGCAGGGTGCTTTCAAGCTGCAATTTGTGTTCACGTGAATGATCTGTAATGTGTCAGCTGAACTCATAAGAGTGGGGTTCAGTTCAGAATCGGATCACATTTGTCATTTTTTGATGCATGGCTTTGGAGCGATTCCCAGAACTGGCTGAGAGCCACCAGAGGAACCTTAAAGGGGAAAAAGGCCACCCTGAATGACTTCTATATTAATCTTTATAATTAACATGCAATCTTTCAGGACAAAGATTTATTTTATGACTAAATGCTGAATAGACTTCTGTTTCATTTAAACTTCTTGCATTGAGATCCCATATTATTGTTCAACGTCCTTAAAATACTGAGATTTATTTCTCCCTATATAACAACAAACGTGATGCAGCAGAGCTTTAGTCCTTTAGTCCGTCCGGCTCTCTCGCCTCCTCACTTGTTCACATCGGACTATTCACGCCAACGGACAACCTCTCCCCCCAATTGGTCCATTAATGCAAGGATCAAATGTATAGGGATATATATATATATACACACACACACACACACACACTTATAGATGTGTTTATAGATTAATAATCTTTTATTTGGACCTTATACACTGTGAAGCTGCTCTCTGTCAATGTCAAGACTGCTATATAAATAAAATTGAATGGAACAGAATTCAAAAAAAGGTGGACCGGTCTAATTTAAACTCAGGACTTGTCTCTGGTATTTCCATTCAAGATAGGAGCGAACGACAAAATCCGATCACTTATATTTGGGACGACGCACATTTTTATTCTCCTCCTGTGACCTCAGCACGGCACACAACCACTAACATCTAGCAAAGACAATAATATATATATGGATATGTTTACTGATTAATAAGTCCTTAACTGAACAGGATATACTGTAAAGCTGCTTTGGGACAATGTCTGTTGTTAAAAGTGCTATACAAATAAAATTTAATTGAACTGAACAATATAAAATACACCACCAACTATCTAATCTGCACCAGCATCACAAACAATGGACTTCACACCTATTTAAAGTGTTCCAGGGTGAAGGTTTAGTTTAAATCAAGCCCTTTAACCAGCTCTGTGTGTGTGTGTGTGTGGAGTGTATTCTCCACCTAAGTGACTTTAGATAAAAGCTTCTGTCTAACATAGAAATGCAAAGTAGGAGTCAGCTGACCCATTAACTTGGTACATTTATGCAAATCCCAAACAAACCAAAACACTTTACCAAGTCCCTTACCCAACATATTACTACAGACGAGCTGTCTGAGTAAACTGTAGCGCATTCGTTTGAGATGAACTTTTCTTAAAGCCTGAGTAAATGTACAGACCAGCGGAGGCGTTAGCTAGCTAGCTAACCTGCAGATGAAATGACTCAATGTTAGTGAACAAGCGTTCACATTTTACACATTAATGCTTTTATATGAACATAATATCTCCTCAGGCGCCCCGGTTCGGTTCAGTAAGGGAGGGGTAATTTATGTAAAACTTCAAAATGTATTCATTAATATTCATAATATCTGCTCGCTAGTGCTAGTACTAATGCTAATGCTAGTGCTGCTAACCGGCTTCAATTTATTGGCCAACCTGGGCAGCTACTTGGCTAACTATCCAGCTAACTGTCCACCGCAGGTTAACTTCATCTAAACTAATGTGTGTAATTATGTACAAAATAATGATCCCCTGGTGTACGGAGCAGAATAAAACAGATGGCAGATAGACTGGAGCTTAGAGTGTCACTGATACAAGTAATTGCATCACTGTTTACTAGCCAACAAGCTAAAATGGGCCAATACTAAGATTGCGAGCTAGCTAGCTAACTGTGCGGCATTATTTTTCCCACCCGTATTCCAAAAAAGACCCTTCCGGTGATCGGACTGACCAGTAATATCTCTTCACGACCTTGCGCGCAGGAAATTTGAGCCAATCAGAGCGCCGGACGCGGATATTAGTAACCAATCGTAGCGAGGAATGCGACAGTTGTCGGAATACAAGTGGAAGAAAAACGGTGTTGCTGCTCGGTCCCTTGACTAGCAAAACAGCTCGGCTAGGCAGTGTTTAGTCAAGTACCTGGCTGAAAGTGGTTTTGCAGCAAGGTTCACGAGTAAAACGCACACGTTTAAAGCTTAAGAGGAAATCATTTCTCGCTCTGGCAAGCGGACGTTCAGAGCGTCAGTTCACGAAGCACAAAGGGAAATCATCGAGGTGTAAGGTCTTACCTTTAACAAATTAGACATCGCCATGTTTCCTTAACTTACTCTCCCTCTTGATCTCGCGAGTGTTGGGCTGCATGAGAATGGAGAGGGTTTGGGTAGGCAGCTGTAGGTTCTTCATGGGAGCATAACGAAAATGCAACCGTCTCCAAAATATGCAGAGAAAAATGTGTTTTGCACATGTGATCTCTTACCTGTTGTATGACATTTAAAATGACATCATTACACTTAATCAAAGGAGAACTCTATGTCCGAGGTCATCTGTCCTGGGGTGTCCGGGTAACTACCATTTATATGTATTTATATATGACTTTATCAAGTGTAAAATCCCAAGCCCTGCGCACGTTTTGCATCAGTCCTGAGTGTAAAGTGTGATGTTTGGAAATTAATGGGGCAGCTGCAGTTCTGCACGTGACACGAGGTCATACACATACACTGTGTGGGTTAAACCTGGACGCGCCACGTGCTTATTTGAATCTGAACTGCTGTGTCATTTATAAATCATACACCTGCCACAAGATGTCACTGTATCTGACCTTTAACCGAGCTTCTTTTTTAACCTCCTGGACACAGGGTTCAGCACACCACCACAACTGAATACTGGCAGCAAGAAGCATGTTAATGCAAACTGGAACACCTCCTAGTGGGTATGGTGTACCTCCAACTGGGAGGCTCATAACTCCTGATTGGAAGGTCATTCCTCCAGACTGCAGGGTCATAATTGTAAATGAGAGGGCATAACTCCAAATAGGAGGGTTAAATCACCAAAAGAGAGAGTCATAATTCCACATGGGGGTGTTATAACACCATATGGGAGTGTTATAATTGCAAATAAAAGGGCATAACTCATGGGAGGGTCACAACACCAGATGGTAGGGTCAAAAATTCAAACAAGTGGGCTTAGTTTCAAAAGGGGACCTAGCTCCTGATGGGAGGGTCTTTACTCCAGATAGGTGTGTCCTAAAACCAAATGCAAGGGAATAACTCCAAATAGGAGGTCATTACTCCAGATGGGAGGGTCATAACTGTAAATGAGAGGGCATAGCTTCTTATAGGAGCTCATATCTCCAAAGAGGAGGGACAAAACACCAAATGGGAGAGTCATAATTCCACATGGGAGTGTCGTAACACCATAAAGGAAAGTTAAACCTGTAAATGGGAGGGCATAACTTTAAATAGGTAATCATAACTGCAAATAAAAGGGCATAACTCATGGGAGGGACAGAACACCAGATGGATGGTAGGGTCAAAAATTCAAACAAGTGGGCATAACTTCAAATGGGGACCTAGCTCCTGATGGGAGGGTCTTAAAACCAAATGCGAGGGATTAACTCCAAATAGGAGGTCATAAGTCCAGATGGGAGGGTCATAACTGTAATTGAGAGGGCATAACTCCAAAAAGGAGGCTATAACTCCAAATGGGAGGGTCATAAGTGTAGATGGGAGGGCATAACTCCAGATGGAGGGTCATAACACCAGATGGAAGGGTTATAACTCCAAATGGGAGGGCATAACTGTGATAGGAGGTCATAACTTTCAAATAGGAGGGAGTAACTCCAAATAAGAGGGGATAACTCCAAATTAAAGGGAATGAATCCAAATGAGAGGGCATAACTACAAATTAAAGGGGGAACTAAACTCCTGAAGGAAGGGTCATCACTCCATCACTAGGTGGTCACAACTGCAAATAACAGGGCATAACTCCAGACAGAAGGGTCTTAATACCAAATGGAAGAGCCAGAACTCAGAGCATAACTGCTTCACAGCTGGTTGTTAAGAAGTTCAGTGGGTTTTCTGTTACATAGTGTTCAGTGTTTATTTTTATCTTGCTTATGTTCAGTTGTTCAAGTAAACTCACAGATTGCAATATTCATTGGATTTTTTTTAAATAATCTAAAATACACTGGAGATCAAAATTAGAGAACAACCTACAATTTCCTAAATGTCTAGGTCACTACCTAGTCCTATTTGGAAATGATCCAAACAGGAGTAAAAGAGCAGTATTTTAACGACATGTCCTGAGTTACATAAATTCAGAAGCACAGTATAAGAAACTTAAAAATGAGATATTTGAAAAAAAGAAAACTGATCAAAGTTAGAGAACACCTATTACTACTACTGGCTGGCTGTCATTACCGATGTTGACTGTCATGTGTTTGAGTTGAGGCATATCTTGATCAGGTGCTCATGTGGCCTATCAGATCTGCTCGGGATCTGCAAAAATCACTGGCACTTGTTACATTGGAAGTTGCTTGAAGCAGCTGACGAATGACGTTGGTCATGCGCATGCTGATATCCTTGCTGGCGCAGCTCATCTGTGGCTGACGTGGCCTTCTTCAACAGTCCTCGGCAATTGTCTCTCTGGAGTGCCTCTTCTTTCCAGGTGTCATGCGGGATGCCTGCTCTCTTCCTGTGCCACTTCAACAGACCTTTGATGTGCAGCTTTTATCCTCAATGGCTCCATTTTCCTTGGCACAGTTCCGAGTAGAACACAGCTTTTGTCAGCCTGCTGCTGGCCATCCGACGTACATGCCCTGCCCAGCGAAGCTGTGACGTGGTTATTAGGACTTCAGCACTGACTGTGTGTGCACGGCGCAGTACCTCAACATCTGGGATACGGTCTTGTCACTTGATTTTGAGGTTGGAGCGTAGGTGGCGAAGCTGGAGTCTTGTCAAAGCCTCGATGTGTCTGTAATAGAGAGTGGTGCACTTGATGGAGTAGAGCAGGCAAGGGAGGACTGCAGCTGAGTAAACCTTAACTTTAGTTTTTGTGCTGATGTCATGACAGCTCCAGAGTCTCTTAGGCAGCGCACCATAAGCCTTCATGGCAGACTGGATCCTCCTCTCAACGAGATCCAAAATTCCAAAATGGTTTTCAGTCTGGTCATAGCCAATCTTGGCAAGGACTTTGCCTACTATGGCCAGGAGCGATATTCCTCGATGGTTTCCGCACTTTGCATGGTCGCCCTTTCTCTTGTATAGGGTGACGATTAGAGCATCTTAAAAGTGTTGGGGCACAGTACCAAACAGTAGACATCTGTTAAATAAGTCTAGTAGTGCTTCACACAGCTATACACCACCATTTTTCAGGACATCTTAGGGAATACCATCCAGACCAGGTGCTTATGCCACTTGCCATTGTCATTAGAACTTTCTTGATTTCCTCCATACTGATTTCCCCACAAAGCTCAATTCTTGTGGGCTTTCTCCCCAGCTGCCGACATGCATCTGGGTGTGCAGGTTCTTCTTGGTTTAGCAGGCTGTTAAAGTGCTCCTTCCATCTGGGCTTGATGTCTTGAAGGTCTGTGAGCAGCTTACTTCCATCCGCTGACTTCGCTGGAGCGACAGCATTGCTCTAGGGTCCATAGATGGCTTTCAATCCAGCAAACAGTCCACGATAGTTATGGTTGTCTGCCATATGCTGCAATTCCTCTGCTTTCCTTTGCCACCAGTTGTTCTTAAGAACTCTCACTTCCCTCTGCACCTTGACCTTGATCTCAGCAAGTGCACTCTTGCTCCTCTAAGAGTTCTCCTGTAGATGCCGAAGATGCATGCTCCTCTTTTCTTCCATGCTCCCAGTACCAATCAGGAGCATTTCTGTGGGGATGGCCTAGAGTTTCCTTGCTTGCAGAGTACACTGCTTCCTTCAGGGCTTTCTAGTGCTGCTCTACATCCTCCTCTCCAGCTAGCTAAACACTCTCCAATGCAGCTTCTATTGCTCTCATCAGTTCTCGACAATGCTAGTTGTATGTCAGCTTGCTAATGTCCAGTTTCTTAGGCTTGGCACTTGCAGGAGTTTTCCAGTGAGGCAGAGTGATCTTCATTCTGCGTTGGCACCTCACAAGGTAGTGATCAGTAGAACACTCTGGCCTGTGCATTGCTTTCCTGCACAGTACATCTGCCAAGTCTGACTTTCTCGTGATGGCATAGTCAAGCAAGTGGTAGCAACCTGAGCGTGGGTGCTTCCAGGTGTAATAGTTCTTGTCAGGCTGGTAGAAGAACGTTTTGGTAATGCACTTGTTGTGCACAGAAGTTCAGCAGGAGCTCCCCATTGGAATTTTTTTCTTCTTGCCAAACTTGCCAATGATGTCCGTGTAAGTCTCCGAGTCCGTCCCAACTCAAGTGTTGAAATTGCCTAGTATTAGGAGCTTGTCTTCTCTGGAGACCTTGAGCACTACTTGAGTGAGTTCTTGGTAAAAGGTCTCCTCCTCATCAGTGTAAGTCATCGTGGGGCATACACATTCACCAGAGTCGAGTATCCCTCTTTCCCAATAGGCACTCTCAGAGAAATGAGCCTGGGTGAGATCGCTGTGGGAAGTGATGCCAGCTTTTTGGCAATCATTACATTACATTACAGGCATTTAGCAGACGCTCTTATCCAGAGCGACGTACAACAAGTGCAAGTGTCAGGTACAAGAAAAGTAGAATTTCTAGGCCGCTGACCGCGGTTAGCCAGCCAGGTGTATTCTGAGCATGCTTTCTGTACCCCACCTTTTCTAGGCACTTCCGTTTCCAGGGCAGGCAGTGCTATCCCTACAGAGGGCTGCCTGGACACTCGCATTGCTGCCTCAACAAGCTGGTGCTCAGGGGAAGCTAGAGTTGCGACCATCAAATGTGAGCCGCCTGTGTGCAGAGCTCCTTCCCGCAGCTCCCAGCTACTTAAGCCTGCTGCCGTCGCATTCACTCCATCACCACAGGACTTCTTCCCACCTCAAACAAGACACCTTGCACAGTGCCAAAGCCAGTGCTGTGCATCCACCAGACTGCCTCTCTGGTCCTTAATGCCTAATACAATGTGGTACACAAGAGTTCAATATACATTGTTGATGAAGAGGTCGCCCCGTAGTAGCAGCTCACTTGCTGGTTGGTGCCATCCATTGGCCTTGGTTGAGGCTCCTCCGAATGCCATCTGGTATTCATGCCATTGGCTCTAGGATGAGCTCTTCTGCCGCTTGCACCATCAGGCACCCTGTTGCTGATGTCTGAGATCGGTAGTACTATTTAAGCCATAGCTGGCACCCGGCATGACAATCTCTGCCCTGGGTCCAAGCAGAGTTGTGGATGCAGTTTAACATCATACCCAGGATCCACAGCAATGACTGTAAGAAATGAAAAAAGACCACACCTAAATTTTCTGAAGGTTACAACAGTCAAAATTAATAGGAAGTATACAGGCCCGTGCTCTGAATGACTTCAGCACATCTGCGTCCACAGGACATCACTAGTGTCTCACACAGCTCTGGTGTGATTTTGGTCCACTCTTCTTGCAGTCTCCTCCACAGTTCAGTGACTGTAGTGGGTTTC
>JAQMCW010000003.1:13317322-13331108 GCA_030068335.1 Chrysichthys cranchii
ATACACACACGCTCCTCTCTATGTGTCTGTGTGTGTGTGTGTGTGTGTGTGTGTGTGTGTGTGTGTGTGTGTATGTTTGTATGTATGTGTGTGGTGACCTGCACCTGACTGGGGTCCCATTTGGGGTGTACATGTATTCTCCTGCCTTGGGCTCAGTGTTGTTGGGACAGGTCCCAGATCCATTGTGACCCTAACCAGGATAAACTGGATACTAAGAAATACTGAAATTCTTTACCTTTGTTTATCAAAACATGTTTAAGGAGAAGTTTTTTGGTAGTATGGTGATAAAAAAAGTAAGCCCTAATTCCATAAATGACCCAGAAAGAACACGTATTATTAATTGCACTTCGCACGATTTCCACCTGAGGTTTGGTATGAACTCGGGTCTACGCCCATAACCTCCCAGTTCCGTACTACACAGTAAACCTAGAGCACTTCTTCCTCCCATCAGCTCCCATCAGCTCCCCTCTCTCTCTCTCTCTCTCTCTCTTCAGTACAGCAGTGCGCTTGTGAAAGCCTTCAAGTTCACCGGAAGTGACGTGCACGTAATCCTCTGAATGATGTGGCAAAAAATAAACTACCGATTTAATTACTTTCCTCATCCCGCACGCAGCATTTAAAACTCCGGGTGGAAAAAAACTTCCCAAATATATCCCTGCGTAATAATTATTTTTTTTTTTTTAAATCCCGCGTTGCCCAAAATGGTTGAATGTTTTTCGTCCTTCGTCGCCTCATCGCTTCCGTGTTGAGGCTTCCCTGCGTTTCCGCCGCCATTGCGGGTTTCAGGACTTCAGCTCTGGGGCCGCCGATTTCCGTCTCAAGCAGTGGAGGAAAAAAAACCTCCCCATCCCTGAGACAGGACCGGCGCTGTTCGTATAACACCTCGAAACAAGCTTTACCACCTCGAGTTTTCACATCTTCCCTGTTCGACACGTTATTTCTTTTCCTTTTTTCTTTTTTGTTTTACATTTAGTGGCGTTTGCTTTGCGCTGTCCGTGCAGGAGGAGGAGGAGGAGGAGGTCGTACTGACTGACTGACTAGCTGACTGACTAGCTAGCTTAGCTATCTGGCCGGCAGAGCAGAAACCTAACCATGGCTCAGATCCTGCCTATTCGCTTTCAGGAGCACCTCCAGGTAAGATAATTATATTTATATTTATATATATATATATATGTATATATAATCGTATACACCTTAAAACACGGATTAAATCCACAAATTCCCCTTAGCTTCGCTTTGAACTTCGAATGAGTCGATGAGAGTTTGCTAGCATACGGAGTACGCCTTATGCTAGCTAGCTAGCTTGAAGGCTTGAGCCAAATGAATGACCTCCTGTAGATTTATCAAACGCTCACCTACGTTAACACGCCTAACACTCGGATTGAGTGTAAAATAAAACCAAGGGGACAGTAAAACAATTGTTTGGTTTAAATATACATATGTTAAAACGCTGTGGTGTTTTGTGTTAGTCAGGTTCGTGCTTATTAGCCCGACCGAGAGAGCTAGCTTGCTCAGCTGACTAGCTGAGTTCTTGACTCGGGAACTAGCTTTGGGAAAATGTTAGCCAGCGGCCCTGGCGTCTGAACACCCCTGTTGGTGGATATACACTCGGGATCGTGAGGTCGCTTGGTGTTGGGTGTTATTTCTTTTTAGTTATTTCTGTTTGGATGTTAATTTCTAGCCTGGGTGTAATCAGATAAGAGACATGACGAGAAGGAGGTTTGATGGGAGACGCTGACGTGAAGGTGGGATTGCAGAGAGAGGTTAAAAAAAAGGCCTCTTGAGGTGTCTAAACATCTGAGCAAGGAGAAATGGGATCAGATTTGATGATTTTCGATCATCACACTATACATCTGCAAAGGTGTGGTGAGGGTGTGTGTGTGTGTGTTTTTGGAAATGTAGAATATGTGAATTTCAGATTCATCAGCCTGTCTTTGCACCCCTTTACTTTTACAGGGTTTTTTGTTTTGTTTTGTTTTTCTTTCATTTTTTTGTCATTTCACTACTAATAAAATCTTTCTTCCTGAGTAATGCTGAGCGGTGCAGAATGTCAGCAGGATTTCCTGCACATGTCACGGCTGCTGCGTGTGTCGTCTCTCTCTCTTGCGCGCGCGTGCGCTCTCTTGATGCTTTATTTAATCTTTAAATTAAAAAAGAGGGAAAAAATGGGTTTTTTTTTTCTTCCTTTCCCCCTTCATCGTCGTCCTCAGCTCCAAAACCTGGGCATTAACCCAGCAAACATCGGCTTCAGCACACTGACTATGGAGTCGGACAAGTTCATCTGCGTGCGAGAAAAGGTCGGCGAGCAGGCGCAGGTGGTGATCATCGACATGAGTGACCCCAACTCGCCCATCCGCAGGCCCATCTCTGCAGATAGCGCGATCATGAACCCGGCCAGCAAAGTGATCGCCCTTAAAGGTAAGCCCCGTTCCACCCGGCCGTGTAGGTGTGCCACTTATCTTGAAATCTGTCATTATGACATGAGTGCATCGTTTTTTTTGTTTTTTTATTATTTATTTTTTTGGTTGCCTAATTTGTTGTGGTTCTTATTAGCTTAACATTCTTGTGTACCATGTTTCGTGTCTCCAGGTTGCATAATATTTATATATATACCCCAATATATATATGCAATATATCTAGTGTTCACACTTTTCTCACATTTACCTTCATGTTCACTGCTATGCCCGTTTATTTCGTATAAAGTCTGCTCCTTGAAACTTGCCTGCTTCTTGCAGTAATTTGATGTTAACAGTAGTCATAAAGTACTCATTGGAAATGTCTTGCTGTCATAAAAAGCTTTGTCTGTTTTTTGCTTGTTTTTATTCTTCTTTTGTTCCTTACTGCTTTCTTATGTTTGCAGACGGTGAGTTCAATTTCATCTATACTGATTTGTGCGGTTTTCTTGTGAAGTGTGTGAGCTTTTTCAATAGTTTAATGCATTGACGAGGGGGCGGGATTGCAGGTTTCACGATCAGCAATGTGAAATCTTTTTCAGGACTGGAAACTCTTAACTAAGCGGCGAATTTGCGTTCAGATCTAGGGCCCAGCAGACTGAGATTTTGCGAATCAAACGTTTTAAAGTGCCAAAATGCCGCACGTTACTCAGACACTGATAACGAAGTCTCAATTTTGTCATCAGTTACTCCAGTCTTGTACTGATTTTGCCATTGTGCTTGCAATACTTTGATTAAATAGCGATATTTTCCGCTGGTAATGAGGTGCTTGTGTAGGCCAAGTGTGAGAACAGAAAGGTGAAGTCATAGCTTTTGTTCTGCCTGAGAAAAAAAAAAAAACCTCAGTACTGTAACTCCTGTGGAGGCAACAGATTGAGCTCATCCCTCATGATGTCGAGGTCTGCGATAATGAATGGATCTTATTTTTGTATTTTTTTTTACACCATTAATAGAAGCGCAAATACAAATGTGAGGTAATGTCTCGGAGGCAGTCTGGGTTGATTTTAATATTCTTCGTTCGGACCCAAGTGTCATGACCAAATTCGTCCCAAATTTTTTGAATTGGAGTAATCACTTTTTTTTTTTTTTTTTAAAGCAATAAAAGCTCTAATAGCACAATATCACAGAAGGACTTTAGAGAATTGGTCTAAGTGCAGAGCAAAGGTTTGTGTGTGTGAATGTTTTTTTTGCGGTGTTGGGTCTTGAGGTCTTCTTTGCACTGCAGCTGTTTGTCCTAAGTTACGCCGTCTGCACTTTTTCATGTCTTTGACATTTAAACACACATCGTTTGTCTGTGTTGTGTGTTTAACACTGAATACAATTGTGTGGTCGCCGGACACGCAGACGAATTGTTCAAGTCGAGCCCCGTTTTTCTGAATTTCAGCGGCGAAAACCCTCCAGATTTTCAACATCGAGATGAAGAGCAAGATGAAGGCGCACACCATGACCGATGACGTGACGTTCTGGAAGTGGATCTCCCTCAACACCGTAGCACTCATAACAGACAATGCAGTCTACCACTGGAGTATGGAAGGCGACTCGCAACCTGTTAAAGTGTTCGACCGGCATTCCAGCCTAGCAGGCTGCCAAATTATCAACTACCGCACCGACGCCAAGCAGAAGTGGCTTCTTCTGATTGGGATTTCCGCACAGGTGAGCCTCATTACAGGCAGTTCATGTTTGTTTAAGGTAAGGGTGTGGTGAAAATCTGGAAGTGATTAGGTGACTGACACTGTTTACTTTTACGTACTATGTAGGTTGAAGCGTTCCTAGAAGCTTCTTGATACTTAGTTATGCAGCTACAACATCCTGGATATTTCCCTATTAATCTGTCGGCACTTTAAACTCAGTGTTTTGCATAAACTTTGTGGAAGTCCGAAGAACGTATTCGTTTCTAATGATTTTCACGTTCGCTCCTTGGCAGCAAAACCGTGTGGTTGGAGCAATGCAGCTGTACTCTGTGGACAGGAAGGTGTCGCAGCCTATCGAGGGCCACGCTGCAGGCTTTGCTCAGTTCAAAATGGAAGGAAATGCTGAAGAATCCACGCTGTTTTGCTTTGCTGTCCGTGGTCAAGCAGGAGGAAAGGTCTAAATCGTCGACTAGTTTTCCTAAAAAATGACCTCAAAGCACCTCCGAATATACCTGTTGTCTAGTGAATTGTAAGCTCGTATTTACGACGTGTCCTTTTACTGATCCTCTAGCTGCACATCATTGAAGTCGGAACGCCTCCGTCCGGCAATCAGCCATTCCCGAAGAAAGCCGTCGATGTCTTCTTCCCACCGGAAGCCCAGAACGACTTCCCTGTCGCTATGCAGGTATTTTGAGCTTTCTAAATGGTTTGTAATTCTGATATCATCACATGCCCTTGCCGGATGTTGCGAGAGCAGATTATGTTGTAACTGCTGTTCAAATTTAGCATATCGCAAGACACAGTTGAACGATGAGTGTGTGTTCTGTTCTAAGATGTCAGATTACGAATGTCGTTAAACTTTTGTTTTTCTCTCATGTAGATCAGCTCCAAGCAGGACGTGGTTTATCTCATCACCAAATATGGCTACATTCACCTGTATGACCTTGAAACTGGCACTTGCATCTACATGAACAGGATCAGTGGAGAGACCATCTTCGTTACTGCTCCTCATGAGGCTACTTCTGGCATTATTGGTGTCAACAGGAAGGGACAGGTATTATTTAGTTTAGTGGGGGTTTTTTCCCCTGCATTCACAATAAAATACAAACATTGATCCCACTAGGCTTTTGATCCGTCATTGTGTTCCCATGGACCGACACTGAGAACCCAAGCGATTCGTTTCCACACTGTAAACAGTAGATACGAAGCTGGAGACGGCCTCGTGCTTGTCCCTCTGTTTACTGTAACCTGATGCTTCCAGGTGATGAATAATTTTCTAGCACAGCCTTCCGAGCCATGAAATATGCAGTGAGCGAGAAGAAAGATGACCACTCTTCATTGTAGCTTTGCCTTCTTATCAAGTTGACTTTAATGCCAGCCTATTCCCAGCAGCATCAAGCCTTGAGACGGTGTAAAGCCTGCTAGTCTGTAATGTATCTGCGCATGGGACTTCATGCTACCACCTTAGAATCCAATGATACTAAGAAGTACAGTCGTGGCCACCGGTGTGCAACAGTCTCAAGCATTATGTGAACAGCGGGATGTAGTGATGAGATCTCTAATCCTCTTAATATTTGGCTTTCCCTGCTGTACGCTGCTACACGTGTTGAGACGCTACAGTTTGTTTAGGGTTTTTTGGTGTAGTCATGATGAGCTGTAGCATTTTGACCAATTTTTGATGTACGAATTTAATGTGCTTTCTAGGTTCAAAGGTCTGTGGTACCATTTTCTAAAAAGGTGCTCTTGTGCAGGCTATTTATAAACAAATCAAAGGCGATGCCTCAGACACTGCCAAGTTGAATGCTTCTCCTTACTAATTTGGATGTCAGAAATACCCTTAAATTATACTGCAAACATGGAGCACTGCATGGGGGGAGTTTGACTTTGTCCTGACCTTGAGTCGAATCAGTTCATCTCCTGCATACGATGATAATTCCATAGAAATCCTGCCAATATTTATTCACTTTTTCTTGAGACGGATTGCCAAACAACCTGAAAACCTGATAATGATTGAGATAAAAAAAAAAAAAAAAAGGGCTCTGGTCATTCCTTTTGCTGTCAATGGTTGGTACAGGGCTCCTGGTCCTTTTCATTAAAATGAGGAAAATGTCTGAATAACGAAAACATTACACAGGTTTTAGCTTAAACCATAACCAGCTATTTGGAGTCCCTCTTCATTGGAAGCAAAAGGTGTTAAAATAGGTCTACGTAAATTCTTTCCTTTAACCAGGTCTTGTTTCTCTGAGATGTAAATCTGAGGTTGGGCACATAAAACCCGTCCGTCTTTCATCACCAAGGCAAAAGCAACGATTCAGCAGAAAAAGACCCATAGACATTGACCTGAAGTCATGAAATGGATATAAAGTTACCTAAACAGTTAACCATTAAGCACAATTAAAGCTGTAATAAAGGTTCAAAAATCTCAAACCTTGCTAGAAAGTGGTCGCATGACCAAACTGCCCTTGTGCATACGGAGGGTGATGGTGACGGAGATGAAGTAGACCTTAGAGATTTGCAAAAACAATCTGTTGATTTTTGCCGTTGTGTAGCTGTCACTCCCGGGTGCCACCTTCATGAAATGCTGTTTAGAAGCATCGCATAAAATAAGCTCTTAATTTGAGCAGTGGGCAAAATGCAGCAACTGGGTTTCACCATGTGGTGGTACGTTAGGAATGGTTTAATATGGCCAGATTACACTGAAATGCTTTTTTGGCCGGTGTAAACCATCATGGCCTTTGGTGATTTTTAAAAAAAATCTCAGGTGAGGAAAAGCCCCTGATATCTGCAGTAAAATAGGGTAGTGGGGTAATGATGTTTTTTGGGGCTGTTTTGTTGAAATATTAGTGTACGCTCACTGTCTGCTTTATTAGGAACTTCTGTACACCTGCACATTTATCCAGTTATCCAGTCAGCCAGTCATGTAGTAGCAATGCAGCGCATAAAATCATGCAGATGTAGGTCAAGAGCTTCAGTTAATGCTCACATTAAACATCAGAATGGGTGAAAGTGTGAGCTCTGTGACCTTAATCGTGGCACGGTTGCTGGTACTAGATTGGCTGGTGTGAGTATATCAGAAACTTCTAACCTCCTGGGTAGGTTGCACAGAATGGTGTGGGGGAAAAAAAAACATCCTGGGGTGGGGTTGGGGGGGTCTGCAGACTGAAACATCTTGTTCATGGTGGAGGCCCAGAGGAGAATGACAAGACTGGTCTGAGCTGACAGGACATCCATAGTAACTCAATCACTCTTTGCATCCGTAGTGAGCAGAAAGGCATCTCAGACTTTGCAATACGTCGAATCTTAAGGTTGATTGGCTACAACAGCAGAATTTCCACTTCAGGTCCCACTCCTGTCAGCAAAGAACTAGAATTTGAGGCCGTCGTCAGTACAGACTCACCCAAACTGTCAGAGTTGAAGACCAGTGATGTCCAGTTTGGGTGATCTTGTGCTCATGATGGTCCTAGATTCTTCCTCTTGGCTGAGATGAGTGGAACCTGATGTGGCCTTCTGCTGTCATAGCTCATCCTCCTCACAAATTGAGGTGTTGTATGTTCTGAAATGATTTTTTGCACAATCTGGTGTAAAGCTCTCTTGGCAGCTGCAACCAATCAAGCACGTTTCCTCTTATCGAGGTTTTTCCACCCGCAGAAATGTTGCTTGCAAAATGTTTTTGTTTTTCGCACCATTCTGTGTAAACTTTAAAGCCTGTTGTGTGTGGAAAGTTTCTGAAATACTCAATCCAGCCCATCTGGCACCCACAATGCCACAATCAGTCACAGAGAGACCTTTTTTTCCCATCACTCTCATGTTGAATGTGATCATTAGCAGAAGCCTGCGAATTTTTTATTTATTTATTTTTTTTATGCGCTGTGCTGCTGTCCAATGATTGGCTGATTTAGAAAACTGCTTGATGTGCATCCGTTCCTTATAAAGTGGATGGTGAATGTAAGGTAAGATGTCTTGTACTTGAAATATAATCATTTAGGTGTATATATTTCTGATTTCCAAAACAACGTGAAGGGCAACGCAGAGATACAATTTCCCAACACCTGGGTACTTGGTTCAATCCTGAGCTTAGGTTTTACTAGGTCTGGGTTTACTGCCAGTGAGTCGGTGCTGTTTCAATGTGTTGGTCAATAACTGACATTTTTAGTTGATAATTAATTATTAGTTATGGTGTTTGGGGGGGGGGGGCTGTTGACAAAGAATGAGTTTCTAAACAGTTGTTTGGATAGTGTGTTTATTTATATATTTATTTATTTGACTACACTAAATGGTTGGAAAGTCTTCAATAGTGAATGTAAAAGAAACCACTTAGTCAATCAGCTACAACAATTACTTTCCAAATTACACCAACACGTATCTATTTTGACTAACAAAACACAGAATCGGACATGAAATAATGCTTTGTCTGAATCACCTTTATCAGCACTGATCATAGCTAATAAGGAATCAAATCAGATCTCTGCCGGAAAGATAAAGTTCAACATGTGCTTCCTCTTAAACATGTAAAGCCAGTCAGGTGCCCTTTTTTTTTTTTTGTTTTGTTTTTTTTTTTTTTTGAATGGCTGTTAATGTTTCACTGTGCAATATAACACGGGACCTCACAGATGCCCATGATTGGTTAGTGTCACTGTGATTGACCGAATGAGAGTATGCCATCCCTCCCACCCAGAGAGCATGGTCAACTTTGCTCCCTCGGTTCCAAGTCATAGATGTCTGTAGCGTCGTCAGGATTTGAACTTGTGGTGATCTAATGAATCGGTGCTAACCTTTTACCTAATAGCTCTGATTTTTGCTCACAGCCTGTGACTGTGTTTCACGTTGGCACTTTGAGTGTGAAAACTGATCTTTGGTCTAGTCGATCATCTTCGCTCTGCAGTTTGCGTCATGTGAACTTGGGTGTGAACTGCGATATGTGAAAGCTAGGCGTTTTTAAAGGCCGGGTGCCAAATTGCGCAATCGGTTTCCTTCGTTGGATTTTTGTTTTGGGAAATTAAAGGAGACCGAATGACTTGAGTATATGGAGTAAAGAAAATGAGCAGCTTCAGCCGAACTGTTAAATCGTGTCAAGCAAAAGTAAAACGCTATTTGCAATGCCCAGTGAAAAATAATCATTATCAGTGGCGATAAAGTCATTTGTGGAGCAGGCTTCCCCCCAGAAATTGTAGCAGTGACATAAAAACTTAATCAGTCACCCAGAGAATTTGCCCTCCCTCCACATGTTCACTTCTGAGTAAAGTCTCAAGTAAAGGTGCCCTAGATCTCTCTTTACTCATGTGCATGTGGGTCATCCTCCCTGCTGCTTTCTATAGCAGCTCATGGGTTACTAGCATCTCCTCCACATTATGTAACACATGTCTGTGTTTTTCTTTAGGTGCTGTCGGTGTGTGTGGAGGAAGAGAACATTATCCCCTACATCACCAACGTCCTGCAGAACCCTGACCTGGCGCTGCGCATGGCCGTGCGCAACAACTTGGCTGGCGCCGAGGAGCTCTTTGCACGCAAGTTCAACACCTTGTTCGCAGGGGGCAACTACTCCGAGGCTGCCAAAGTAGCCGCCAACGCACCAAAGGTATCACTTCGTGGCTTTGCACAGTTTTCCTGGCCTGTCCCATCTCCGTCTGGAGTTTTTATATACGTTTTTGTTCTTTCTCAGGGCATTTTGCGGACCCCAGACACCATTCGGCGTTTCCAGAGCGTTCCCGCCCAGCCAGGCCAGACCTCTCCTCTGCTCCAGTACTTCGGCATCCTGCTGGATCAGGGCCAGCTCAACAAGTTCGAATCCCTGGAGCTATGTAGGCCTGTACTGCAGCAGGGCCGCAAGCAGCTGCTGGAGAAATGGCTGAAGGAAGATAAGGTGAGAATCCTGTTGTGTGTGTGTGTGTGTGGTGTTTTTTTTTTTTTTTTTGTTTGTTTGTTTTTATTAGTTAAAAAAATCTTTTATTTTTTATTCCCGCATCTTTGCAGGAAAGCTTTTGACTTCTGTAAGGCTAATTCAGATTATTTGACAGAAGCAGTTTATGTGCTGTCTCATCTTATGTCTTTCTAATACTGCATTTTTTTGGTTTGTTTATTTTGTTTCAGCTGGAGTGCTCTGAGGAGCTGGGTGATTTGGTGAAATCTGTGGACCCGACTCTGGCTCTCAGTGTCTATCTCAGAGCAAATGTCCCCAACAAAGTCATTCAGTGTTTCGCTGAGACTGGCCAGTTCCAGAAAATTGTACTGTATGCAAAGAAGGTCGGTTGATTGCTGGTAAAATTCAAATGATGTACTGTTTTAGGATATAAATACAAATGAAGTATGCGTCTATTGTATAGATATTTGTCTTTTAGTCAAAAGACAAATATCTATACAATAGACGTGTACTAGGCTTTACCTTTACCTTTCCTAATTCTATAAGTACACATTTTCTAAATCCGTATTTATGGATCAGTAATTCACATTACTCCACACACTTCCACAAAAATGGAATAATAATGGAAGTTCGGTTTTAACTAGGGTTTATATGTTTATAGGATGTTTACGAGATGTTTATATGCTTAATTCTGTCTTCTGTCCCTGCAGGTCGGCTACACTCCAGACTGGATCTTTCTGCTACGAAACGTGATGCGGATCAGTCCAGAGCAGGGCCTGCAGTTCTCCCAGATGCTGGTGCAGGATGAGGAACCACTGGCTGACATTACCCAGGTGTCCCTTGCAGTATTTTTATATTCCGTTTTCAGTTTCTGCTTTGTGACCATGCCTGTTGTTAAAAGCGCTATAGAAATAATAATAATTAAAAAAAAAATTGTTACAGTATTTTATTTCCTCCCCCCTTTTTTCTGCACTGTCATGAAGTAAGGATTTTGCTAATTGAAGCATGTTTTGTCTTTCTTCTCAGATTGTGGACGTGTTCATGGAGTACAACCTGATTCAGCAGTGCACTTCCTTCCTGCTGGATGCTCTAAAAAACAACCGACCCACTGAAGGCCCGCTGCAGACACGGCTGCTGGAGATGAACTTGATGCATGCGCCACAGGTCATTTTTCACCTTCGCCCATTTCCTTCTCTTTTGCGTCGACCGGACATCTGATACACTTCTCTTTGCAGTTTATTAGAGCAGTGTAGATCCTGCTGTGTTTACGTGAAAGTTTTTTGTTTGTTTATTTATTTATTTATTTTGGGTCGTGTTTTCAGGTGGCTGATGCTATTTTGGGAAACCAGATGTTCACCCACTACGATCGAGCCCATGTGGCCCAGCTGTGTGAGAAAGCTGGACTGCTGCAGAGAGCCCTGGAACACTACACTGACCTGTATGACATCAAACGTGCTGTGGTGCACACCCACCTGCTCAACCCTGAGGTAGTCACTCAAGACGTTACGTACTCTTCTGTCAACCTTCGTGATCAAACTTCATTATTTAATTTAGGTAACACTTTTAAACTGTGATGTAAAAATTAAAACGAGGAAAATGAAATAAAAATGAAACAAAATACAGAAAGGGCTAAGTAAGGGAGAATATTTGAGGGTCCTCTAAAGTGCACTGCGTCTAGGGCACTAATCTCCCCAGATCGGAATAAACCCAAGGCACAGTGAGCACAAGATGTGATGTATGGAGGTAGATTATGAAGAAACCAGTAGCACTCGACTTTCACATCTTGTAGTATACAGTGTATATATCAGGGAGTTTTGCTATTGTTTGGTTTCCCATAATTAAACAAACAAAAAGGGACATGTTTAGGGCTGTATAGAGCTCAAAACACTCACATAAACTTTTATATAAAATGGTACATTGGCAGCTCAGTAGTTAAGACATCGGACTACTGGTTGGAAGTGAGGTCAAATCCAAGCACTGCCAAACTGCCTCTGTTGGGCCCTTGAGCAAGGTCCTTAACCCTCAACTGCTCAGTTGTATAAATGAGATAAATGTAAGTCACTCTGGATAAGGGCGTCTGCCAAATGACACTAATGTAAAGTGCATGTAGAAATCAAAAACACTTGAACTCGGAGATTGTTTGGCACTAAATCATTGATTTAGATGATTGTATGAATAACGTCTGAAAGGTTTTGCTGATTGCATTTGTGCGTGAAAGCATTGGATATTCATAGCTCCGTCCTTTGGTTCAGTTAGTGCCTTGTGGTTCAGTTTAAGTAGCTTGAGGGGGATATTGTCCACCACCCAAAATACATGCAACTGTTGGTCTGCTTGCTTAATTTGGATGACTTGGGGTTGAATTGTTTTTGCGCTGCTGTCAAACTGCACTAGAGTGCACTAGGCATGCAGCTGAGTAGGCGTTCTCTGTTCTGATTGCCCCAAATGAGCCATACTGAGCGGGAAAACGCTCTACCACCTACATATGTGAAAGCACCCTTACAGAACACAATCATATTTAAAAAAGAAAAAAAAAAAGACAGACAATGATTGGAGTTATAAATCTTGAAGGCACAATTAATTTAACTCACAGCTTGTAGTTAAGCTGCTGCATTGTTTGTACTTGAATTGAAGCTAGTAGTCTCTGGATATCGGTTCTAACTCCATCTCATTCCACTGATGGCTATTTTGCCTTTGCTTGATACAGTTTTGTTTTATTTGCATTCCGATACATGGTGATTTTGTAAGTAAGCAAGTGGAACATGTTTTGTCCACAGTGGCTGGTGAACTTTTTTGGTTCGCTGTCAGTGGAGGATTCTCTGGAGTGCCTGAGAGCCATGCTCTCGGCCAACATCCGCCAGAACCTGCAGATCTGCGTCCAGGTGGCCTCCAAGTATCATGAGCAGCTCACAACCCAGTCCCTCACTGAGCTCTTTGAGTCCTTTAAAAGCTTTGAAGGTAAGCTTTTATTTCTGAAAGTCTTATCGTCCTAGTCAAAGCCCAGTTAAAATTGATATTTCCAGGTTTAATTTGACTGAATGTGTGTGGTCCGCAGGTCTGTTCTATTTTCTTGGCTCCATTGTGAACTTCAGTCAGGATCCAGAGGTCCATTTCAAGTACATTCAGGCAGCCTGTAAAACTGGGCAGATCAAAGAGGTGGAGAGAATCTGCCGAGAGAGTAACTGCTATGATGCTGAGCGTGTGAAGAATTTTCTTAAGGTGGGAAACGGGAACCTCTTATTTAGGTTTTGCAGTCTGATTTGTGAAGGAGTCTGTCTGTTTTTGCACTTTAAATTCATTCTGATCTTGGCATTGAATCTTTATCATGTGCAGGAAGCGAAACTGACTGATCAGCTGCCTCTGATCATCGTGTGCGACCGTTTTGATTTTGTCCACGACCTGGTCCTTTATTTGTACCGCAACAATCTTCAGAAGTACATTGAGATTTACGTGCAGAAGGTAAGCTCCTCTGGCTACCAACGTTTCAGTAACTCGAGCATCAATGTGTGCCACCTCAGCTGTGGCTTTGAATACAAACCCCTGTGCCTTAAAGCAAAACCTGTGCTTTTTGCCCTGTATCAGGTGAACCCCAGCCGCTTACCTGTTGTGATTGGTGGCCTGTTGGATGTGGACTGCTCAGAGGACGTCATTAAGAACCTGATCCTGGTTGTCCGTGGACAGTTTTCCACTGATGAGCTAGTGGCTGAGGTGGAAAAACGGAACCGGTGCGTCATTCCTATACCATTCCTGTACTCTTCCAAAGGCTTAATACTGCTGTGCAATAAAAATGTGTTGTGACCTGCTATGACAAATTACTATCTATGTGTGTGTATATGTGTGTGTGTGTG
>JAQMCW010000003.1:13347670-13365937 GCA_030068335.1 Chrysichthys cranchii
CTCCAGAAGAGCAGTGTGGCAGAAAAACTTGCCACCTCATTTCCTTATGAAGCTGTACACATTGTGCCTGGGATTACAGTTCAAGAAAAAAAAACAAAAAAAGCAAAGGGTCGTCACACCAAATATTGACTTTCTTTAGTTTATTACCGTTTTCTGCATGTTGGAGTATTTTTCCTTTAAGTGGAAAGATTTAATTTCATTATTCTTGAAGTCATTTTTATTTGCACGTGCCCAAGACTTGTGTATGTGTGTGTGTGTGTGTATGTATATATATATATGTATATACATAACACATATGTGTCTGTACAGTATATGTATGTGTGTGTATACATGATGTATGTATATGCAGTATAATTTCCAAACACTACTTTTTCAACAAAAAATTCATTGTTACGAAAAAAGTAACTCCACATTACATTAGTGTTAAATGTATGTCGCTCTGGATAAGGGAGTCTACCAGATATCTTATTTGTGCAACTGAGCAGTTGAGGATTAAGGGCCTTGCTCAAGGGCCCAGCAGTGGCAGCTTGGCAGGGCTTAGAGTTGAACTCACGACCTTCTGATCAGTAATCTAACGTCTTGACCACTGCGCTACCACCGTCCCTGGTGGTAAAAAGTAACATATTACATTATTATAACACCTCTCAGACACATGCCATAATCAAGCATCAGGGATTATCTGCCCAAAAATTAACGCAAGCGTGACAACGTCTCCAGAAGAACTGTGCCAGATGTTCAGAAAATGTCAACTGATACCTCTGATGGTTTTTGTGTGTCGTTTATTTTTTTTAAACTTCTTTTTATTAAGAAAGAGATTATGAATGTGGACATATTAGCATAGTTACATTGCATTTTTTGAACCCTGACTGGACCTTATCAAGAAAGTTAGAGTGCACACAGTTACAATTCAAACCTAAATAAATACATACATACATACATGCCGTTTTCATGAGGGACAAGTCAGTCTCAAAGTTTAAGCATGACACACCCCGGTGGATTGATGATGTAAGCTTGCACAAAATACAGTGTAGTCTGGACCTAGACGGGGATAGCCAAACCTCTAGAATCAAGTTATATACTAAATGTTTACATGGTAAATGCTTGGAAGCCCCTAAAGTATAGCAGTAGAGGTTCTCACACGGTGAACCTAATTTGTTAGAACCTCTTATAGTGAATGTGATCTTCTCCAAATGTAAAAAGCAGCATCACGTTTCGTAACTGCTGTGGCGCAGTGGGTGGAGTACTTGATTTCCAATGGAGAAACATTTGCCTGCGTGCCATTAAAGATACAAAAGCTATGACCCTGAGTTGTTTTTTGTTTTGTTTTTTTTTTTGGTCAGATTTTATTTTATTTTTTTAATCCAAGGGTTGTCGCATCAAATAATCACTTTGTTTAGTTATTACAGTTTACTGCAGTTCATGCTTTTTATAGAGGAAGGCTTAGATGAATACATAGGCATATTTTAATATGTTTACCGGGGCCTATGAGTAATAATTCCGCGTACATAATTATAATATATTTTGAAAGTTTAAAGGTGGTGTTGGAAATTTTTTTTTCTCATTCCCCCGCTGTAAATAGATGACTCGTACTACCAGTTGTACAGCTTGTATCATTCGTGATGCACAGAGACCCAAATGTCTGAGAGCTCTAGTGAGAATTTTAATTTAATCCAACAGTTTAATTCCAAGTGATTTTACTGACGGTACTTGACTGAAAAAATATATCAACTTCAGAGTTTCTTAGTATTTGGTTTGTCCCCTTTTTGCTTTAACGTTTTAGTGTACTCTGGCATGGACTCCACAGGTTTGTGCAAAACCTCCTAATCTTTTTTTCGATCAAATCCATCAGTGTGTCATGTGAACATGTTCCTCAGTAGAAGTGATCAGGCATGAGGGAAATCTGCGCCATTGTACAAAGCAGATAAAATGCTCATTCTTACATTTCAGTAGGGACCTTGAAATGTTGTCACGAATCTTAAATGTTTAATATGTACTGAACATTCTTTCTTTGTTTAAGATATTTCAAAATGATTTAAATCTTTTGGTGATTTGTAATTTGATCTCCCCTCACACTTGCCACAGGGATGTAAGGTGACGTTAGCGGAGTAAACGTCACTCCACAGAACCGTGCATTGCCTTGATGAACAACTATGTATTCCACTCTCTCACAAAAATGCACAAAAATATCTAAATGTCTTTAAATGAAAGTAGCCTGCATTGTCGTAGCAAATGAGATGTTCTTTCACTTCCCCAATGAAGACTGGGGAAAATCTTTTGTGGGGAACTACAAAACACAACGTCCGCCATCCTTCGACTTCCCCATGCAGGAGAACGTTAGAGAGACGCTTTGCCCCCGAGTGTTACAATGCACTGGCACAGGAGACGCCATGAATTTTAAAATGCTGTCGATTTCGAGAAAACCTCAACATATCAAGAGTTATACAGATTTATCCCTTCTCCACTAGGGACTGGATGCATTAAGGTCTTGTTTGTGTGAGATCATTGCTGTTGCAGTATCTCAAACGAGTGGTTGAATGTTTGTAGGGTTTATATAAAATTATGACTGTAAGGTGAACTGATTTTAGATGATGTTATCGATCCAAGGTCACAGCAAGGTCAAATGTTGTCTGATGGGGTTTTTTTTTTAAATAGGTTTTCAAGATCGATCTTCCTATTTGAAGTCCAGTAATGTGAAATACTTGGGCACCCTTTTTTTATTTTTTATTTTTATTTTTTTTAAAGTACAAATTTTGTTACAGGTATTAACAACCTCAGGTTTCCAAACCTTACTTTTTGGGAAAAATCATTTGAAAAATTACTTTATAGACAAAAAGCATAATGAAGGCTCCTGGGTTTTGCATGCAAAAAAATAAAGTTAAATAAATAAAAAAAAGAAGAAGCAAGTGAGACTGTCAGTCTCTTCAAGAAACTTCATGAAACTTTAAAAAAAACAAAAAACTGCATATTGTACCTGGCAGTGTTGTTGTTTATTATTATTATTATTATTATTATTATTATTATTATTATTATTTTATTTATATATATTTTTTAAAGGCAACTGCACGGTGAAGTATTTTTCAGTGCAGTAGAAAGATTTCGTTTCATTACTTCTGAGGAGCGATTCTTTGCATGTGCCTAAGACCTTTTCTCAGTATTGCAATATTTGAAAGATATTTCAGGAATATAAATGAGCAATTATTAGCAAGGCAGTAGTGGCATCACCTTCTACTTGTGATTTACGCTTAGACTTGGTTTATGTGGCGCTCCGGCTGTATGGGTCGTCGTGCAAGTTGTTACTATAAAAACAATATCGTATTAGAACGAGTGCTTTTATATAAAGCTGTGAATTTCCTTGCAGTCGCACTACTGTCAAAGTTGCCGTTGTAGAAAATTAATCAATTCCTCCTGGCCAATCCGATTCAAGAACATGAGGTACGTGTGGTGATGAATTAATTATCACTCTATGGCCTTTATTTAAATAGTGGCGCCAGGCGGCACAGGGGGGATTCAAACCATGGTGTGTGGGTGACCTGGAAATACCAAAAACAAATCTTTAAATGACAGTTTCACACCTGGCAACTTCTTTTACAGAGTTTGTGTAGGAGCTTCTCATAGACTCGAGCAGACTTTAAGCTGTCTCCCCAAAAGATGTGCTAATTTGGTGCTCTTTTGTCGTCGTAAATGGAGTCTTAAACTCTATAATTCTTTATATATATTAATGAGAGATAAAGTGCATCGGACTTTTATTTATTAAAGTTATAACTTCAGTTAACTATATTAGGCATGCCTCAGAAATGGCACATTATTTCAGCTTTTTAGGCTGAAACGTTTATCTAGGGAGGAAAAAAAACATTAAGTAAGGCCACAGCAAAAAATAATTTTGATGATTATAACTGGACGTGTTTTTTAAATTGCTGTTTGTTTGCTTTTCTCTCTTGTGATGGTCCGATCAGACAGGGACTTTAAACGAGTGATTTGTAAAAGTATTATATTGAAAGTGTTCAGTAGGTTTCTTGTTATTCAGTGTTTACCCCCTGTCTGTTCTGATGTATTACAAGACTGTGGTTTTGTTTT
Source organism: Chrysichthys cranchii (assembly GCA_030068335.1). Lineage (NCBI taxonomy): Eukaryota > Metazoa > Chordata > Actinopteri > Siluriformes > Claroteidae > Chrysichthys > Chrysichthys cranchii. The sequence continues at coordinate 13,351,745 of JAQMCW010000003.1, forward strand.
TATTCAGTTTTATTTTCAGCATAATAACAAGCATTAATTTTGCAAATTTATTATTATTAGTAGTAGTAGTAGTGGTATTTATGTATTTTTTAACACAGACTATGCGGTGTAGTTAGGAAGGTGCATGAATGCCTGAATTCTCAAAAAATAAATGGGAAATGGGGTTCAGGGGGAATTAAATACACTTGGTTTAGTGTAATAGGACATCAGAAAGTATGTACAGCATATTAACTATATTAATTTTTACTTTCGTCTCTCACCCCACAGGCTCTGGTACAGAAGATATTCCGTGTTTTTGGTCCTAGTGCTTTTTTCAGTCTTCACAGTGGCCTATTCAATAGAAGGGGCACATCAAGCGGTGAGAGATTCATATACTTATGAATGAGCACACTTTTTTTTTAACATCTTGTGGGTTTCTACCTTTTACTTTTATACCATCTATAAGCTCTGTTGCTCCTGAAACAAGTAGTCGAACATGTTTCGTGCCAGTTTTCCCCTTGTTCATGTTTGAAATGTTTATCAGTAGACTCAGGTTGGTGTTTTAAATGTTATAAATGTCCTCAAATATGATGTTTATCATAATTATCGAAATATGTGGGTTTTTTTACAGCACGTCTCAGTAGTTTTAGCTTTTAAATTGTGTCGCAAATTTCATTTTAATTTTAATGCGCTCAGTCTCGTACACAATTGTTTCTGTGAGTAACAGCCAGCAGTGAACAAAATACAAATATCCTGTAAAAAAAAAATGAAAATTTATAAAACTGTGATACTCAAAAAGGTCGAAATATTAAAAAAAAAAAAAAAACGCCTGTATTAACTAACCTGGCGATTTAATTAAAATGCACAGCAACGAGTTTCAGCCGTGATGGCCTTTTTCGAGGTGAATCAAAATGGTTGTCATGAAGCACCTCCTTCTTTATCTTAACAAATAATCACATGATTTATCACGTGACCAGTTTAGGGACAGAGTCATATGATTGATCATGTCATCTGTACATAAAATAATATCCTAAAATGAAAAAAAAAAAAAAAGTAGTACTTTTTCACAAATAATAAAAGCCATAGAAGAGTTATATTATGAACTTACTACATAAATCTAGAAAATATATTGCTCAGTAAATTCTCACGTACATGTTGAAAATGCAAAAACGCCCTACTTCCTTATTAGTTGGATACGACAAAATTAATCAACGGTGAGAAGTCAAGTTCTACATTTTAAACCCGAGTACTGAGTAGCTTTAAGTGTATAAATCCAAACCGATTCTCTTTGTAAGGGTCTTTTGAGTCTGTTGCATAGCTTTATCGATTTAGTGACATGTTCTGTAACAAATATTTTTAAAGTATCGCATTTTCCATGGCCAGCCTATGTATAGTGTAATGCCACTGGATATTAGGGGTTATTGGTGTTGATGACATTTATCTTCTGCTAATCTCAGTTTTAACTTGGATTATATCTAATTAATTTTAAGAGTATAAAAACCCTGTACTTAAGTGAATTTTGCGATGCCTTAATTTCTAACATGGAGCTATTCGTTTAGCAATTCTGCTGAAATTAATTAAAGTACAGCCAGACCTGCTTTATACTGTACGTAACTGTCTAAAGTAAAAGTAAGTACAGAGTTTGCACATGGCAGGATTACCTGTATTTTTAAGTATTTTTGGAGTTTATTTTCTTGTTCAAGTAGGCTACTGTTGCAAACTTGGTTGCAGTAGAGTTAAATAATGTTGTGGGATATGACAAGAATATTCTCTATTTGTTTTTCATCTTTGGGTCTCAGCATCTAATGACGTGCTTTTCCACTCCATGCCATTAAATTATAAATAAAAAACGGTATTCATGCCTATATACAGAGATGAAACACTTACAACTAGCGGCAACATGTACGAGAGGAAGAGGACGCATATGCATCTTTATATTTATAAAGGAGAATTTTATTCTTTTTTTTTTCTTCTTAATTTAAGTACATTTTAGCAGGTACGGAAAGGCTCTAAGGCATTTGCTTTCATTTGAAAACCTTTTATATTTTTGTAGCCAATCTATATTTCTCCTACTGGAGCATTTAATGCACTCTGAACTGCGTAAAGCTGCTCTTTCTCGCTTCACTGTAATAATAGTTATAACTGAGTTTACCAGATTTCTGCTCAGGGTGCAGTATTAGGATTTTACAGTGGTGTGTGTGTGTGTGTGTGTGTGTGTGTGTGTTAAATTGTGATGAATGTATCAGAGATGTTGTGACCAAACACCAAAAAATGCGCATGACGAATATAATGATTCTGATTAAGATAAGTCTAGATTGTCAGAGAGAATGTCAATGAGCGTAGGATGTTTTTTTGTTGTTGTTTTTTTTTAAATGGACTAAAAGTATAAAGTCTGCAAAAAACCACCAGTAACAACTTATATTTCTATGATGGCTGTCTCCCATAAACGATCATAGAACAGATCAGTGTAATTGTTGATCTGGTGGTGTTTTTGGTGAGGGGACGTTTATTAGGCGTTTTTGGAGAGAGTCTCCAGTGTAAAGTGCAGGAAAGTGTTCAAGACTGAGAGCGTTGCAATTTCTCAGCAATGTGACTAGCAGAATTTTTTTTTTTTTTTCATAAATTGTAAAATAGAGGGGGAAAAAAATAGAGGGAACCTGGACCTGAATATAACTAATAACAAGAATGCTCTGGTTTCTTGTAACATTAAATGGCAAGCTTAACGGATAAAAAGTTTGGATGAAAATGAAAATGTTGAGGCCAAATGGCTCTTGAATTTTCTGGGGGGAAAAAACTGTTTCTGTGGTATTTCTGCCGTATTTCTGACTTTGAACTTGTGTTAATGCGAGACAAAGTTGGTATAATTTCATGAATTATATTGCATAAAACGATCAGGAGTGGAACATTTTTATGTGGCGGTAAAGTTGGCTGCCTTTTTTTTTTTTTTCTTTTCTTTTCTTGTCTTTTTTCTTTCCCCTTGCGCAGACTGATGCTAAACCAAAATAAAATGTATGCTAATAATATCATTTATATCAAGCAATTTGTTAGGGCCTTGTGCACAGTACATACACACCTTTCCTTAATTTCAATGTGCCAGTAATGTCATCCACACTCAAGCATCAGGACTGGAACACAAATATATTAACAAACGGCATTTGCGCTCGTCTTTCCTTCTATGGTGCTGTGTTTTTCACTGGAGCCTGGTAGCCTGGTATGGAGAGTCACCATGAAACAAGCTTTGTCCTGCTGCATGTTTCGAGATACCCCAAATATTGTCATGGCAGGAGTTTAGCATTTTCAGCACCATTAACATTTCAATCCTAAACAGCTGTATAGAAACGTGCCAGAATTATTTTTTTTCTCTCTCTCTTTTTTTTTTTTTTTTTTTTAGCTACTGGGAAGACATCCATTTGAATTTTTTCGTGTTCCTGGAAGTCCATGTTAAAAAAAAAAAAAAAGAAAGAAAGAAAGAAAAACAACTATTAAAATGGTAAAATTTATTTTTAAGCCTTGTGACTCACTATGGATCGTCCCACCCCCCATTTTCACCCAAACGTTATTCTTAAATAAACAGGCAAATTACCGTAGTATGAAAAAGAGGAATAAAAGGCTTCAGAACACGGTGTTGCCGGAAAACATTCAACTTTGTATTCGAAACTGGTCTCCCCACATCATCTTGGAATACTTTTTCCCCTTATAAAAGCATGTTCCTTACATATCAGCTTCCTTTCCACTGTATTACCACTCTAATATTCAACACTGCTTTGTTCAGATTTTCCCAAGCTATAATACCCTGCGAACATTTTTCACAGTGACCGCATTTACAGTGTAGCTTTGTGTTGTACAGTTTGATCCCTGTCATTGGCATTGCTTGGTAAAACACGCATCTTGAAATGATCTTTTTTTTTCCTTTCTTTTCTGTTTTAACCCTGTAGTATGTGCAGTACTTGGAGATGAAGATCCTGTGGTGTGCCTACTGGGTAGGCTTGGGGATTTTGTCTTCAGTAGGCCTTGGTACAGGCCTTCACACTTTTCTTCTTTACCTGGTAAGAGGAACAGTAATAGAAAATACAGATATGAAACAATCAAGATGTTAAAATATCCTCTTTTTTTTGGCTTCAGGCATATTGGCAAAACTAAGTTTCTGATGAATTTTACCCAGAGGGCGAGCCAACTGGTGCGTCACAGTAAAATCTGGAAGTTCCCCATATCAACTGTCAGCTCTTCCAAAAATAGAGCTTGAAATGGTGCTCCATGTTAGCTTAGTGCTGTTTTTCTTTTTAACATTGTGTAGTGAAAATGCCTTACTTTCAACCCGTATGGTTTTGAACACGCACATTTTCTTGTCAATACCTTCCAACAACAGCGCTGTTGTCAAAAATGACTCAATGGAGAGTTGAACTGTTTTAGGATTCATCTCTGAAACTTTGCTTCTCACGGCTTGTCTGCTCGGAGGAATGACGTACTCATCAGCACTGACTCAGACTTATCAGACGGTGGTCGTTGCCGTTGATTTCTGGTCAGCTCTGATGAAATCATCACGACACGGTAATGACTCGCATGTGGCAAACAGGGATGTGAAACTGCCAGCGTGATGTGGTTTTTTTGTGTCTAGCACTTCAGACATGAGCGCCGAGTTTTCCTTTCCTCTGAGCTAACGGTGTTTGACAGAATCAGTTTGGGCTGTGGGCCTAGTTACAGGGACGTGGAAACGTTGCGTGCTCCCTCGCGATACCGGATTAACGTGCCGCTGTGTAAACATGACGCAGCAAGCTAAAAATGAACAGCTCGCAATCAAAACACGGGATGATGAAGCATCTGTGATATTTCTGCTCAGTGTGTAATAGTGTCTGAATTGAATTAATTGGGAATTAAACACGAACACTTTTGAAGTTCACTCAGGAGAGTGAGGTGACCTAATACTTTGTCTGGGAAAGCAAGTTATTTTAACTCTCCTGAGTGAGCTGGTGTCACCTGATCAGGCTCTTCAGCATCATGATCCCACGGTGAGATCATCCTCAACTTGTGACTTGATCTGAGGCTTTCCTGACTCGACAGCCGCAGTAGTGCTGACTGTAGGCATTCCTCAGCTCGGCAGGCACGTAAAGCAAATGTCTGAGGAACGACAGCATGCCTGAGCAGCTTATCCTGTTTCAACAATGTTCGCTACTGCTGATTTCCTCTCCATTGCCAGTTTCGCTGAAAGGCTTTAGCTTGTTCTAATGGCGTCCACGCCCTCTAACACGGGGGCGTCTAACATTTTTTTTCCCCCCTCGGTGTGACAGCAGCTTTTCGTTCCAACAAAGAAGGAGCCACGCCTGATGAGATGCAGGCCAGGAATGACTAAACAGGTGGAATCAAGGGCTGGAATCAAAACCTGACCCCCCACACGCCCATTCTTTTCAAATAAGATCAGATGCCCCTGCCCCCCTTACCCCCGCTTACCCCCCCCCTTTAACAGATCTGATGGGTGTAAGCCACGGACGACTGGTACAGAGTTGAACGTAAAAGTTTGCGTTTTGCACACCTGCCTTCTAAAACTGGTCAACAATGTACGCTGAAAAATTTTCCACTGTTGAAATGTGATCAGAAATGTCAAGGGTGAACAAATCAGAAATACAAAACGCTTCAGAAATAAAAGCTCCAGGCTGATGCCTGAATGGACTTGGTAGCTAATGTAATCTAAGAACGTTTGGCACCCTAGTTTATACCTGTATTAATACAGACTAAGGAAAGGGAACGAGTTTATGATCATTATTCTCATCAAGGAAAAATATTTGCACCCTTGGCGCAAAATCAGTGGCGAGACTATGACACGTCGAGTCCTGTCCTCGAATCAAATCTTAAAGATGTTACTGAAAAGACCGGAGTCATGCTTAGGACTTTTTGTGTCACCCGCAAGGAAACAACATGTTGGAGAGCAAGAGCGTTATATGACCGCCTTGCTCTAAACTTTATTTTCCTTGTACAGGGTGGGCCACGAAAAAGTAGCCCGCCTCTGGGGATAGGAAGATAATTCGAACAAGCAAATAAATTGTTTTTATTCACTTAAGCAAAAGTCACAACAGATGCTGAAAGTGGTCCCCGTTCACGTCTGTGCACCTCCCCACGGGGCGACAGACGGAGAGAAAGGGCCTCTGGCCTCCTCCAAAGAGCATGGCACCGGTATTGGAAGCGGGTTACTTTTTCATGGCCCACCCTGTAGTATTTTTTTCCTCATCTTTTTGTGGGCCTCATTTTGTAAATATCCATCCATGCATGCAAATCAATCCACCCAGTACAACGACATTCTTGCATTAGTCAGATCCTTCCTTGGGCCCATGTGAGAAATGAGGTTTGGTGTGAAGTAGTGTATGCAAGAATTACAGCATTGAGGTGTGTTGTACCACTGTGAGGTTAAGTTTGAACATACTCACCAAATAAAAATCTGAGTTTTTTGCAAAAAGGAGCAAAGGTTCTTTAAAAAAAAAAAAAAAAAAACTTTTTCTGGTTGTGAAATCTGCTCATGTACCAGGCAACTATGAATATAAAAAAAAACCAAGACACTAACGTGCTTGTTCCAGGCACCCAGGGGACTGTTTAACCCACGCTGAAATGTGGAGTTTGATTTTATTTTTTAGGTTATTTCGTCTCCACTCCTCAGTAGTTTCTTCGTGTACAACCTTCTTCCATTTCTGAATAATGGATTTTCTTAATGGTCGGCCTTGGTTCCTCAAAACACTTTCGATTCCCTTCTCTAACCCTGTGGAAAAAACAAAAGGTCTGTAAAAAGGTTTTACGAAAGCTTTTTTTTTTTTTTTTTTTTTTTTTTTTTAAATCTGATTGACACTTAACTGCTCACAGCCAACCGTTTGAGCCCGTCTGAACTTTTCAGGTCATAAGTAAACCAAACTAACTGTTAAAGCAGACTTGGTTACTAATATTTAGGCCATTAAATAAACATTGAATTCCGTAATGAATGGTCCAAGGCACCAAGATGATGAACTATATGTTTTAAAATGTTGCCTTGAGCTGATTAAATGGTAACAGGACCTCAGCTGGGGGTGGTCTCCTCTCTGTCTGACCGGTGTGTCAGGAGTTTGCAATGCGTTCGAGCCGTGGAGCTTTGTACATGAAATGCCCCCCCCACCAAGGTTCCCACACACACTGCCGGACATCAGACTTAATCCTGCAGTCTCTCCCCCCCCCCCCCCTTTTTTTTTGTCTCGGTTGATTATGTTTAGTCTACTGGTTAGATACTGTTTGTGAGCAATGCATTACCTTTTACTTCCCCTGTCTGCAAATGCCAAGACTATGCCAAGTCCATTGCGTGACTCTGAGTTTAATAAAAGTGGTGGTGGTGATGCATCATAGAAGCCAGTTGTTATGATTGGTGCTTTATCCTGATTAATGTGATTTGTACCTCAGAAAACCCCCACTATCTTCACATCAGAAGAAAGTCTGTCACTTTCATCTCGGTTGATGTGCACTTTTTTTTTTTAAAAAGAGGAAAGAACAGGAAAAAGCTTACAGGCATGATCCTTATCTCTGCAGGGCCCACACATAGCCTCTGTCACCCTGGCTGCGTACGAGTGCGGCTCCGTGAACTTCCCCGAGCCACCATATCCGACTCAGATTGTATGTCCAGAGGAGGAGGGGGTGCCGGACAGCGTGTCCCTCTGGACCATTATGTCTAAGGTCCGGCTAGAGGCCTGCATGTGGGTGAGTTGGTTTAGTCACCTTCCATCATTTACAGTTTCTGTACACTTGTCAAAGCTTTCACACATGACTTGAAAAGATGCTTAAAAAAAAAAGCATAATAAATTAGGATACCTTTATGTACGTACAGAACCTGAAATAGCATAATATACAAAATAAAACGAATATATAAAGGAGTGAAGCGCTACAGGGCAAAACGAAAAACAAACGACTCGATAAATCCCTGGGAGAGTAAATGCGTCTCGAAACCGTCCGTTGCAGGAGCGCCTTGATAAAAGCGGGTAAAATGACCCATAATCTGCAACAGAAAAGGACCGGTCATCTTTTAACCTCAGAACCACTGACTGGTTAAAAACAGCTGGATTGTGCAGAAGGTCTTGGAGCTCTTAAAGACGAAGAAAGGGCACAGAGGAGGTCAGCGTTATAGCTTGGTGCCATGCTGTGTTCAGACTTAAAATAAATAAATAAATAAAATAAATAAATAATTTCCCTCAAACCTGTATTTGACTGATGGCTGGTAAAGAGAGGCCTGGAAAGGACAGACGCTTTCTCACATTCTTGTGCTGCTCAGGAGACATGGAGCTGAATACAGGACACAGCTGTCTCATGTAAAGGGAATTTCAGATATAAATTTGAGGGGGAAGGTGTAATACATAGATTATTATTATTATTATTATTATTATATCAATAATAATAATAATAATAATAATTGCTTGTTCAATTTTGGGTCCGAGACAAAAAGGATAAGTTTTTTGTTTGTTTGTTTGTTTTGTTTTTTTGCACAGCTGTGAATATTATTTGATTCCAGATTAAAGCCAAAGCTCACTACAATGCTGGCCAGTGTAATGAAACAATACTGATATTGTGATCATTTGTCATAATATGCTTTTCTGAGATAACATGGGTATTTTGGGTGCTATCTAATTATGATTTGTCAGTTTATAATTGTTCAAAAATAATTACACACACGGGGGGAAAAACTGATTTCTGGTTGTTGTAAATTGTTAAAATTCTTATCTTATCTTTTTTTTTTTTTTTTTTTTTTTTGCCACCTTTTGCTGTAAATTATTTTTTGGAGACCTTAAATAAAAGTAGCCTCAAACAAATGTTTAAAGCTTGATTTTCATATATGTGCCACCACTATTATCTGGCAGTTTATTAGCCAATCGAAATATTGCGATACACTCTGTGTATCACTGAAATGCCTTCACACATTGTGAAATGATCTTTTTGTCCAGTTCCCCGCCCTTGTACTATATAGTTAACAATGAATGAGAGCTTTCCCATCAGTGTTCATTTGCATGTTTTTATTTGTTCGTCATTTTTGAGACTTGTTTAAAATGAGTCATTGCTTAGGGCATGGGTTCAAAAAAAAAAAAAATAAATAAACAAGCTTTTTTTTTTTTTCCCTCTTAAATATGTATTGCGCAGGGAGCTGGTACGGCCATCGGCGAACTTCCTCCATATTTCATGGCACGAGCGGCCCGTCTTTCTGGAGCTGAACCGGATGATGAGGACTATGAGGAATTTGAAGAGATGCTGGAACAAGCAGAGAGTGCACAGGTGAGGAATGTGTTCAGTATGACACATGCGCATTGCACTGAAGCGGACGCGCCGCATGCGTCGTGTTGCAACGGTGCTGGTGATGACATATCTTTTGAATTTCTTAAAGCAGTTCAACTGCTAGAACTGTGTAAAAATCTTCTTCTTTTTGCATCATCAAATAAGTCCCCAGATGAGTCACAGGATGTTTTTTGATCGTGGTGCAGTGTACAATCAAGCACTTAGCAGTGGTAGTGAACTCAGGAACACCTTACCCACCTTGCACCTTGGAATTAAGTACTTTGTAGGGCATTCCACAACACCCTGTGGGTTGTGGTGTGTTTTTTTTTTTTTTCTTCCCGGATACAAAGGTGCTAATCTCCCCCTTCTAGACACCAGGTTATTGGATCCTGTCAGCTTTCTGATAGATCTCGGTGACTACCTCAGTGTTGTGGTTTACTGCTCCTGGTCATGTGACTACTTCTTTGAAAACCCCTCCCTTGGCTTCCAGTAAACCCTTTGAGCAGCGGGTGACTCATAATGAGAGCTTCCTTTTAATTATGTGCCGTTAGTGTCTGAGTGGACCTCACGTGGACTGTTCCTTTCACCGGCAGTATTTTAATTGGTTAAATGCTTAAAGCGGGATTCGGTGCGGTACCTTTCAGCAGATGCTGCTTCAGCTAAAAAAAGAAAAAAAAACCTTCCTCTCTTTTTTGCCGGTTTGCTACGAGAGTCTAAAATAAACAGTTTCATTCAGTTATCTGTTTCAACACACTGTACTCTGAAAGCAGCCTTTTTTTTTTTTTTTTTTTTGCAGTCTTGCCTGAAGTTGACTTCATTGCTCAACATTCCAGCTTCATATTTCCTCCATATTTTCTCTCAGAAATCTACGTGCTTGTACTTTTTACATTTCCAGAGAAATTCTTTCAGTGATGAATCATCCCAAGAGCACAACTAATGATGAACCCTACATGCTTCACTAAGACCTCCCTCAAAATGGTTGTCAGTTACAAAGGACACATGAGTAAAACCCTACGAGGAAATTGGCTCCCAGTTATTTAAAACGTTGTAACAATAAACACTAAGTGGTTTTATATCATATAAATGTTCTTTGTTCTTTGCAGGACTTTGCAACAAGAGCTAAACTTGCTGTACAAAACATGGTTCAGAAAGTAGGATTCTTGGGAATCCTGGCCTGTGCCTCAGTAAGTGCTTTTTTAATTTCTGTTATAAACTGTGTGTGTGCGTGCGTGCGTGTGTGTGTGTGTGTGTGTGTGTGTGTGTAGTACAGGCTCCTCTGAAAGTATTAGAACAGCATGGCTGATTCTTTTGTTTTTACTATATACGGAAGGCGTTTGGGTTTGATCAAGAGATGAATGAGACAACAATTTGGAATGTCCTGAAAAAGAAGGAAACCCCTGGTGTACTAACAACCAGACATCAAATAGGTCAGCCAAGGAACACAGCAGCAGCTGATGATGAAAACAACACCACCAAAAAACAAAAAAAGCTGTGCAAACACTGTGAGGAAAAACCCAAAAACAGCAGTCAGTGACCTCAACACCCTCCACAGAGCAGGGGTGAAGGTCTCACCATCCACCGTTCAAAGAAGACGTCCAGAGCATACATAAAGGGGCCATGCCACAAGATGTAAACCACTCAGAGCAGTAAGAGACATGAGGCTAGATTGGAATTCACAAAGAAATACAGAGACAAACCCCCAAAGTGTTGATGAATGTGACGACCAGGTCAGAGTGTGGACAAAGGAAGGATCTGCTCATGATCCAAAGCACATAAAATCCTCTCATAGGTCAAGCACAGTGGAGATACGGTCATGGCTTGGGCTTGCATGGCTGCTTCAGGAACACGCTAACTAATCTTTACTGACGATGGTAGCGGCAGAATGAATTCAAAAGTCTACAGAAAAATTCATTTAACAAGATGACCAAAAACACACTGTGAACACACCAAAAGGAGTTCATCAGGGGAAAAAAGTGGAAGGTGGTAAACTGGCAGAGTCGATCACAAGACTTTAACCCAATTAGGCATTAATTTTACTTCCTGAAGAAGAGACTGAAGCAAGAAATCCTCCCCAAAAGAAACAACGACTGAAAGATGATGTGGTATATGCCTGGTAAAGCTTCGCAAAAGAAGATTGCAACAGTTTGGTGGTGCTGGCTCAATGCAGTTCTTGGAGGCAATAATAGAACAGAATTTCTATGATAGAACACACACAAATACACAGCACACACAAACAAGTCCTCAGATGACAGACATTCCCACCGACAGCATGCTGTTGATGCCAAGCCAAGCCAAGCCATTGTGCCTTGTTTTATTGTGTTTTGAATTGTTTTATTTCTGTCTCTTAATTGTTTTATTTCTGTTTTTTATATGTTTTGAATCATTTTAATTTATTTATTGATTTTATTTGTGCAAAATCCATCTATGCACTTTATTTATTTTCTTTTAGTTTTAGTCTATGCTATTTGTTTTATTCCTTTGTTCAGCACTTTGGCCAGTGGTTTGCTGTACAAAAAAGTGCTTTATAAATAAAGTTGGCTTGGCTTGGCTGGCTTGGCAAGGCCTATGCAACCAAATATTTAGTGTTCTTTATGTTAAGACGATTTTTTCTATACTTTTGCTCACCTAAAACTTGAGTGGTCAGGGTTCTAAGTTGTTTAACACATCTAAATGTAAAAATAGTCATTGACGGGAAATGATTTACAGTCGCACTGTAAATCTGGTGTCACCCAGACGAGGACGTGCGGTTTTTCTCAAGGTTTCTTCCTCTTGTCGTCTCAGGAAGTTTTTCCTTGCTACCGTCACCACATGCTTTCTCATCGGGGATATATTAATATCTGAAACGAATCTATTTCGGTAAAGATGTTTTGTGACCGTGTCTGCTGTTAAAAGCACTATACAAATAAAACTGAATGGAAATGGGGGGCGGATTACATACATGCACATACACTTGGGAGGGCACTGAATATGTGTATGTCTACACTCACAGACCACATTATTAGGAACAGCTGTATACCTGCTCATTCATGCAGTTATCCAACTAACCAAATCAGCACACTGCAAAAAACAAAAACAAAAAAAAACCCCAAATCATACAGATCAAGAGCTTCAATTAATGTTCACATCAAACATAAATAAATAAAATTGGGGGGTGGGGTGGTAATCTCATTGTCTTTGTCAGTCACATGGCTGTTGGTGCCAGATGGTCTGGTTTGAATATTTAATTCAGACACTGCTGATCTCCTGGGATATGACAATCTCTACAGTGCAAAAAAAAAGAAACCCAAAAAAGCATCCATTGAGTGGCAGTTCTGCAGGCGGAAATGTCTTGCTGATGACAGAGATCAGAAGAGAATGATAAGACTGGTTTGAGCTGACAGGAAACTCATAACCACTCTTTACAACCGTGGTGAGCAAAAAAGCATCTCAGAATGCATACTATGTCAAACCGTGAGGCGGATGTGCTACAACTGCAGAAAACCACATCGGCTTCTGCTTCTGTCAACCAAAAATGGAGGTTACAGTGGGCAAAGGTACACCAAAACTAGAGCATCGAAGGTTGGAAAAAGACTGAAGCTTGTGACCTGGTTGATTTGTATGAATGAGCAGGCGTTCCTATTAAACTGGCCAGCTAGTATGTATTGGTAATGTACACTCAGTCTCCAGAGAAACAGGATGTTCTGGATGAATGTCCATCAGCTGTTCAAGAAAAGTGCTTCCTTGCACATCTGATTTCTCAGAAAAGGCTTGTTTCTCAGGAACAGCATGTACTATAATTAATGAATTAATTAAATATGGACAGGGGTAGCTCAGAGGTTAAGATGTTGGACTACTGATCGGAAGGTCGTGAGGTCAAATCCAAGCACCGCCTAGGAGCCACTGCTGGGCCCTTGAGCAAGGCCCTTAGCCCTCAACTGCTCAGCTGTATAAATGAAATGGATGCAAGTCGCTCTGGATAAGAGCGTCTGCCAAGCGGCACTAATGCAATTAATTAATTAATTGATAAATTTTTTGCTGTGTTAAATATTTGGATATATTTTAGATGTTATAGAAATATTGTATAAGACACAGGGATCAAACTGTGGCCTGCTGCATCATTTTATCTTAGCACCAACATGGGAGGAAAAGTATGCTGTATGTTCACATTAGAGCAGTATTAGCATAACGCGGTGATTTTTACCCTAAATCCCACAACGCATCCCGTGGTGTCTTTCCCCCTCCGTAGTCATCAGTATGTAGCGCCTTACAGTGACGTGGAAAAGGCAGCTTACACAGTGCGGTGGAGATAAGATGGTGTGATTTCTCTGTAAAGAATGCTTGAAAAGAAAATGCTTATCACCATTATGACACAAAGCTGAAGGTCAGAACCTAATTAAAAAGAAAAGCAGTTCACACTGCAGGCTTACTACGCAGGCACAGCAACAGGAAAAGATGCAACAGTTTTCTCAGAAGCAGTGGTGCTGTTCAAAATAGAAAATGGGTGTTTAGTTTGCGCATATATTCTGTTTAATGCATTTTAAAATTGTGTAGTAGTAGTAGTAGTAGTAATAATAATAATAATAATAATAGTACAAATTGAATCCAGTTAGTTAAAGAGGATTTAGATATCTGGTCATGAAATGAAGTGTGTTCAGTTTTTGTTCATTTTAATAAATGCACTGCAATTCGCAGAGCTCTGAGAGTAGCTATGAATTTAAACAAACTTACATATTTGGAGAAATAAATGAGTGCTTTATGAAAGAGAGTCTCACTTGAAGAGTAAACCTGTTAAGTTTATCCTATAGGTGATCCAGAGTCACACATTTGAAATGATTACACAGTTATTTGCTGTAAAGCCCTAAAGGGATCAGTGTATTCTGAATTTTTCGATTTAATGTCAAATTTAGGCAAAGGAAAATTCAGAATCAGCACGATGTACAAAATGCAGAGAACACAATTTAGGAGCTGAACAAT
>JAQMCW010000003.1:13395086-13408271 GCA_030068335.1 Chrysichthys cranchii
CCCCCCCCACCACCCCCCCCCCCCCCCCCCCCCCAGACACCAGTAAATGGACGAAGCGTTGTAATGTTTAAAACAGTCGATTTCTTTGCAATATTATTTTATTCTAGTATTTGTTATGATGCACTGTTATTATATTATATAGATCTTCACTTTCAGACATAGAAAGATCAGATGAGCTCTCTTGATTGGCCAAAATGAAATAAAATCACCAGAATGATCCTGGAGGCTTTTTACTTGCAGCTTTTACTTGGCAGAAATATCCATGGCCCTCGGCCACCTGCATCAAAAGGGCATCATCTACAGAGACCTTAAACCTGAAAACATCATGCTCAATAGCCAAGGTAAAACTGATGCACACCATAAATTATTATAAGAAGATTCCTGTAGTACTATTTCAGTGTGAATTATTATTTTTTTATTTAAATGTGAAACGGTACCATGGCGGACGCAGGATTGCCTCCGAGTTTAGCTTCGGACGTATTTTAAGTGTTTCAGTACTGAAAATGCTCCTGCAACGTCAAGAGAGTGGCGTTTCGGTGAATTTTATTGAGGTGTAAGGATGCCGTTTTTTTTGGTTGCAGTTTCAGTTCGATTTTATCTTGTAATTTTTATCGTGTATTTTATCTTCTTCCTGGAAAGGCCATGTTAAACTGACTGACTTCGGACTGTGTAAGGAATCCATTCACGATGGCACGGTCACGCACACATTCTGTGGCACTATTGAGTACATGTAAGTCATATTGTTCTATATGGGAGATTATTTCTGTCACATTCTCTTTATTGGACCTGTTAACAAATTCATTATAAAGCAAACCTTCGGCTCCTTTAAAGCTTTCACGTCGGGAATAAGGCTTGTGATTTTTGTGGGTCGTTTTTTCTGCTCAAGATTTCCTATTTTGAAATATCGCGATAAGTGATTTCATCATCCAGAATGATTGGGAAAATGAGCATGTCCACTGTTTTGGTTTCACTTAGACTACGGGGGTGTGTAACTATATTGCCAGCTTTGTACTTGGGAGCTGTGGCAAATCACAAAGGTGGATGGAGGAGTTTTAGCTGATTTCCGCAGTAATATTATAGATACTGTAACTATGCAACAGTGAGCATGAGCTTAATATAAAAAAAAAAAAAAAACCTGGCATATTTAATCACGTTCTAATAATCACAATTAACATTTGATCTTTACTACTCTTTCGTTTTTCCCTCTTTCAATGACCTTTTATAAAAAGTAGTTAGTATAGAACTAGCTATATATAAATCTAGTTAAAATATAGGTAATAGTTCAGGATAGGTGTACTATAGTGTTTGCTGTGTTGATGCTCCATTTTAACTTGCCATAAAGTAAGTGCGCAGTGCAATTTTGAGAGCATGTGTGTAATTTTGTGAGCATGTGCGATGAGGGGGCGGAGCTTTCCGGTCCCCTCTGTTAATATTGGAACGTTCAGATCACCCACACTGATCAAATCCAGATTAATATTTGGCCCGTCTCATGTTTTATTGCGGAGAAAGGATTGCTTATTTTACGAGAATGTTTGAGTGATACTGCATGCTATGTTACATTTATAGCGGCATTAATAGCGACTCCTGAACAACATGTAAAGATTGACCGATCTGGTAAAATAATTGGGCTATACTTGGACAATGCAATTGAAGTTGCAGGATATCGTGGCAATTTAATGACGTGTTGGGACGATAACCAATGTTGCATAGCACAAGCCTATTGTGAAACATGATAGAAAGTGTAATTTTATAATTTCCTCTTTCGTGTTAGGGCTCCCGAGATCCTGACGAGAAATGGACACAATCGTGCTGTCGACTGGTGGAGTCTTGGAGCCCTGATGTACGACATGTTAACTGGGGCAGTGAGTGCACTTTGTCATTTTCACATGTTCAGATGTGATGGGTGTCTGCGTTTGATGGGTACCTTTATAGGGGAGTATACACCGAGACCACGCCAAGTGAACTTGTTTTAACCAGTTGGTGCAGCCAAAAGTAGACAAGTTTAAGTGTGATGGAATATTGAATTTTCGAGAAGTAATAACTGCAGATTTCCATATTGCACATTCGTCATCGTGTTAAATAAAAGCAGACATTTTGGCCATCAAGCACACCTGGTTAAATTATTTGTTTTGATTCAGTCTGTGAGCAGGAAGCACAGGCATAATGCCATAAAAACGAGAAAAGCATGCCATTTTGTTGAAGAGTCAAACCAACGGTTAGCCAATGAGAGCATTTTCTTTTAGTCTTTTCCTGTTACAGGCTCACATACTCCTCAATAACAGCAACACAAAATTTGGGATTCATGTCTAAAAGCATTTATGTTAATTAATACATGCATAATTTCAGTGTCAGGTGATTTTCTCCATGGTGCTTTTAGTTGTATACAACTGTGCCATAACCTGTTACCCAAATAAATGTTTGCATATGCAGCGGGTGCACGTTTCTGTCCAGAAAGCAAGCAGCAGAGGTGCATCTTGCGTCCATTGTAATGATTTGATAAGACACCGATAACACACTATGATTTTATTTCATTAGGCCGACCTATATATGCCGTCACCACAGGCCGCATCCACGTAAACACGTTCTAGTTTGAATAAGCTGTTTTGTCTGGATGGAGAGCATTTTATTTTAAAAGTTTCAGCTCCATATTGGAAGTAAGCTTCATGCACACTAACCTGCCTGAAAACATGTATCGCATGATCATTCATGTACACTTGGCGTACGCATGCTGCTATAAACCGAAAGCAGGTTGTCTACTCTGCAGTAGATTGCTTCTTTGCAGATTGTTATCTGTGCTGCATTCACCACTGGTAGACGAGGCTGATGCTTATATACATCCAGAAAATGATAGAAGCATAATGAATTGGAGAAGGGTATCATGACTGAGACCCAGTCAGGAAGTGAACAGAAGTGTCTGTGTCATCGTTTCCAAGAGTCTCAGTTTCTGTCCATCCACGCTAAAACACAACCCCAGTGTTTTCAAACTAAAATTGGGCCAGCAGTGTTTCCAAAGGTTTCCATTTTGGGGGCTTGAAATCCCTGAGTATTATGGCTGCCAGGGGTAAACATAGCAAAAATGATGTGTTTTAAAAGTAAAACGTGTTGATCTGGATGTAGCCTTAGAGTCCTGTCCTTGGAATCTTTAGAAGTAATTACACAATACATAGTATTTGGTACTCTGGGGGGAAAAACTGGTTGCCACGGATTAAACCACCAGGGACCAGCTATTAAGAATGTATAAAGCTATGATTAGTCCTATTTATTGAACCATAGGTTGTTAGTCAGTTCATGTATGGGGGCTGATACTGTTTTTTCCCTTTCTAGCCACCATTCACTGGGGAAAACCGGAAGAAAACCATCGACAAAATTCTTAAATGCAAACTGAATCTCCCGCCCTACCTCACACAAGAAGCCAGGGACCTGCTTAAAAAGGTGGGACAGCACCTACTATATTTTTTTTTTTTTTTTTTTTTAAATATATAAATATAAATATAAAATGCAACTTGTCCCATTCGGTGTGTCTGTGTGTGTCTTTTAAAAAAAAAATGTGTGCAGCTGCTGAAAAGAACTGCCTCATCTCGTCTTGGAGCTGGACCAGGCGACGCAACAGAGGTGCAGGTTGGTACACACGTCTTTCATCTCTGTCGGTTGTTTTTGCTTATATTGCCTGTTGAAAGAATTATTTTTCATTTGCATATTTCTTAAAATTTACATCTCCTCTGCAATTCATGGCTTTTTAATGTTTCTTAGACTCACCCATTCTTCCGGCACATTAACTGGGAAGACCTTCTTGCAAGGAAAGTAGAGCCACCTTTCAAGCCTTTCCTGGTGAGGTCTTGTTCCTTCCATCGTTTCTTGGCCACCTGGTACAGCAGGGGTAAAATGCATCTTAGTGATTTTAAATGAACTCTACTTTCTTAGCAATCCGCTGAGGACGTGAGCCAATTTGATTCGAAGTTCACCAGCCAGACTCCTGTAGATAGTCCTGATGACTCGACACTCAGCGAAAGTGCAAATCAGGTCTTCCTGGTAAGGCGGCATTCTTTTTTCGCGTGAATGTAATAAGAGACTTCCTTCTTTAATGCCTCGGATGTGTTTTTGTATTTTTCAAATTCCTTTTTAAAGGGCTTTACGTATGTAGCTCCATCTGTGCTGGAAAACGTGAAGGAGAAATTCTCATTTGAGCCAAAAATCCGATCTCCCCGACGCTTTTTAGGGAGCCCAAGAACCCCTGTGAGGTAATGAGAGTTTAATATCTGCATTTAGGTTTTGTCCAAAAAGGAATTGATATCCCTGGTGACTAATTGAACAATGATCCATATAACGTGTACATGAGGTTTGTTGACAGCTTGACCTAGTGTTCAAAAAAAAGTGGGCACATGAGCCTATACGTGACCTATATAACGAATGAAACATGACGCGACGTTACTGTTGCCAACCCAAAGTTGATTATTTTCCAAAAACAACACGTTCTGATGTGTTTTATTCCTTTTATACCATAGCAGTTTGCCTGTGATTATAAAAACTAGACGTTTTTATAGTTGCAAGCATGTTCTGGAAGTTGGTTCCTATCATCACTTGCATTAGAGCATGTAAACAGCTGCCGGACCAGCCTCTCGTTCTTCTCTCTTGTGAAATTAATGTGTTGTCGTGCTGAGGAACCTCAAAGTCCTCTTTTCTGAAGATACCTATTATCCTACCATAGAAACAAGAATAGATATTGTAATAATAATAGACCAGTCTGTGATTTGCGTTGCACATGGCAACACTGTCTGCGCAGATGCTGATGCTGGACACCATTTCGCCAATTAGACTTCAAGAATTCCACAGTGCTGTATTATCCATATTCTAATGCTATTGTTTTTCCTGTCTTCCAGTCCAGTGAAGTTTCCTGGCGACTGCTGGCCTCGGTGTGCCGGCATGCCTGGCTCTTCCACTCTTCAGTTCCCCTCTGAACATGCTATGGACGTGTCTACCGCAGATCAAATGGAGATCTCAGCCACCACCGAAGTCACCGCTCCGCTACCCATCAGACCACCCGGCGGCTCAGCCATGGGCGCGTTCAAACAGCAGGTGTACCCTGTAATGGCAAAACGGCCAGAGCATCTACGCATGAACCTATGACCTGTAACTTATGGCCTAGAGATTTACTACGATTTGCTCTCAGTTTCTTTTATATGAATTCTAGGGAAAAAACATCCCAGAAATTCCCCCACCATCACAGAGCCTAGTCTGTCGTTCACTGATCTGATGAGCATGTGCGCTTCACTGAGTTCAAGAAACTGCTTCGGTTCCTCGCGTCCCAAAAACCTAAGCCCACATTGTTCTCAGACGCTTCGTGTCACACCAGATGGATCGAGCCTTGGGCCTTTTTTTGGACGAGTTATGTTTTTTTTTTTTTTTTGTTTTGTTTTGTTTTTTTTAACATGATTGTACTATCAAAGGAATATGAAACACATGAACAATAATCAAAAGTCTGGCACAGTTTGCTCAATGTGCAGACTAGGTGACATGGTGCTCTGTGCAAGATGATCAAGTGCTGTTGAGGAATTGCTTCCATGTGGAATTCTTTGTGTTTTTACAGTATTGCTTGGGAAGCCAGAATGACTGACTTTTTTTCCGAATGAAATCATTGTTTATTGGAAGGAGAAATGAATTTGTAGGGATTCCATCAAGCAGAGGTTGATAAGCTAGCGCGTAAAGTCTTATTCTCTTTAAACTGTGTGTACGTCCCACGGTGATATTTAGATGATGGGTCATTACACAAAAGCCTCAATAAAAAACAAAGACATTTGACTTTTAAATCTTTTTTTTTTTGTGTTACATGTGGCCAAAAATATCATGACACATATTCACTAGATCGTTAAACTGATTGTTTGACCACATTTTAGAAATTGTGCCAGGTTATTTTTCTTGTGTGAATATTAAGTATGCAGGACTAAAATATTTGTATATTTGGCCTAAGATCCTTAAGAATATATTAAATAATACTTTATTTTTATCACCGCAATATCTGACCATTTAAATGGTGGGTTTATTTATTTATTATTTTTTTTATTCATAGGCCTCAAATCTCTCGTGTGTCTCAAGATATTAGTGTGGAAAACCAAAGTCGTAAATTCACAGAGAAACACACAGAGGGGTCCAAAAAATGTTTACACACTTCAACATGAAAAATATCTACATAAGAGCTGTATTACTGTATACATGTCTCTCCACACTGTACACACTGCTCTCACGTCTCCACACACTGATGCCTTAATTCAATCATAATCATCTTCTCCTTCTGTACAAAACAGTTTATTGGGTCAAATTGTTTATATATCCCTTTTACATGTAATTGTAAATATTACAATATATTTCATATATTTGTGCCTGGGCAAATCTTGTAATATGATCCAAGTCACCCATAAAGTGGACCACACCATTTCTTAACATTGCCATTGGTGGCTTGTCATCATCTTCCACTTATCATGCCAGGGTCGTCACGGGGGTAACAGCCTATGCAGTAAGGTCCAGTCTTCCATCTCCCGAGCCACCTTCTTCATCTCTTCTGGCGGAACGCCAAGGCATTCCCAGGCCAGCCAGGAGACATAGTCTCTCCAATGTGTCCTGGGTCTACCCTAGGGCCACCTCAACTGGTTCCTCTCAATGTGGAGGAGCAGCAGCTCTACTCCAAGTCCCTCCTGGATAGCTGAGCTTCTCACCCCATCTCTAAAGGAGAGCCCCACCACCCTATGATGGAAACTAATTTCAGTCGCTTGTAACCACAATCTTGTTCTTTTGGTGACTACCCAGAGCTCATGACTATAGGTGAGGGTAGGAACGTAGATCGACCAGTAAATTGAAAGCTTTGTGTTTTTGCTCAGCTCCTTTTTTTTTTTTTTTTTTAAACCATGACAGACCAGTACAAGGCCCACTTTACAGCAGACGCTGCCCCAGTCCGCCTGTTAATCTCCCACTCCATTCTTCACTCACTCATGAACAAGACCACGAGTGACAAACTCCTCCACTTGGAGCAGAACCTCATCCCTGATCTGAAGAGGGCATCCCACCCTTTTCCAACTGGGAACCATGGCCTCAGACTTAGAGGTGCTGATTCTCATCCCAACCGCTTCACGCTCGGCAGCGAGCCGCTCTAATGAGAGACGAAGGTCCTGGCTTGATGAACGTCATCTGCAAAGGGCAGAGGCAAGATTTTTTTGGCCACCAAACCAAAACCCTTGAACACCTTGACTCTGCCTAGAAATTCTATCCATAAAAGTTATGAGTAGAACTGGAGACAAAGGGCAGTCTTGGTGGAGTCCAACCCTCACCGATAACGAATCTGACTTGCTGTTACCGATGCAGACCAAACTCTGACTTCAGTTGTACAAGGACCGAATAGCCCATAACAACAGGCCCGATACCCCATGATCTCAGAGCATACCCCACAATATACCCCGAGGGACATGGCTGACTACCTTTTCTAGGTCCACAAAGGGCATGTGGACTGATTGAGCAAACTCACACGCACCCTCGAGTATCCTGCTAAGGATATAGAGATAGTCAAGTATTTTGCGGCTCGGGTGAAAACCACACTGTTCCTCTTCGACCTAAGGTTCAACTATCTGTCAGACTCTCCTCTCCAATACCCGTAAAAAGACTTTTCCAAGGAGGCTGAGGAGTATGATTCTCCAATTGTTGGAACACACCCTCTGGTCCCCCTTTTAAAATTGGGAACCAACACCCCAGTTTGCCAGTCCAGAAGCACGACCCCCAATGTCCGCACGATGTTGCAGAGGCATGTCAACCAAGACAACAACACAAAATCCAGAGCCTTAAGATATTCAGGGCAGGTCTCGTCCATCCCAGGAGCCCGACCACCTAGGAGCACTCTGACTACCTTAGCGACCTCGATCCCAGAGATGGGTAACCCCTCCTCTGAGCCGCCTCGACAGTGGAGCTACGGAACACAGCCCAATCAGACTCTATGTTCCCCACTTCCATCAGAACGTGGTTGTAGCTCTGCTGGAGGTAGGAGTTGAAGGCCCTTTTGACAGGGGACTGTGCCAAAAGTTCCCAGAATCTTCCAGGTCTGCTCGGCATCCTCCCCCGCCATCGAAACCAGCTCACCACCAGGTGATGAGCTTCTCTCTTCACCCGAGTGTCCAGAACATATGGCTGCAAATCCGATGACACAACTACAAAGTCGATCATTGAGCTGCAGCCTAAGGTGTTCTGGTGCCAAGTGCATTTATGGACGTCCTTATGTTCGAACACGGTGTTTATGATGGCCAGACTGTGACGAGCACAGAAATCCAACAACAGAACACCATTTGCGTTCAGATTGGAGAGGCCATTCCTCCCAATCACCCCCCTCCAGGTCTCACTGTTGCAGCCCACATGGGTGTTGAAGTCTCCCAGCAAGGCTAAGGAGTCCCTGGGGGGGGGCACTGTCCAGCACACTCTGTCCAAGGACTCCAAAAAGGGTGGGTACTCTGAACTGCTGTTTGGTGCATATGCACAAACGATAGTCAGGACCCGTCCCCCTACCCGAAGGTGGAGGGAGGCTACCCTTTTGTCTGCTGGAGAGAACCCCAACGTGTGCGCACAAAGCTGGTGTGCCCACACCAGCTCAGGCTCCTTTCCCACCAGAGAGGTAGCGTTCCATGTCCCAAGGGCCAAAGTTAGCAGCTGAGGATCAGTCTGACTGAATCCACACCTTTGGCTGCCACCCATTTCACATTGCACCCGACCCCATGGCCCCTCGACGAGTGTTTCCCTTTGGGCTGAGTCTGGCCAGGCTCCATGGGCCAAAGGGCCCAGCCATTGTGCCCTTCCCCCAGGCCTGGCTCCAGAGGGGGACCCCTGGAACCTGGCTCCTTGATTTTTTTGTTATCCATTAGGATCGTTTGAATTGCCCTTAGTCTGGACCTTCACCTTGGACCTGTTTGCCTTGGGTGACCCTACGAGGGGCTTATGCCCCTGACAGCATGTCTCCTAAGATCATTAGGTCATACAAACTCCACCATGATTAAGGTGGAGACTCAGGGAGGAGCCATAATTCAATTTCAATTTTAAAAAATGGGCACAGATAACCACTGTCGAGGTGTATACATATTTTTTTGGGCCCCTATGTATGTATGTATGTGGTTAATGTAGCAAACTACATACACATGTGCTGACTGTTCTTAATAAGAACAGCTGTAAACCTTCACTTGTAAGGAATTAAGTAGTCAACTAATTATATTACAGCAGCACAATGCATATAATCATGTAGGTCATACCGGTCAAGAGTTTCTATTAATGTTCACACAACATACGAATGGGGAAAACTGTGATCTCTTCCACCTCTTATCCAAAGTCAGCTACGACTGTCTCTAGATTCCCTGTCACGATTAATGGGTAAGAAATTCAGTACAAATGGATGGTTGCTTCTTTGTAAACTCAAGACTGTTGTACAAGAAAATCCCAAGAGATCAGTTTCTGAAATAGTTAAACCAGCCTGACAGGCACCAACACCATACCACAGTCAAAGTCTCACAGCAAAAGATCATCCTTTATTTAGATCGTTTGACCCTTTTTGTAATTGAAGTGACTCCAGGGGGGTCATGACCTCTAGCTTGGGAATCCCTGTATTTAACAGTTAACAAAGTCATCCCTTTTGCCATAATAATTTACACTTTACACTGGATTCATCATCAGTACCTTACATTGTATTGCTTATTAAGGTGATCTGCTGATTGTGGTCCAGTTGGTCCCTGTAGCCCTACATTATGACCTATAGGGAGGAAAAACAAAGAATGAGTGGCATAAAATTCTTTCACTTTGCAAAGATTGTTTTTTTCCTTGGCAAATTTCCAATTCACACAAATATGGTAATATAACCAATTTATATTTATCAATAATAACCAGTCTCTGAAATCAATGTTCATGTGAGTTTGTCACTAACTGTTATAAATGTAACTTGGGTTGTTTTATTCTGTAGCTACTTTGTTTTTAAAGAAAATGCTTCAATGTTGTCTTGGAAGAGGGATTTAAAATATCAAATAGCTGGATCTAACGTTTGGAGAAAGCAAGTATATGCCGCTATAAAGGCAGTATCTTTATAGTCTTATGGAAAATGTAGACCCGAAACATTTTCTGTATTGTGTAAGTGCTTTGACCCTGACCAGCAAACATTTGGCACACTAGTCACTTGTCTTACTCCTAAAACAGGTGGTCATGTGTATTATCACTCAGCATTATAAAAATGCGTTACTGGGAGAACGCTATATTTAAAATGAAGTATGTGGACATGTGACCAATCACACCCATACAGTATGTGCTTGTTGATGATCCCATTCCGGATTGGATCCTTTTTTTTTTACCTTTATAATGACCTCCACTCTTTTGGGAAGGCTTTCCACTAGATTTTGGAATGTGCCTGTAGGGATTTGACCATTTAGGCAGCTGGACTAGGAGACCTGGGGCGCAGTCAGTGCTCCAATTCCATCCAACAGTTTTGCAATTCAGTGCTCCAGTCGCTTAATGCTACAGCATACAAAGCCATCCTGTACATTTTTTTGCTTTCAACTTTCTGACATTGGTTTGAGGAAGAACCATATATAGGTGTGATGGTCAGGAGTCCACATACTTTTGGCCATATAATGTAGTTTACAGCTTTGACACCCCCCTTCTTTGGATTTTGTTAATCCAAATAATAATCTTTCTCACTTTAGGTAATCGCATGTCAGGATAGTAGTGGATCCGGAAGCCTTTATCTGGGAACGCTGGCTGTGAGGTGGGAATGCGCCTTGGATAAATTGCCAGTTCATGACCGGGCTTGGAAGATAATGATTTTGCAGCACAACTGATATTTGCATGAAATAATAATAATAAATTAAATGACATACTGTATATGAACATGTTATACAGTTAACACTGTACTTTTTACACAATACATTTGCATCATTTGGCAGATGCCCTTATCCAAAGTGACGTACATTTATCTCATTTTATACAACTGAGCAGTTGATGGTTAAGGGCCTTACTCAAGGAAGGAAACCCCACGTGAACATGCAAACTCCACACAGAAAGGCCAGACTCAGGGCTCAAACCCAGGACCTTTTCGCTGTGAGGCGACAGTGCTAACCACTCAGCCACCCTCGAGTCAGTTGTCCAACGGCTTAACCCCTGAGTTACCACTATCCCCACAAAATGGTCCTGAAGTATTACTCAATTTTAGAAAGAAAAGAATTATTGTTCACATCTATTTTATAACAGTGAAGTTCTTTTTTCACATATCCCAGTTTGATAGGAAGCTGGGGTCAGCCACCTTTGCAACAGCGAGGGTCAAGGACCATGCTCAAGGGCCAGGAGTGACAGTTTGGCAGTGTTGAGACTTGAACCCTTGACCTTTTGCGAAGTAACCAACCACTGAGCCACCACTGCCCTTTGAGTCAGAAAGGCTCTATCACAGTGGTCCCCAACCTTTTTTGCGCCACGGACCGGTTTAATGTCAGACAATATTTTCACGAACCGGGGGGGGGGCCGAATGTTGCGATGGAGGAGAGTGTGTGCGCGCGCCGGGGGGAGGGGGGGCGGGGGTGGCAAAGGCGGCAAAATGTTGCGATGGAAGACAGCGGCATGGCCTGGTACCAAAAGACCCAGGTGGTTGGGGACCCCTGCTCTATCAGGTGCTGGAAACGTAAATGTCAAATGTTGGAAATGTCAAATGTTCAGGCATGCAATTTGAACAACAGGTGGAAAGTAGGTTTGCATTCACAGATTTTGTTTTACAGTGCAAGTCAGAGCCCTTTACAGTGCAATAAATCCTCAGTACTATATACTTACTTGCTTAATCCTGTTCAGGGTCCGCTGGAGGAAGCTGGAGCCAATCCCATCTGACTTTGGTGAAAGGTACACCCTGGGCAGGTTGTCAATCCACCGCAGGGCGACACACAGAGACTGACAACCATTCACACACACATTCACACCTACAAGCAATTTAGAGTCGCCAATTATCCTAATCCCCTCTGTGCGTGTCGTTGGACTGTGGGAGGAAACCGGAGTACCCAGAGGAAACCCACGCGGATACAGGGAGAACACGCAAACTCCGCACAGAAAGGCGCCCAGGTCGACCCCGGGAATCGGACCCAGGACCTTCTTGCTGTGAGGCGACAAGGCTAACCAAGACACCACCCTGCTATATACTAAAACAGTTTAAATACCGGTAATCACACTCTCATTTCTTAAATGTCCACTGCAATATTTATCAGAGCTGTGGTGTTGCTTGATCCCTGAACCGGCAGCTCACAGGACACATTTTATTTAAACTATTTAATAATTAAATTGAAATTGACCTGTTTGCTTTCTTGTAATTCACGTGACCAGAGAAATAGATGATGATGATGATGATGATGATGATTTTTATTATAACTCAGACAAAAGTAAATACAGTAACTGATCCTGGTGGATGATTTGCCTCGTTGTACCAAAGTGAATCGAATCGATTCTTCCGATTCATTTGAAACGATTCCGAGTGAATGCCTCACGACTGAAGCACGGCACTGACGGCGGCGGGGATGTCGCCTGCTCTGTGAAGCATGAATTTATTTCCGTAAACTGTTTCTCCGGATTTATCCGAGCAGGTAACGTGTTATTATCTCTCTGTTAAAAAAAAAAAATATGGTTTGTTAATGATGTGGCAGCTAAGTTACATATCCAGCAAGCTAACGGAACAAACCCGCAGGTCTAGTTTAATTTAGTATTATTATTATGTTTACATACTCCTAACATTAATAATAATACCAGTGATCCAAATAATACTAAGAATTTATAACCCCTCACGAATAACAGTAATATAAACTGAACATTTAGTAGCACTTGGTGGTAGTTTCACTTTTATTATAGATGTAGTCATGGAGCTAGCTTGCTTGTTAGCTAGCTTAGCAAGAGTTAGCACTGTACATCATGCATTGGAGCCAGGCAACATTGCTTAAATTTATATACATATGCATTTATTTAGTTATTTATTTTGCTAAAATAGGAAGATAACACATTCTTACAACACTTCCAATTTAGCATGTTTTGGCTGTGTTTGGAAACCAGGCCCAGCTAGAAGCATCTCCACATCCAGGCCTTATAATATACTCAGCAAAAAAAGAAACGTCCCTTTTTCAGGACTGTGTATTTCAACAATAATGTTGTAAAAATCCAAAT
>JAQMCW010000003.1:13544376-13558177 GCA_030068335.1 Chrysichthys cranchii
GTGAGTAAGAAGCCTAAGCGTATAACAGTTGAAATAAAGAAAGAAATAATCGCAAAACATGAGAAGCGCCACCATATTGCTCCGCCACCGTCCACCTACGCCAGCGACTACGTATCCACCGCAAAGGTAACGCGCAATAAAATCATCAGTTTGTTTCATTTAGGTTTATTGTTCTATAATTAAAGTTCTTTTAATTTTATTCTATGTTTTATAGTCTGGGAACGAATTAAGTTCATGAGCCGAGGTCCCACGATAGTTTTTTTATTTACTACATAGATCCATATGTTATTTCATAGTTCTGATGTCGTTGTTGTAGGAAATTGAAATTAGTTGAAAATATTCAAAATAAAGCAAAAAACCTGTGAATTAGTGTGTAAAAGTTTGACTGGTGCTATATATAAGAAATGTTTTATTTAGTTGTATTGTTTTATATATATATATATAATTACAAAGGGTTTTGTTTGACATGAGAGACAAACTTGGAGTTGAATCTAAAGCACAGGTTCAGTGCTAATTTCTGTAGGTTGTTCCTTTTTCAGTCATGCTTAGAACAAATTTGAAGAGCTCTCAGTACGTCTTCATTAGAGATGACTGCGCACAGGCTTTTGATGTCCATAGAGTGTTGTACGGACGCATTCAGGTAGCTGTCAAAGATACAAGGAGCTAAAGACTAAACAACGGGTTGGAGAATGTTGGACGTGATTTCTCTGGAACAACGATTATAGTCCCAAAATGGAGTCTAACCAATTTTGACAAAGGCAAAATAACTGGTGTGCCAAGCCTGTGTACAAATTGTGTTATACACTAATCCACAGCTGTGTAGGTTTCACATTTCATGTCCAATATGTAACGTTTCTTATCCAGCTTATATTTTTATAATTAGATTTATTAAGTTTTGAATATTTTATTAGATATTCTGGTCTGTTTATTGTTTTTTTTTCCAGTCACGTTCTAGTGCAGCTGCAATTTTAATACTTAGGACTGCAACAGTATTGTAAATGTAGTGAAATCTATATACTTCCAACTTCACACTACAGTGCCGTAGAGCTGATATAAAAAGGAAAAAAAAAAAACCAACATTAATGCATTCATACATTAATGTTGAAATGTAAATGCATTTTACATTTAACAAAATCAACAATAACAAGAAAAACCCTTGGCATTTGAAATAGAAGTATGCCCAGAGATGAAATTCTTTCCCTCAACATTCTTCATATCATCCTCTCTCCATCAACCCCTCGTCTCATTACATATGTATGCATCCTCACTAGTAAAAAAAAAAAAAAAAAAAGGTTCCTAGGTTCTTGGTTTGTACCTCAGGGCCACAACTGTTCTTTCTAGAAATGATTTATTCTACTCTAATAATTCAATTAAATTCTTATTAAAGCTACACCGTCTGCCATGATATATAATTAGTGTGATTGAGAATGAAGCACACTATTGTTATCCATCAGACCATTTCTTCTGCACTTCTTCTCCTGCAGGTTTCAATAAATAGACTCCGAACCAACTTCAACTTGTCCAGCCTTGTCCCTGAATAGTGTGCTTGTATACAGCGTTTGGTTTCTCATTTTTCACAAGAATTTTTCTGTTGCCAATCCCCCCCCGCCAAAAAAAAAGCAATAAATGGAGTTTTTTGAAACAAAATCTACCTGCTAGGTCACGTACGGTCATCAGAGAGCCACCAAACCTAATTTGGCACTTCGGCACAATTCATCCAACACATACATGCAAGCAGCTATGACCTGCACTCATCTTATTCTTTTTCTTGCTTTTTGTCCAGAGCTTTTTATTCCATTGGTAGCTATGCATTGTGAGCGTTACAAATACACTGGCCATCAGAAGCTCTGCCACTCGGTCATGGGGCAGGGGGTAGCTCAGGGGGTTAAGACGTTGGACTACTGATCGGAAGGTTGGGAGTTAAAATCCAAGCATGCCAAGCTGCCACTGCTGGGCCCTTAACCCATTAACTGCCAAATTTTTCTTCTGAAAATTTTCACGTTCCTATTAAATTACATCCAAATAGTAACAAAAAGATCTACTTTCAAGATTTATGACTGTTAATATTTCTGAAATTTCAATTTGTAGTCAAAGTCCCAAATGGGGTTCATGGCACATGCCATCTATTTTTTATGCCATTCATTATATGATCCCCAAATGGGGACCACGGAAGCTAATGGGTTAATCTCAAATGCCCAGTTGTTTAAATGAGATAAAAAGGGTGTCTGCCAAATGACTGTAATGTAATGTAATGTTCTGTATTGATTCATCCAACAGCCATAAACTTCATAGCTTAAACCAGAAGTGGGTGCAGATTTCGCTGATAGAAAGGTTACCCCAAAAACCTCCACCTGCCCCAGCCCTCCATGGCTCCTCCAGACTGCCCACTCCTGGCTTAGATCAACTCGCCCAACACGCATTTATCCATTCATTTTTTTTGGGCTGCAGCAGAGCAATCATGCTTGCATCTTATTTAGATCATGCACATGTCTAGTTTCAATAATGATACTTGATGTGGAATAATCATTCATAATAATTCATAAAAATAATAATACAGAGGGGTTCAAAAATGTATGCACAAGTCAACAGTGGTTATCTATGCTCATTTTTTAAAATCCAAATTGAATCATGGCCTCAGTGTGTAGAGACGTGAGAGCAATGCATAGAGAGTGGACAGCTGTGGAGAATTTTATACAGCTTTCATGCAGATCTTTTTTATGTTGATTTGTGTATACATTTTTTTTTTGGGCCCCTGTTTCTTTCTTTTTTTTTTGCTTTTTGTCCAGAGCTTTTTATTCAATTGGCAGCAATGCATTTTTAGCATTACGAATACACTGGCTATCAGAAGCTCTGCCACTCAGACATGATCCATTCAACAGCCATCAAACTTCATAGCTTAACCCGTGTACAGCGTCGTACAGCTTTTATGGTGATATTTTTTATGTTGAAGTGTGCATACATTTTTTGGGCCCCTCTGTATAACCAGTTTATATATAGTAGCATGTAAAGTTAATTAAGTGTTTTCAGGTCTGGAACACCAAGTCAAATATATGTCTAGGAGAAAGTTTGTCTGAGATACTGGAGCTACCAAAATTTGAAGACTGATATTACTGGCAAATCAGTTGACATCATAATGAAATGCACTAATAGTTTTCTTTTTGTTGTTGGTAAACTGGGCTATGATTGTCCACTTGTCACAGAGGAACAACGGATCGAAATTCACTCAGCAACCTAAAGCAATCATTTAAATAGGTAATCACGTATTAATGCATGAATTAAAGTTTTATTTTTCTTATTTTACAGTGAAATGGCTGACCCTTTTATTATGTAGCATGAAGTGTAACTGTTAAACATCATATCATATCCTACAGTGGATGGGTTTATTCAAAACAGTTTATACTAAATGAGCCTTTCCTAGAAAACATTCAGAGATATGTATATATCAGTTTTCATCAAATTCGTCTCGGTCACCTGAAATAACCTCACAAAATATTATCAGCCAACCATATGTGCACTCTGTGTGCTTCTTACCGTATGTTTTTTTCTGTGTGTCTTTGCTGCTATTTTTTCTATTTTTTCCTCTTTTTCATTGTAAATCCCCCCCTTCTTCTTCTTTTTTCTTTTTAAATGTAAGATGCCCATATTCTGCTATTGGAAACCAAAATTTCCCAGAGGAACCTTCCCAAGGGATTAATAAAAGTTCTATCTATCTATCTATCTATCTATCTATCTATCATATTGTTCACCAATATGGTTAATAGTAGTCTTGAACATAGTTAGGTTATTTTTTTTGTCTTTTTTGTTGTGTCATACTTGAGTCAAGTTATGTATTTTATTATTATTAATTATTTTATTAATGCAATTTAATTTTAATTTTTATTATTAATCATTTTTGTTAATAATAATAAATTATTATCATCATCATTATTATTATTATTAGGCTTATTATTATTATTATTATTATTATTATTATTATTATTATTATTATTGAGTCAGTAATGCATCACTGGAATTAGACTAGAGAAAGAACCTGAGCTACAGATTCATATTGCACATAATTTAATTTTGTTTAAAAAAAAAAATGATGAAATCATGAGGCCTCTCATTACTGCTGTGGTAATATCTTACAGTGTCACTCCAGTTCTATTTTATTTTAAGTAAATGTGGAACTCGGCTGCATCACGGAGGTCCTCGGTCCCATACGGCTCACACCCGACAGTCTCCTGCGTCACGGAGTTGTTTTTGAAGCCCGCGTTGCATAAAATTATTTCAGTCATTTCAAAAAGAGAAGAGGAAAACAGCAGGGTTTCTTCTCTCTTTTTTTTTAATAAACCTGAAAAATTCCATGAAATCCATCTAAAGTGCCACATGAACAGTACCATCATATTGTATCATAGTGTCAGCACGTGTAAGTGTGTGTTAGTAAATATAAAATAACAGTTAAAGAGAATTTTATGCATATTCATATGCATGTGGCACGTCTCAGTACAGTTTGGTTCTCCATGTGCACACAACAACGTAACACTGAAAAGAAATAAACACTGCAGTCAACATACTCGTATTCACTTTCAAGAGGAGTCGAAAAAACATCTACTGCACTGAAATGAGGGAAAAAAAAAAAAAAAAAAAAACCAAAACCAAAATAATCAGGATCAATCGAACTGTAGTCAGTGTTGGCCATTGTGAGCGCATGCAGACGGATTTCAGGGTAAAATCTCACATAAAACAGAAAATTACATTTTAAAACCACTGAGATCCAAATGATCACTTTTGAAATCACAGCATAGTTCAGTCCAGAGGACCAAGTCGACCACGAGCCAGGACATATTATATCGTTATTTTAATATCGTTATTATATTATCTATTGACTCTGACTTTTGCGTGGGTTTTTTTCTTTTTTTTAGATCAATTATTTGTTTACTCATCACTTTCCCATCATCCTGACTGCA
This sequence comes from Chrysichthys cranchii, assembly GCA_030068335.1. Classification (NCBI taxonomy): domain Eukaryota; kingdom Metazoa; phylum Chordata; class Actinopteri; order Siluriformes; family Claroteidae; genus Chrysichthys; species Chrysichthys cranchii. The sequence goes on from JAQMCW010000003.1 coordinate 13,549,326, forward strand.
TGCACTGTGCAAACAACTATTATGAATAGTCACAATAATAGATCTCTAGGGAATAAAAATACATTTTAAGTAAACAGTGATTGTATTTCGGGCGTTTTGTGGTCCTGCAGGTTTCTCACAACGGTATTGCAGTGATGAAATGTGGAGAAATATCAAGGCACTGAATGATTTGCATTATTACATGAAGGTTAAGTTGGTTAGTGTTGTTTTGCTGTTTAATGTTGTTCGTTCACCGATAGCCTTCAGGTGGCAGTGCACTGAAGATGGCTGCTTCCTTCGAGAAGTGAAGGCTGGAGAGAAAGTCAGGACTTGGCAAATAGACTCTCTAATATAGTGAGTGTGTGTGTGTGTGTGTTGAGATACAGGTGATGTTTTGCTGGTTACACAAACATACAGTGGGATTCAGGAGTACTTAATGAGCTTTGGTGATCGAGGTTCTTGTTTCAGTAATACTGGGTGTTTGTGTAAAATCCTCAGTTAAAAAAAAACAAATAAAAAAAAAAAACGTGGCATCTATTCTGATACATTTGCTTTTTAACGTCATCTCTACATGTACGAATCCATAACCACTCTCAATGCGTGTAGGTCAAATGTTCAAAAAAAAAAAAAAAAAAAAAAAAAAAAAAAAAAAAAAAAAAAAAAAAATTAAAAAAAGGGAAAGAAAGAAAGAAAAAAAGAAAAGAAAAGAAAAGAAAAATAATAATAATATATAAAAAAAAAACAGTCCAGAATGGCTTGACGTCATTTGGCTATACCACATCTTAAATGTGGAAAAAGTTCGACAGATGAAAAAACCCAACAACAAAACAAACACAAATACATACATCTAATAAGCAGCTGCGCAATAAAGTATACTAAAAAGAGCGGAAATGTCGCTGAGAGATCTCTGTGGGCCTAAAAACAAAGGGTATTTAATATAATCAAATGCTCCTATGTTTTTTTCCTTTTTTTTTTTTTTTTTTTTTATCTTGTAGGAATCCCTTTTTAAATCCAGGCAGGTGTAGAAAACCCAACTGTACAGCTGAGCTGAATATACAACTTAGGAAAAACAAAGAAATACAAAAGAAAAAATACAAAGGCGCTCCTCCTCATCAAGGACTCAACGGAGCCGGTAAACGGGGCTGAGTTGTTGGGTTGATGTGAAGTTTCCCTGGAACTTCTCCCGTTTGACCTTTTTTTTTTCTTTTGTCCTCTTTAGTCCTCTGACGACTTTAGTTCATGAACTGCGTGTAGCCCTCGGCTCCCGTTACGATCACGTCCATCCATATCCTCATGGCCTCTGGAGACGGAGCCACCATGTAGTACAGTCTGTCGTGGGTCTTTACGCAGAAGGTCAGGGCGGGGTTGGGGCTCTGACGGCGAGACACAAGAGTAGAATTAGCCGCAGGAGCGATCCCTTTCACTACTGAGCATCTGTTCGTGCGGTTTTAACACCTGATCTCGGCTAGGGTCACTCTGAAAGACATTCTGACATGCGGCTCATACTTCGGATTTAAAGAGAGGTTAATCATGTTAGACGAACCTTAGTGGCCAAACATTAGTGGTGCAGATTGTGCATCATCACATGACTGGGTCTTTGTTCAAGGTGTTTTAAGTCAAATATCTATAAATCTGGGTTGTCTGATGAAGCTAGGCAAGTCGATATGCCGTCTAACGCATTACGCCACAGCTCGGTCACAGGCACAGATCTGATTGGTCAGAAGGTTTGGATTCATGTCCTATAGCTGCAGATCTGACAAAACTAGTAGCTGTATTGCAAATCTCAGGGTTGTATTCATGCGCTTTGGTCAATACGGTATTACATCTATAGTAACTGCTACAGAGAGTTGCCAGACGCTCCATGTAAAATCTGAGAAATAATAAACAAGTAAAAAAAATGCATTATAATAAACAACAACAAAAAAAAAAACCCCAACAAAAAACGACATATAATCATGGACATGGTAATGTCTTCTGTAAGGGCATGTTTATTTAACATTTATAGAAGGAGTCCTGGGTGTCAGCATATTGCAACAGCCTTTCACCAAGTTTTCCAGTGCAGGAAAGTCTTCAGGAAAGAGGACCTGCATTTTGTGGTTTCTCGGTTATTTCTTCTTCTTATTAGAGAACGACGCTGGCGAGGGAAGAACTGGTTTGGTCCAGGAACCAACCTTTTTTCTGGACATTCCACAACATTACATGTAACTACGGATGCGTAAAATGTACATTGTGAGGAATGAACACTTCGGTTTCCTGCTGGTAGAGGAAAATCATGAACTTTCCTTAGGATAACAGGAAATTCTCATCAGGTTGGACCACATCACACAACCCTGTCGTTGATAACGCAGTAAAATATAAGGGGCGGGGGGGGGAGTACGAGGATTCACAGGAACAATATTGTACATGTTGGACAAGCATGTCCCATAATTTGTCCATTCTTTCCATATTAAACACGTAACACAGTGCCACTGCAGACATTTAAAATTTTCTCCTTAAATTTTTCTGCCTGCCATTCAGGAGCCTGAACTGTCTGGGCAGACATTTTTGCGCAGCGTTTCTAGGCTTTCCTCCTGAAATAATGGCAATCCAATTCTAAAGACAGCATAAGACAGTTGTCTTCCAAGGCTCATTATTTTGGCCAAATTTGAAGGAAGCACTGCATATATGCTTCCCGGTGATGGCAATCTCACACACACAGACACACACACAAAAAAAAAAAAAAAAAAAAAAGAGAAAGAAAAAATGGTGGTCAGGATTGACATTGTGCATAATTTGCTAGCTAGCTTGTGATTCCCAAATAATTAAAAAAATAAGTTAATCTTAGGCGATATTAAAATACTAGACAATAATCGTGATTTAAAAATATTATTTATACCAGCGTTGACCTAGACACCACCTTCCGTACACTGATCGTACACGCCGATATAAAACAAACACCTACATTAAACACAAATTCCACATGTGCATATTAGTATGATCCACACTTATGAACGTGCATGCACACACACACACGCGCACAGAGTTCAGAGATATGCTGGAGGTATATGGATCAGAATAAAACGAATATTTCCCTCATAACCTATTTGCCACCACAGAATCGGACCTGCCCTAAAGCCATTAAACATGGTGACCGGGGGGGAATCTGGCATAAGCAGGATCACTCTGAGGCCGACTCTGTGACTAATACACCTCGACGATGATTTAAAGGCTTTATCTTAGCAAAAGGATTTATAATAGGCTTCAGCTTTGTCTGTGAGCAAAAGGAGGCTTGGTAGCATGCAGGACGCGTTCGGAAATACATACACGTGTCAAGTTCAGGTGGAAAAATCCTTTCTGTGGGAACAGCCAGCAGAACGAGAGAACAGTCAGAGAAGAATGATGGCGAGAGAGAAGAAAAAAAACAAAACAAGCAAAGAAACAAAAATGCTAAGAACAAGTGAGAAACAAATTTATAGAGGAAAAAAAAAAGGAAATGAAGGGAATGAAATAAGGATTAAAATGAAATCTTTAAAAATAAATAAATAAATAAATTAAAAAAAAAAAAAAAGGCAGCAATTACTGAAAGGATCGCAGTGTGACGGCTCTCAGAAGCAGCGGCCAAGTGTGGAAAATGTGTGTGAAGCTGTTACAAAGAGGGAGAAAGAGCTGGGAATATTAAATAGGTTGATTTACCTTTGTGGCACTGCGTAAATGGTCGTAGTAAACTTCCTCAATGGCCTGGAAATAGATAACTCCTTTCAACTTGGTCTCATGCTTGTCTGTGAACCAGGCAGAAAAAAAGAAAAAGAAAAAGTGAGAGTCTGAAGTCTAAACAATGTTCTGTTCACCTTCTCCTGCTGCTCCACAACTCTTTACCCATATTTTAAGATGAATATTAAATATCTTGGTTATTTAAAAAAAAAAAAAAAAAAGTTATAATGTCTAGTTAATGTATCTATATGCGAGTCATTAAACAGTGTGTGTGTGTGTGTGTGTGTGAAGGTCATGTGACACAGATTGAAGTTGTCTTTTGAGTTGTTTTCGTTTTTATTCCAAAGACAAGTCATTTAAACAAGACTTTTATTTAACACATTGAAACGCAATCTCTGTAGAACATATGCCTTTACTTTTTAGAAACGATTTTTCATTTTCATTAGAGAAACTAGGCATAAATTGTAGTTTTAAAAAAACAAAAACAAAACACATTTCCTGCATTATTGCACTTAGGATACTATTTAACATGGTTCATTTGGATGTGAACAGTCAGAAAAAAAATAAATAAACAAAAAAAAAAAAAAAAAAAAAAACAAGAGGTAAAACTAGCCTGTCCTTAGAGGCAGCGATCTGGGAGGCAGCAATCCAGCCCTGTTATTGAGTTTGCACCATCTTTTTTGCCTGTGTAACCATTAGGGGTAGAAACCACTATCCCTGCTGAGCACGACGGCTGAGGGTGAAACAGAATTTCCACAGCATTGCGCTCGATTTCATCAGCATCATACAGAACGCGGACGAGCTGCTGGATATTTGTATGCCTCGAGCTATCCCGAGGCTATCGGAAACCACAGCAGCCTTCCCCGAGCTAAAGCCGCCGCTAATTACCGCATCCCCCCACGCTACGTTCACCATGCCAGGACTCGGCTCTTGAGAAAGATGTCTTATAATTCGTATATAAAAAAAAAAAAAAAAAAAAATCAAGCAGGAAAAAAAATCTAAATGCTGTAAAATACTGTAAATCCTTCATTCATTTATTTCACGTTTTGGGCTTAATTTGTTTCCTTACTCTACTCTCCGGCTTCTACTTTTGCTGCCAAGTTGAATTTCTTGGAAGCGATATCTTACTCAGCCAATAAAATGGATTCGGTTAAGAATTGTAGGCTCTCATCATCCAGGCTGGTTTCACGCTTTGGGCTCACTCGCAGAACTGAATACCTACCAGAATAGTAGGAGAACGTGCGTTTAAGGCGATCGAAGACGAACCAGCGCTTCTTCCACGATTTGATCTTGCCGCCCATCTTGACCAGGTAGCCCTTACACATCTTTTCCGTGAGGATGATGTGGTAGCAGGTCTCCACGTTGTGACCCGATGACTCGACGTGCGAGCGCAGGTCAAACTCCTCTTTCCGGATGGGCAGGTAGCGCGTCATGGGCCGAGCCTTTGACAGAAAGGAAAGAGAATCGATTTTTAACACTCCTCAGTGCGATCGGTTCTACAGACAGACCCGGGATGGCGTCCTCGACGTCGCTTAATCCGACAGATCGTCGGATAGCCACGGATTTGTGGAACTGCCTTCATTCTACATAAAAACAAACGAATCATGATGAAGTGGTCAACCTTTTTCTTTTCTTCAAAGCGATTAAACCGGTTATTTGCATTGCACACCTCAGCTTGTGTTCCCGCACTATAAAAAGACACAAAGACTTATTTGTGCGTCTAAGGACACCGACTACAAACGCCACATCCTCAAAGCCGCCTCCCCCCAGGGTGTCAATCTCCTCACTACCCACCCGAACAGAGGTTTCAAGTCCCCATCAGTCATTCACACTGAGTGCTCTTAGGATAACTGCAATGCTGTGAAACTGTTTGTTAGATGCAATTTCCATGACCGGTTCTGTGGCATTTTTAACTGACTTCTTCTCTTAGCACCACAACAGAGTGTGACACAGGAATAAGAATGCTTACAGACTTCATGTGTGTGATGCACAGGTACACGCATTAACAATGTAGAAATAGCTCCAGAAATCCTCAAAATCATACACAACACCAGGCTGATACAAGACGAAATGCACATGCAGAGGACACTGATGTGGTGTAGACATCAGAGTCATACAGAGAGAAAACCGAAATGACAAAATAAAGAAAAATTCACAACATAATTAATTACTACAAACATATCTATCTGTCTTGTTTTGATGTATTAGCCTTGTTTGCATTAGGAGAAATTATGACATCCTGTGTTAAGATGACATCAAGAGATTATTTGAGCGGATGATTTGATTTTTTTCTCTATAATTGGAGCCCAATTGAGGTAAGTTCAACTACATGCAGCTACACTGCAAAATCAGCCCCATTTGATTTAAGCCTCGGATATCGATTAACATCGTGGATTGCATTTGACTTCAGACATCGATTTATCTCAGATAGTATTGACAACAATTAACCTCCTCATGACTGCTTGAAGAACTTTGGACAGTTTAGCGTATGTTTTCCAAGAGGTGGCGCTAGCCGTTTGCCGAAACAGATAAGTTACGGTGGGCTTATCAAAATGGCGTCCACGGTGATACTTCTGCTTATTGAGCAAGTGATCCATCTTGCTCCGCTGTAGAATCTTTGTTATGACTCTGACATCTACACCACATCAGGTGTCCTCTGTATGTGCATTTCGTCTTGTATCAGCAAGACGTATATATTATTATAATATTACTGTTTGTAGTAAATGAATTTTAAATATTGCCTCAGTATACAAGGCTTTAAAACAATTTCAGCAATATCAGTCTTTCGATATAATCAGCATATAATACAACCAATATAATCAGTATTTCCTGCCTATTACCTTAAGTTCAGTTACAGGTTACAGGGTTTAGGAACAAGCACTCTGACACTCAAACTTCTTATTAGGGCTGTATTGTATATATCACTTGATAATAAAAAAAAAAAACCCCCCACCAATAATAATAATAATAATAATAATAATAATAATAATAATCACATTAACTATATTTTCTAAACCTTTGGCACATTCCTGACAACACATGACCTTTTACATGAACATTTTGTTAAGTCCTGGCAAATCAATTAATTTGGGTCGATTTATTGAATACAATGGTTTCCCTTTCATAACCACATACATGACCTGCTCCAGTAAAATGAGTCACAGTGACCCTCATGTTTGTTTACATCACACACACATTTGTCTTACAATCCATGTGAAGGCCTTTTTGACATAATTAATGCAGCAGCCAATAATTACTGCACTGCTTAAACCCAACACTAACAAGCTTTCCTTGCAAGAACCAGGGAAACATCCCAAAAGCGTCACTGTGGGCCATTTTGTTGGAACGGGTCATGTATATATGTGGCGGCCTCGTATATGGACACTTCTACTACTTCTTTTTTCTTTTTTTTTTTTGTTGCTGAATTGAAATACGTCTCTCGTTTGTATATATCTCAACCACAAGTAAAGTTCTGAAATACCAGTCACTTGTAACATTCAGTAAATATTAACAAAAGCTGCTGGGAAACTGCACATCCCCATCGCTGAGCCACACTGAGAGGCGCTGACACAATATTGATGGTCACATTACAGGTAGCTGTTACAGATGCTGTACAAATCTTACACGAGAATTTCATTAGCTTAGGCTCCCGAGTCCGTACTCTCACGTGGGGCTGCTCCAAAACTATTACGTAATACCAGTACGGTACCGCGGTCATTCCTGATGCACAAGATTATTAAAACACTTGGGAAATGTGAAAGTCATATTCACACAGGCATTTTACTGCCCAATATCACCTCATTTTAAAATCTGGTGTTTACATACTGTATGTATACAGATTAAATGCTGCGAAACTTACATATGCTACAACGTTTTCCAACCGCAATGAATTTACATGTGCTGTGTTGTGGTTGTGTTATTATTTACTACGGGTGTAATGATCGGACAAGTTAGATTGATGCATGGGATTTAAAAGGCGGTGAATAAAATGAATCCTAAATCAATAATCATGAATGAATTGATTATCAATCATTTATTAGAGATCATAATTGTTTAGAAATCAATTGTTGAATAAGACAGACAAATGGTGTGTAAAAATAATTCATGTTTTTAAATTATTGGGTAAATAAGGCAGCACAACTTTGACACTTTATATATATATAAAAAAACAAAAAACAACAAAAAAAAACCCTTCATTGCATCATCGCTCGAGAATTAACAGTAAGCCCACCCCAACTTCTAAACAACACTGGTCAATTATTCGACAGGCAACTTGCGTCATATCATATAGCAGATACAATGGTACTGTCAAATACTGACTCATTGCCTTAACAAGTTGAAACCGTATTGTCTGGAATTCTAGGATTTCCACACATACACTGTCCTGTGTGTGGTCTGTGAAGCTACATCTCTGTAAAAGCACTGACCATCCACCTGTTTGCAGTGTATGCACTCCTGTTTATCGTTCACCTCACCTGAGAGAAGTTCTTTGCTCTCATCTTCACCTCCTTCTCAATCAGCTGCTGCCGGTGCACCGTCTCCTCCTGCAGCCTCTTCTCAGCCTCCTCCCTCCTCTTCCTCTCCTCTTCTAGGAGCAGTTTACGTGCCTGGCTCTCTCGCTCCTGTGGTACGCATATAAAGCCGAAAGACCCGCAAGAATTTAGAAACTTGAAGCGTTTCTCCTTCATTACGTCATTGCATCAGGCTTCACAGGTTGCAGCTTCTCGCTCACCTTGGACTCGAGGAGTCTGGCCTTCTCCAGATGAGCCTCCTTTAGCAGCTTCTCCATCTCTTCGATTTTCAGCGCATCCATCCCGCTCGCACTGCATCACACAGTAGCACACGGTTTCCTTCAGTTCATGTGCAGTAATTCAATTTAAGCCGATTATTAATTATGAGAAAGGACATAAAATCTTAATAATGCCCTAATCTCGTTGCACACATCACGCTTACTGTTATAAAATTCTCAAAACAGTGATCAGGGAGAAACACTTTGGGAGATCTTATAATTTAGGAATGAAACGTTCATATTAAATCAGAATCTGGATCACTTTACTGGCCGTGTACATCATGTGTAAGGAATCGGCCGTGGTGGAAATGGTGTGATAATATAATACTGTACAGTCCTAATACAGTACTGTAAAAAATAAATAAATAAATACAATTTAAAAATTATTATATAT
>JAQMCW010000003.1:13591215-13604924 GCA_030068335.1 Chrysichthys cranchii
TGGTTAAATTTTCCTACAAAGTGTAATAACCAAAAATAAGCGCTTAAAATATTTCTAAATATGAACTCAAAATGGGGCTGTAGAGTGGTGCAGCAGTTAGCACCGTTGTCTGACAGCAAGAAGGTCCCGTGTTCAATCCCCAAGTCGAGAGGTCTTCCTGTGTGAACTTTGCATGTTCTCTGGGATTCCTGGGATTCATGTTCTCTGTGGATTTCCTCCAGATGCTCGGGTTTCCTCCCACAGCCCAAAGGCATGCAGATTAGATCAACTGGTGGCTACACTAAATTGCCCATAGGTGTGAATTGTTCGGCTCTGTGTTAGCCCTGCACTTGATTGGCGACCTGCCCATGGTGTACTGAGCCCCTCGCTGAGGTCAGCTGGAATTGGCTCCCACGACCCTCAATGTGGCATGATGACCGGATGGATGGATGGATGGAAATAAGAACGCAATCTGAGTCTATTAAACCTCCTCAATCATCAATTTTTGCAAATAGTGCATATAAATGTCTAATCATGTCAAAAGGTATAAAAGTATCTTGAGTATTTTAAAATAAATATCAAAATTATGTCACAACAACAACAAAAAGGCATCTACACAGGAGGAGACGCTTTAACCTGTGTGTTGTCTCCGTTTTGGAGGTTGTGTGGTGTCCTCATGTCCTGGTGTGTGCTCTCTGTGCTGCTACACTCCTCTCTCAGATTTTCCTCGTCACTCTCCCGCTGCCTCTGGGTCACGCTGGGCCTGCAGACACCCATCACGTTTGGCCCGTCGTTCTTATTGAACTCGGCACAGATGTTCAGGATGGTCTCTAGTCGCTGCCGTTCCTGGAACAAAAAGCAGAACTCTAAGCTACACTCACTGTAGGGGACAAAGCGCTTGTGTTTCAGCCCTGCTGAAAATCCTTGAAGGTGGCAGTGTATGATATTTGGCACAGTTATAACACAGATGGCTTGAGATGATTTAGAGAGCTTCATTTTGTCCTAAATTTACTATTGCAACACAGTTCTATGCATATTAATGTACAAATCCAGTATCCAATAGCTTACACATTACAGCTACTACTACTGCACGTGAGTGATATCTTTAAAGACAGAAAAGGCTTAGTTAGGTGGTGTTCCCCAACACGTCACCAGAACAGCTTTAATGCACCTCGTCGTAGATTTCATTAAATCTCAAACTATACTGGAAGGATGAAAATCGTTCTTTCCAAGTACAGTGGACCCTCGACTCACGAACTTGATTCATTCCAAGACACTGTTCGCGAACCGAATCAATTTTTCCCATTGGAATTAATGCAAATACAATTAATATGTTTCAGCCCTCAAAACATGTTTTTAAAGTGTATTATGGGTTTATGTGTGGCAATAAAATAAGGAATAAAATTAAAATCACCTTAATTACAGAAAAATAAAACTAAATGAAATAAACAGATGATTTTAATGCGCGTTACCTTTGCGGTGGACACGTAGTCGCTGGCGTAGGTGGACGGTGGCGGAGGGATATGGCGGCGGTTCTCATGTTTTGTGATCATTTCTTACTTTATTTCAACTGTTATACGCTTAGGCTTCTTACTCACACTACCATTTCCACTATTCACTTTCTAGGGACCCATAACGAAGGCTTATAGTGAAAAAATGTGTTGAACACCTTCACACGAGTGCTTGACTGGAACTTAAGGTTTGTGCCACGAAGTGTGGGTTGGCTTCCTGTCACGTCAATCAAGGATTTGTTCGTTGGTCGGTACAAAATCTGTTCGGGAATTTAGTTAGTACACTGATTTGTTTGCCAACCGATGTGCTCATGAGCCGCGGTTCCACTGTAGATTCTTATACATGGTGCACTGATGATGATGGACATCATCTGTAACTGAGCATTTGATTTACATCATTTTCATGCACATCAAGCCGTTTAGAGAGCCAGTGTGACCTGTAGATGTGAGTGGAGTAATTCTGGAAGAACACTCCCATTAGAAGAAAAATGCTTCATCATAAGAACTTTTTGCAGTGTATTGCAGCGCACGGACTTGAAGGAGACGAGTTGACGCAGACCACAGAAGCAAAATGCCTCTCACACCAAGCATAACACAGGGGTCTTCAATCTTATCCGCAAATGTGGCTGCAGGCTTTCATTCCAGCTTGACAGGTGATCGGAGACCAAGATGAACAGATTAAACAAGCAGTATCAGGTGTAGCTCCTGCTTGGTTGGAGTGAAAGCCTCCTGCTTCACCAGCCCATTACGGATAAGATTCAGGACACCTCCCCCGATCCGTCCCCCGGCATAACAGAACAAGCCAACGGCTTTCTCATTCACTTCTCACCCCTCTACTGATAGTGTAAATGCACGGAAAGTGGCATCGGAAGCAGCCAAAAAAAGACCGTAGACAGACAAACAGTGATGTTTTGTCTTAGAGGAGAGAAACAGCAGTTTAATTTCCTCTGGGCCTGGATCATATATGCCAGCACTGACACCTGAAAGAAGCGGTGTGTATCTGCCCTTGGCAGACCACAACCCTGATGTCCTGAAGTGAGTCGTGGATGAATAAAGGAGCAGTAAACCGAGTAATGTGTAGAGCAGTGTGTTTCCTTCTTCAGTGCTGACAAACACACTTCTCATGTGCTAATGGAGCAGCATGGCTCCGGGCTCCTACTGCTCTGGCTCTGAATAGCATCGAGGCTCAGTAGGAGAGCTCTCTCTCTCTCTCTCTCTCTCTCTCTCTCTCTCTCTCTCCCTGTCTGTCTGTTTGTCTGTCTCTCAGGGCCACATTGAAGGGTTAGAAATACACACACACACACACACACACACACACACACACACACACACATTACAAACTGCATGTAGATAAACTGTGATGAATTTTTTACATCCATGTTCAAAACGTTTAATGCTTGTAATCTCCTATTCTTTTCATCGCCATTTGTTCCTCACTGCTCGTCTTTTTGTAATTCAGTAGGCACTTTTAATGCAAACAACAGCTTATGAGGCATATTAATTGGGATAAATTTGGATAAACAGACTCCATTTACGCCGTTCCAGATATCTGATCGATTCAAATCCATCCATTCTAGTTATACTAGAGGGGATTACCCTCTAAAACATGGTGCATATCCAAGAAACCAGCACACTGCGCTCAGTTAACACGTAACGGTAAAATCATGATGAAAAGAAGATAAATATTTGGTGCGGGGAAATACTGGATCTCGCGCCATTCTTTGCATAATATTCTAACGCACCGCAAAGTCTGGTTGAGACCGTGCTGCACTGTGATCTTGTGTCATGAAGCTTCCCCAAACCCTTCATTAGTCTAACCTGTAATCTGCAGCCCACAAGCCCTACAACTACAGCTACACAGCTCAAAAACACCCCCGACCCTTCACGAGATGCGAGGATCAACCGAATACTGGGTGCAAGAGTTACAGGAAGAGTTAAAACATGTATAAAGCTTCCATTTGTAACTGCGAGGTCATTTTCAAACCAAGATCGCTTTTTGTTTAGTCTGCAATGCCGTGCAATGAATCTGACGTTTTCACATGGAGGAATAAGTGCTGCGATTTTTTTTTTTTTAACTGCATCAAAGAGACAAGTCTTCCCTCGAATCTGACGCAGATGTCTTTCGGAGAAAATTACATGTCTGAACGCCAAACAGTCATATCCTGTAATCCCTCTGTTTTCAAAGCCTTTGGAATGCGTTGCTTTGTTTCCGTCTAAATGAAGGGGCATATAAAATCGTCTGACAAGTTTCTCGACTAAACACATCTGCCTGAGACCAGAATGATCATGCACTCGAGCACTCCATGTATGTTTTCAGTCTAGTCCTGGAAAACGCAGCTTCCTCCTTTGAGGTAAACTGTCAGTAAAGTTTCATAAGCTCCCCGCAGAACGCAGGTAGCCTGTTCCTTCAGGCAATGAGAGCTGCAGAAAGCTCAGGTTGTAAAGCTTTTCTAAATCCCCATGCAGGCTGGGGCACACATTTCATCTCCATCCTGGCCTGCTGAGTCTCTGATGGCGTGGCTTCCGCTCAGGGAGATGACTGATGTTTTGGGGAAACCTGTGCACTGCTTCAACCTCAGTCTTTTTTATCTTTCATTCTCTCATAATGAGGCACGCTAATTACCCATGCCAACTGCAAGAACTGAAATGAAGGCATCTGAGAGAACGGGCAGAAAAGCTCTTGTACAAGATGACTACATCAAGCAAATGGCTCATTTATTTTAAGTTTCACAGCCCCCCCCCCCAAATATCACCGTTTTCCTTTATTCAATATTACAAAAAGACCAGAAAAATTCCACAAATCCCAAAAAAGGCACAAATCCCACTTACCCTCATTGTGCTTTCTTTGAAGAGGTACTAGTTCTCACACTGAGGACACTGTGGGGTCTTTTACATCCTACATACTCTTTAACAAACTCACATGTTGGGACAGATGGGGGAGAAAACCCAAAAAAACAACAACAACAACAACAAAAAAATGGCCCTCCTTTCCCCTTCCTCCTCCTCTATCCCACCTAATGACATAGGAGACGTGGATAACTTCTTACTCAATGTAATAAGCTAATCAGTTAATAAATTACTATGTGAGATTCGCAAACCGATGTTCTTTTTGGTTGACAAGAGAAAAGAATAAAGACGAAGAATGATTCTTCCTACCAGGAAGGCAATTTTGCTCATAAAACGCAAGCATTCTGCTAATGGGCAAATTTTGCTTAACATCCATGTGCAAAGTAAAGGATGTATGGAAGTATGTGTGTGATGACGGTTTAAAATGAATGTACAGTGGACCATCAGCTCGTGAACGCATTGGACACAGAACAAACCGATGTATGAACTAAATTCCCGAACAGATTTTGTACTGACTGACGAATAAATCCTCGACTGACGTACAAGAAGCCAATGCATACTTCACGGTACAAACCTTAAGTTCCGGTCAAGCACTCGTGGTGTGAAGGTGTTCAACACATTTTTTCGTTGTGTTTCTCTGCATTTTTGCTCTATAAGTTCATTACGTGGATGAAAGTGGAAATGGTAGTGAGAGTAAGAAGCCTAAGTGTATAACAGTTGAATTAAAGAAATAATCGCAAAACATGAGACCCGCCACTGTATCCCTCCGCCACCGTCCACCTACGCCAGCAACTACGTCTCCACCGCAAAGGTAACGTGCATTAAAATCATCTGATTATTTCATTTCGGTTTATTTTTCTATAATTAAGGTGATTTTAATTTTATTCTATGTTTTATTGCCACACATAAACCCATAATACACTTTAAAAACATGTTTTGAGGCTGAAACATTAATTGTATATACATTCATTTCAATGGGAAAAATTGATTCAGGTCGAGAACAAATCGGGTCAGAGTCTCGGAATGAATCAAGTTTGTCGAGGTCCCATTGTATTTATATTTGTACGTAAAGGGACCATAAATGAGCCCCAATCCTGTCAGCTGTGATGGACGTATCACGAGCAGCAGTTCCAAAAGATGCAGAAGTTTCATGAGAGGAAGCATGTCTCTGGCCTCACCTTCCAGAATCCTAGCTTTCTAAACCCCTATAATTAATCAAATGTATGATAAGAGTGATATGCTGCGTTCCATTTATACAACCAGAAAACCAATATGGACGCCTCCAGGAAAACTCCTATGGTGCTCACTTTTTTGTAATTTACCGGTGTTTTCCTGCGAATTGAATCAAAATATATCCCTGATAAGCTCATCTCATCCTATTAAAAATAAAATTCAACTTGTAAAGTTTTAAAATTTCAACTTCCGTTTATAACTTTTCACAGTTCACAACCAGGTAGCCATTAATTAGTAATTCCACCTGAAAACACCACAATACATGGTATTTAGCGAAAGAAAAACTCCGTCTCAACAGGAGCACAGGTGAAACTAGGACCTTGCTGCATGAACGACTGATTAAATGAGACAAAAATAGACAGAAGATTAATAAACAGTACAAAACTACAGCTTTCGCTTACTGTTCAGTCAGGGTGCTGCCATTTTGTATTTTTAACAAACGACTTTCTCAATCAGAAATCTGACTTCGGTGGGGGGGGGATGTCATGTCATTTGACATTTTTGACTTGGAACTCAGATATCCCAACTTCCAAGTACAGTGTTCCCTGTACCCACCAGCATCTGAGCCCACGAGTAACTTGAGTCACGAGCATTTTTATTTAATAAAATCTCACTGTACCCACAAGCAATGTTTGGAGCCATGAGCGGTACCACAAGCCCGCCCACCTTGTTATCTCTATATACATAAACAATGGGCAACAAGGGAAACTTTCCCACGCGGGTCAGCGACGGTCAGTCCCCCACAGCATCTTGTGCTGTTAGCATCTCTGAGACGCTGTGAACTATTTTTGTGCTTTCGATTTCTTTCGATTGCTTCAGCCGGCTCATTCTAACAGCTGTTTTGTGTTGCCACGACAAGCCACCAGAGCGGCGCTATGACACATATGTTCACATCCACTCTTGTAAATGTATGAATGTTTTTTTTTTTTATATATATAAAATGCTTCCTGAAGGTAAAACTCCGCTTAGCCTACGCCAAGCAGCCTAACCTCCGGGACTTGCTCTCTTTTGTGTACGGCCATAGCGCAGTTTTTTATGCATTTAAGGATGAAAGGGTGTCTAATATGCCGAAAAATATGCTATTCTCAATCAATGCTACTTATATTGTCCCTAAAAGCTCAATTATTGGGCCTATAAATGTTTTGTATGGAGGTATTTTGGGGCCGGAAAACCAATGAACCCCTTTGCCATTATTCCTTATGGGGAAAATTGTTTGCACCCACGAGCTGCGTCTTCAAACCAATTACGCTCGTGGGTACAGGGATCCCTGTACAAATGGCATGCAGCAATACTGTATAGGATTCATTTAATCAGGTGTCTGGTTTTGGCCACATACCCTTTAAACACTTTGAGCAGTCTGACCAGGCTGTTTACTTTAATCATCCAGGAATCGATTGCTTGGGTTTTGTTTTGTTTTTTTTTCTCTTAATGTGTTTATGTACTTTCGTACAAAATGGCTCACAATTACTCATTTATCACTATTATAAAATTCTGATTTCACAAGAGGATTTTCAATTGCTATCATTTATACATCTGTTTAAAAGAGAACTGAGAGAGGAGAGCTGATTAATACTGTATCATCTGAGAGAACGCCTCTGGCAAGATAAACTAGTAAATGTAGTCATCTCTGTAGCTGTCGCCGACAATTAAAGCAACAACATTACACTTGGGAGTAAAATCTTCTGCAAAGATTTTTTTTTTGTGTGTGTGTGTGTGTGTGTGTGTGTGTGTGTGTGGCACCACCGCCACAAAAAAAATAAAAAAAAATAAAAAAAATAAAAAACCAGCAGCAAAAAAAAAAAACAAAAAAAAAAATGAGCAGAGTGGAGAAGTCTCAAAGTAGACAAAGATAAAATCTGAAGTGATTGATGGGTTTCTTCAGAGATGCTCCTGCTCTCATTTCCACTCAGGCAACTCCAGAGCGTACAGACCAATCAGAACGCAGGATGAAGAGCTGTGCCCCCTGACCCTGACGCCTACATTCCAAAGGCCTCTGTCTGTCTGCGATGATACAGCACACACAGACATCTCCCCCCACACTGACTCCCTTCTCCTGTGTCGTTTCTTTCTCAGCATGAGACTCACTCAAGCTCTAAATAGAGAGCTGAAAATCAGTGGTGTGTAGGTTTGCGTTAATAACACGAGCTAGATCATATAAAGTACAGTATATCAACAATATCCCTCCATCTTCTTAAAATCTAAACTGCCAGAAAACAAGTCAAAGCATGGTTCTGCTAGCGGCCATTTTGAAACATTTCATCAAACAGAGTCTAGTGCCACGATAAATAAAAACAGAAGTCCTTCCAAAGAAACGTCGACGTGTCCAGACTTACGACTTACGACAGTGCAACTTGCAGACGTCTGCTTCACTCTGGCTGCCATACACACAATCCACTGAGACGTCCAACTCTAGCCAGTTCATTCACTCATTTCCTGTTTTACTCCATAAATTCATTCCATTAGTCTTGGCTCAACATGCTGAAATGACCTACAGTTATAAGGAGCCAAATAAGGCATAAGGAGAACATGAAACAGCCACAAAGTCACTAGAGAGATTAGCGGAGTTGTCGGCTCAGCTGAGTCATCTCCAAAGATTGCCTTCGTTCATCCGGGTCCTTTTAAAACATCTTAGTAAATGAAGGTCACTGGACACTCCATGCCTCCAGATTTGCAAGCGGTTTTAAAAAGTCACAGGTGTGAATGACACCGAGGATAAAATGGCAAGGGATTTCCCACCAATCTGTAAAACAGATGAATCTTTCTTGGATCAATGTGAAGCATCTTCAAGATTATACGAGGAGCCCAGTTACCTTAACTCAATTTGACTTTTGAACCTCAGAGAGTCACGAGTTCCTACGGCATTACTAACACAAACAAAGACCTTCACAAAAAAAAAAAAAAAAAAAAAAGCTGCATTTGCTCTGTAGAGCATGTATACAGGCCACGATAGGCTAATAGTAGTGAGGTAACAAAATGAAACTGAAATTCAGGGGTCACGAAATTCGGGGGGGAAAAAAACCCCTCTGTTGAACTTCTGTTCAAGCTGTTTGAATGGGTCACCACTGAAGTGCATCTCCACTACTACTGCCATCATTCACCATATACAAGTTATCTATCCAAAAGCCAAACACAATGCAGATCTCAATGTGTACAGATGTGCTGAATAGGCCTTTAGACAAAGGCAGCTTTATTGCTAGCAGAAATGTGTAGCCTTTCTGAACTTTGACATGGTCAATGCTCTTCACCGGTTTGATCACATGAGAAAGTTATTACAAATTACCGGTGTATTAAAGAGACTGAGGTTGCATGTAATTCTGATCATTCTTCCTTTCTCTCAGAAGTACAGTGGTACCTTGGTATACAACGCTAATTGGTTCCAGAGGTGACGGCGAATACCAGTTTCGTCGAATACCAGGTAATTTTTCCTCATAAGAAATACTGCAATGTAAATCAGTTCCCTGCCTCCTAAAATTCCCCATATTGCACCCTATTTTTTGGGCATTTCGCTCATAATTGACAGTCCTATTAAACATAAACATAAACTAACCCTATTAAACATTGTTTTGAATAAAAGTTGAGATCTTGGAATTGTGTATTCTTCGGTGAGATCAGAATTTCTTTTCGAACCTCAATGGTTGTTCTCAGGGCTTTTCTCTTGGCACCACAGTGCTGCCTGAACTCCCTTTCTTGCTAGATATGGTCACCTTATTTAACCGTGAAACAGTAAACGAAAAACATGTGGGGTTATGGAGCAGTTGATGCTTACGCTACGGATGCGACACTGTCTGATTCAGCTTTGTTTACACCGGGCGTATGGCGTATGAAATGGTGACGTGATTAAAAAAAAGGAGTTCCTACGAAGTCGTTTTTAACAGTAAAAAAAACCAAAAAAAAAACCCCACTAAAATACTTTACAAAACTGAGCCTTTTTGGTAGAAAATCGTTATTAATTAACATTTCGCTTGAAATTTCTTTGAAATACTGATATTTGAAATCTTTGGATACTTGTGAAAAATCATGAAAAAACATGAAAATGTTTGTCGAGTCGAATACCTCGCCGACGTCGATTTCCAAGGAGAAGAATTACGACAAAAATCACGCCGGATACCAATTCCGTCGAATACCAAGGTACCACTGGACTGTTTTCCTAACAAAACAACAACTCCGAAAGTCTTGATGATCAGTTCAATACCAAAACAGGCAGATATCCTCTAAACTACCGGTTCTAATTCAGAAGCCAACTTGTTGAACATTTATTTAAAACGGAGCAATCGGTAAAAACACAAACTGTACCATTATCTATGCACTATCTGTATTTTTGACTCTTTCTCTCGCTCTCTCACATGCATACACATTCCTATTCAAAACGCATACACACACTGCTATATTTAGTGCAGTAATCCACATAAGCCTACGAGTTGCATTCAAAACCAATCCATGTATGTCAGTAAATCACTTGATCGTTATAGAATAAGGCTCAATGCAGCGGCTCACCTTTCAAACTTTCACATTTTTTTCCTGTCATATATTTCATCTTAAGGTATAATGGGGACATGATGTCATCACAGGAGCTTTTGCTTTAAAAATGCATGAGGTCATCTCTGGCCAGCCTTGGCATCTTTACAGCACTAACCGTCTGACAGACTGGTGACATATGCCAAGTGTGTGTGTGTGTGTGTGTGTGTGTGTGTGTGTGTGTGTGTGTGTGCCAAAGCTGTCTCTCCAGTAACCAAGTGTGCCTCTGGAGCCTCTGCAAGTTAACATTGGAAAAATAATAATAATAAAAATTACACACTGCATCATGCTAGATTCTTTCAATTCCTAACTCAGCTGGATTTACAAAAGACATATATTCAGATCACAAGTGCGATGTCAGTGTCGCACTCGAGAGCTTCGACACATGACACCTCAATCATCCAAAAAGACATGGGTATTTGGATAGACGCTGTAAAAGCTGTGAATTAAATCATCCTGGAAAGTGGAAGCCCTATTTTGGATTATTGTTATATTATATGGATGATTAAAAAAAAAACGTTCAATATGTCTACTGAATCCATTTTGTCTACCGAATCCATTTACTGGGAAGCACTGTGCACAGGGGGATTTATGGGGTAAATATAACTCCCTGCATTCCCCCACTTCACACTGTGGTGTCAGTTATGCTGGAAGGGCATGGAAGCCCGACTGCTGCTTACCTCTGGCCTCAGCTGGCTCGGACATGGTGTGTGTTTAGGCCAAGCTTCTGGCTCGCTTCAGCTTTACACGGCGCTAATGTATGTTTAAGATGGTAAGAATATTGGCCTGATAAATGCCACAATAGAGTGTTATTTTTCATCATGTGCCACAGAACACAACCAGGCCTTGTTGAAACACTCCGATTAGCACCATCCAATTTGTGTCACACATTAACTAGGCAAAAAAAAAAAAAAAAAAAGTCAACATATTCAACATAAAACTGTTATTACAAACATATAATCAAATGACCTTCCTAAATTGATTGCCTAGGGAGTCAAACATGTTATAAAACGGTCTCTTATCTCTCGAGCAAAGCTAGTGAAACTGCCTTGGCTATTTACACTTGATCTTAAACAAGTTTGCTCAGATTACTCAGTGTCAAAGCGACATTTAAATCGAAGCATCTCCTTTTACAGCCTTAGCCAGACTTACTTTATCCTTAACTAATCCTTTATTGATTTTGCCTTGAGGGCCTTTGCATTACAGATGTCAAAAGGCCATATTGTGTACGCATTTTTAAAAAAAGTATGTAAAAATAGTCTAGACAATTAAACGGCACTGAAGAGCTGAGCTTGTGTGGCATTATCCTCTTTGTCCAGAATGAATCTATGCGATTAGATCACCTTATTTTCCTCTGTGAGAAAGCAGGGACCACAAAAGTCAGCCTCTACAAGCTATACATGCTTGCATGTAAGACAGTTGACTCCACAGCTTCATTCCAGACAAACGACCAGACCAAGATTTCTGTGTCTCTCCCGCTCACGTAAGATGGACAACAAACAATAATGTTGCTATGGTGAAATCAGAGCCTTCCGTCACAAGACGACAGCACCCCCAATCACTTTCAGCCTGTCAGCTTGGAATGGCTGCTATCTTGAGTATCTATGGCTTTACTCAAGGGTTTACTCAGATTTGATGGCTCTCGTGGCGTTTCATCAATCACCAAAATACATTCAACTAATAAAGCAATTAATCTTCCTCATTAATACAAAAAAGCGGTTTTAAATGTTTCATGAAAATACAGATCAACTGCAGCAGTATAGAAATAAATGCTAATATTTTGGCTATTTCTATGCAGTACATGGAGTTACCAACGAGACGACCAACTAAGACATAGTCACAGTGAGTCCAGACAAATGCAACCTGCAGTGTTTTAACAGCTTTACAGTGCACTTGAATGTCATGTGGCTATTTTCCGTATCACACTGTTCTATAACGTCACTTACCAGCCTTTCCATCTCCTGCTCCCTGAGGCGCTCCTCACGCTGGCGCCGGTGGTATTCCAGTAACTCGTCTTCGTTGTCACTGATCTCTGAGATGCTGTTCTTGCGCTCTCTCATGCCTGGGTGGCCAATCCACAAGTCCCTGTGCCCTGCTGACATCTTCCTTTGGTTCCTGGGACTAGCTAAGGGCGAGGACCCAGGCAGGGAGCCCAGGCTGAAGGCAGGAGATAGAGTGGTCCCAAAGCTTCCTTTGCGTCCACCACCATCTGTCAGCCCAGAGGTGGGTGAAGGACTGCGGGCACGGACTAGTCGGGGACTGTATAGCTCCTGAGAGGGGGAGGAAGCCTTGCGTCTCTGTCGGGGACTCTCTGGAACCATCTTGGCAGTTGGGCTCTCTGAGGACCAGGTTGGGTGGGTTCCTGGAAGCGCCCCTGGCAGTACAGGTACTCCTCTACGTGCCAGGGAGGGGCTGAGAGGGGGTAGATCCCTCACGTTGCTGCCACAGCCAGTCTCCAGATTCCTGCGGGCCAGCCGAGGACTCTCTGGAGGTTGAAGTGAGTGGGGCTGTGGCTGTCCACCCTGGATTATGTGTACAATTGGGTCCAACGGGGGCTGAAATGCCCGAGGAGGTGGTGAGAGAAGCTGGGAGGGGCTTGAAGTGAGCGAGCGATCTGGCTGTGACTGACCATGAAACGGACTGGATGGATGATCCTGTAGACCACTAGTCATTTTTACCCTGGGACTACAAGGAGGGGAAGAAGATGATGTGGTGGTGAATTTGGGAGTCAGTTTGGGGCTGGCTGGGACTGCCAGCCTGATAGTTGGTGCATCACTGGATAGTGAAGATACTGAGAGTGAAGGCAACATAGGGGAGAATCGAGTGCTGTCCGGAGACTTCCCCACTGGGCTATCCTGGCTCAGCCCCCTGCGGGCTGGTTTAGGACTTGGCGGAGCTTCCAGCAGAGCCTTTCTCTGGAGCCGAGGGCTCTCAGGCACCTTCGGGTTAGGCAGCATAGTCCGAGGCTGAGGTATGGGTGGCTGACTTGTGTAATTGTAACTGGAGGACCTTACAGGTACAGGAGGAAGAGAAGGAATCTGGTCCTGGCAACCACTCGGAGAGGGGCTGTTGAAGCTCCCACTACTTGCAGCTGACGGTGAGGACAGAGGGGAGAAGGGCGGAGAGGTATTTTCATAACTAGAGCCCACCGACATAGCACCAGGGCTCGTGGGGGGTGAGAGAAGATAGCGGCCTCCTCCATTTAACATTGGGGACAACGGAGACTGAGCAGAAGGGTGACCGGAAGGCTTATTGGGCTCACAGGAGGAGGAAGAGGGCAAGGGATCATCCATGACTAAGGAGTCCATAATGTCCTGAAGGTCCTTTTCAATGGAACTGACAATTGCAGTGTGCTCAGGGCGCACTCTCTCGTGTCGGGATGGGTAAGAATCAGGTCCTCCTGACTGATGGTTCCCATTGACCAGGCCCTCTGAGCCTGTTGGAAACAAAGCTAAAATGAGAACAACAAACAGATAAAAGCCTGATTGTACATAATTCTTTACGAAAAGTTTCATTTTCAACACTAGTCCTAATGTTAAATTGTTTTTTGCCGACATTAAATTAAAGACCAATTAAACTGGCAGTCAACTGGCATATATGTATGTGTGCGCGCATATATATATA
>JAQMCW010000003.1:13617481-13629870 GCA_030068335.1 Chrysichthys cranchii
AGATGTACCCTGGCACTGAACAAACAAAACAAAACAAACTTCAGATGTACCCTGGCACTGAACAAACAAAACACAAAACAAAACAAAGTTCAGATGTACCCTGGCACTGAACAAACAAAACAAAACAAACTACAGATGTACCCTGGCACTGAACAAACAAAAGCATTCATCATTCCCACTGAGTATTATCACAGCACTCATATAACTTAGTACAGCTAGCTAACATTACCATAAGGATCAGGGATGTTTTACTAACTTGTCTATAAATGGGAATCCCCAGCATCTCCTAATATGTCATTACTCCTTGAGAACACACAAAGTAATCCAAAGTAATGTGAAAAATGTGGACAACTCTTCAGAAACTTTATAAGTTGAGATTTCATTGCAGCATTTGTGGAACATTCTTTAGAAATGGGCAGTTGAGTTCACTTTTAATGTAACTACTTTTAGCCTACTGACTAACATCAGAATATGCCTACATATAAACATTACCAGATGAGCAACTACCTAAGTGCTGAACTACCCATTTTCCTCCCTCATCCACCACTGATACGTTACAGTGAACTTTTCACAGCCATATTTCTTGTCAATCGCATCTACTCTAAGATGCCATGTATTAACACCAGTATTGTGCACTAGAATTGCTGAAAGTTGTTTTAATGGTCACAATACACATTACATCACATCAGTAATGTTAGGAGAATGGTACTTAAGAGATAGATTAAATAATGGGGTTTTATTATTTGAAATGGAATTGATTGGACATGGATAACCAAATGGAAATGATATTGGAAAATATATTGCTATTTGTTAGGCTGCCTGGGTGCTTACATGCTGAACTGTACAGAATTTCGCATCTTGTGGCTTGTGAGATATCATCCAGTCAATATGAGCCTGCACAATTGACTAATCCAAACACGCCTATACATTCCTGGATAATTATTTAATTAAACTTATTCCTCCACACAAAATGCTGAAAATACCTTTTGGGATTTGAAGAATGTCGTTGTCATGTGTACCTTCCAGAGGTCTGGAACTTCATCCAATGAAGCTTGAGAGAATTCAGATTTCACTGCAAAGCTTGCATTTCTAAAGCCCTCAGATGTTTCTGCCAAACTCTTCATTCTTATGTCATAACAATAATTGCTTACCTTCCTGAGAATAATAATTTCCAGGCTTAGATATCACATCCCTAGGCAACTCTGAAGACTCACCAGAAAGTTGCGGTTACATACAGATCAATTCATTTTAGGAAAAAACAACATTGTGCATTTCCTGAATGGATTTTCCTGGTGCTTTACTGCTTGAGGTCCCAAAGAGGAGAAGATGATCAGGTTCTGATTCACTGCGTTTGTAACAGAGTCTTGGTTTTATCATTTGTCATTTGAACATGAGCTTTAACACCTAACATATCTTCCATATACATGTCATTTGTACGTGAGGATTAATATCTTGAAAATTAATGGAAAATGAATTATCCTCTCAAGCCTTAATTTATGCTTTATAATCAGACCTGATTTCTGCTAATTAATCTCTAAATGCTCTAGATAGCTTGGTATAGTATGGGAAATGCTATAGCTGTTAACATGGGAGGGGTTGTCTTTGACAATTGTCTTTCTGGAGTCAACATAACCAGCAAGAACCAGTGTTTGCAGCAGTTGCAAATCTGCTTTTTTCCCCCAGGATAATTTGATGACATTATAAGAGATTGTGTTTACACCTGCCTGAGATCTGATGCTAGCAAAATCCAGCTAATCTGATCACGTTCTGATGATGATGAGCTGTGAAATATCATCAACGTTATAACATAAATCCAACCAATTTTATTTGGAGTTGCTCGAAATTCGAAATAACTGCATGCCATGTTAGTCATACCTTGAGACAGGCGTACAGGCTTGTTTACCAGAAGTCCGTCCATGGCACACTGATTTCCACAGGGGTGTAAGGTGATTATTCCAGCATTGTTCTCAATGAAACAGTGCTGGGCTGCAATTCCATGGCCCTGGATGTTGATGTCAACAGCTCCATGGCCCAGAGTAGTCTTCCCTAAAAGCAAAACCCTCATATTTAGTCCACTGGCATACTATTAATCTAAAAATAATATATAGCAATAATATATTTTGACATTTCTCTAACACTGATATATTTTATCAAAAAAATATATAGGGAAAAATGTTTTCATTTAGGCCACTATCTAACCCTATCTATCTGTCTAGCTGTCTGACTGCAAAGATCATGTTGGATAAAGAGCCAGTTTAAATGAGCAGTACATGCAGTCCATCTGTATAAAGATATCGAAAAAAAATGTTAAACGTTTCTCACAAAATGAATATCATGGCTTGAGCAAGTCGTTGCTCATCTATAGATTTTTAGCAAAAATTTACCTAAGCCTAATAAATTTAGTTAGCAATCAGGTAACGGTTGTCAAACTGTCATTGATGCCCCTGCGCCATCATTATAGTCAACACCCAGACGAGCACTTACACGCTCTTTACCGATGCCATGATTTTTGTTTAAATATTTAAATCATCTATTTTAAAGGCATTAAATATTATGAGTGACCTTTATCTAAGGATGGCGACAGAGGTGGATAATACTGATAATCTAAGTGAAAGGCAAACTCATTTCACATTGTGAACATATAATTCTATAAGATTTGTCAAATGTTGTGTTTTTATATGTATATTAAGTTAGAACAACGTACATATAAAGTAGAGGTAGACGAGGCATCTTTCAGTGGAACTGGAATAAAATATTTAAATATCTGTCACAGCAGCGCAGGAGTCCGCTCCAGATTCTATTTTCCAAGATCTCTCACAGCATACGAACAGGCCACCACAGACTACAGAGTCCAACAGCACACGCACTCAAGTTCACCCCATTATTAAGGTCTCACAGGTGTTTCTCAATGCAGTCCCTTATAAAGGGACTCTAACTCACCATCACAGTTTGCAAAGTAATTGTGCAGTGGGGCATACCTGATGAAGCCAAGCCTTTTGTTTATAGCGCATGTTCTTCTGCTTTCTTGACTTTGCCTAGTTCCCTGGTTTTTGTCTCTGCTATTGCCTATGCTGTGCTGTTTGCCAACCGCCTGAATATTGCCCGATTCCTGTTTCTGATTCTGCCTATTGATTTGGAGTTTTCTACTAAACTATTTTAATGCAAATTCCGCCCTGCTCCTGACTCATTGTAATGTTTAAACTGGAATATCATTTTAGTTTTCTTCCTTTTCACTTTTGGGGGGTTGAACAGACTTGAGAAACATTATATGGCCAAAAGTATGTGGACACTTGAGTATTAAACATCCCATTTCAAAACCATGAAACATCGCTGTGAGGATTTATGCACATTAAGCCACAAGCATGCAAAAAGTTGGTCACTGGTATCTGGCAAGAGGTCTCTGTGGCAAGTTGGTGTTGCAGTTCATGAAAGGTTTTCAATGGAGTTATGGTCAGGGCTCTGTAAAGGCCTTCTGTAAAGTTCTTCCACTCTAACTTTAGCAAACCATGTCTTGTAGGTGTCCACATACTTTTGGCCATACAGTTTATATTAAAAGGGAACCATATTTCACTGTATATAGGAGAATATGTCAAAATTTGACCATGTGAAAAGTTTTTTGTGTATTATCACATAGAGAGTATAATCCAGTCGTATTTTAACCAGCAGTCAGCAAGCCAAAACTTTTGAAGTGAAGTGATATTAGTGACTTATCACACGTGAAACACACCACAGCACAGCATATAGCGTGACACAGTGAAATTACTTCTCTGCATTTAACCCATTCACCTTGTGAAGCGGGGGCAGCCAAATAGTGCAGCTGTTGGTCCTGGGCCTTGAACCCACAACCTTCCGATTGAAGGACCAATGCCCTGACCGCTAGGCTACCACTGCCCCGAGGTCCCACTGTCCCAAGGTTTTGGGCCAAGGTATAATTTTAAGTAGGCACTGTTAGATGGCAAGCATCATGTCAATAACTTTAATGTTATAGACATTCTAGCAAAGCATTCTGAAATGCTATGTAGTGTCTACTAAAACATATAAATGATATCAGCTTCCTAGCAAATGTATTGCTATAAGACGTGTGCTTTGTATACATAAAGTTTCACAGTTTCAGAGTTTCACACTAGACAAGCTATCTCCATTACCACACCTAACATTAGTCACAAAGGGCTCAGGTATTATGTCATACAGACCACACTGAGGAAGAATGTCAGCCTGTTTTCTACTGGGAACGAATCGTGAGGTGCTCACTACAACACATGACAACACTGGCATCATGAGCATGGCAGTCCATCTCCAAGCCATGGTAAACAAGCCCAGCTCTGGCAAGGAGAATCTATATCACATTCCTCTCTCTTACTGGTGCTGTTCAGTCTTCTTTAGTGTTATCAGGTAGATAAGTACGGACATGTGGAACGCCCCAGGCTAGGAAGATTCACTATTTCATGCTACATTACCTAACTATGGGGTGAAAAAAAAAAAAACAAAACAAAAAAAAACATGTTATGACAACCATTTAACATGATTGTATGACACAACATATTTGTTTTATCGTTTTAATCTTGGAAGGCATTAAAGAATGCATAACAGTAGCAGTGCTACAAGTATTATATTATTCGAATAGGGAAACTGCTCTAAAAGTTTTGAAACAGACTTGCTAAAAGGATTGAAAACAATGTAGATGCACTGATTTTTATACAGTATTTATCCTTGGTATGTGTTTTAAACAGTCTATGCTGTTTCATATTTTACCTGACCATGATGCACCTGTAAATAACATCTTTTTGTGTTGTCATCATTTATTCTTCTATAGCATACCAGTAATAGCATATAGCATATATTAGCATTTACAGTCCACTTGTTTCAGGTTTTCTCAAGATATACTATCATGCTAACATACCAGCACACCCTAACATGGACATAAAGTGAATTTTTATATGAAAGCTTGGAAACGTTTTCCAGAACATTCCATGCATTTTCTATAGATGGCCAGATAAGAAAAGGCTGGATAGTTTCAGTCCGAAGAAGGGGAACTTGACAGACATGTATGAAGTGGGTTTATTAAAGAGAAGGTTTTTACAAGGTCTTTTGTTGCTGCAGACTGAGCAAATGGAGGTGATGGCACGATCATGCTTATCATGACTAGCTGTGTTATTAGCCTTTCAGCCTGGAGCTGGAAGAGGGAGGATATGGAGAATGTGAGTATAGAGTAATGTTGACGTTTCCAGTGCCTGTGTCCTCAGTCTGGGTATATGGACATATCACTTTGTATTTATATGATTAATAGAAAGTTCACATACTTGTTTTTATGAAGACAGGGATTGAATGATCTAATGACCCGGGATCATCATCTAATGGTGAGTGTACTTATGCAGACCACATCCACAAACACATTTTTGTAATTATAGTAAAAGAAAGAGAGAGAGAGAGAGAGAGAGAGAGAGAGAGAGAGAGAGAGAGAGAGAGAGAGAGAGAGTGGAAGAAAACAAATGACATCAGCCTCAACTACCAGTGGTGAATGCAGCATGGATAATGAATTCCAGGCGTTGCTGACCTTCTTGTCCTTGCTACCAGTTGTTTTGCAGTTAAATTCTGCAGTTCTTTAATTCTACAACTGCAAGTGATCTGCAACTAAGCAACCAACTACAGAGTAGACAATCTGTTTCCTGTGATATGCATTCTTAAGGCATTCCAGTATAGATGGAGATTATTTCTGATCCAGAGTCTGGATGGAGATGCTATTTAAACTGAAAGCATATTAAAATGGACATTAATCAATCTGTTTGATTAATCAGTCCACCTGCTAGCATGTTTTTGCAAGATGGGAGGAAACTGGACAACCCAGTGGAAACCCACAGAGACGCAGAGATACAGTAATTATATATATAATTGCAGGAATATTTTATATTACATGAATATAACTAAATCCTTCTACTTTGCTTCACATTTAAGTCAAAAAGAAAGCAATGAAACAGCAACATCTCTTTAAGCATTTGCACTGTGTGTGAGCGTGTTTGGAGCATGTTAACAAAGACCTGACCCCACCAAAATGACCCTATGGAACATTGCGATAATGCAGCATGACATCAACTCCGAAACCCTAGTGACAGTAAATATTTGACCTGCATGGCAGAGCAGGCGTGTGCCTTTATTAGAAGCAGACTATTAGAGTGCTCTATTAGAGTGCATATCTGCAGTCAAATCCTGTTGTTTTTTTTGTTTTGCCAGATGTTTTCTGTGGCCGAAAATTGTCCAAGACAAATACGTTACACCATTAGTAGATAATTGTTTTTAAAATATAAAATGTCAATCAGTGTCAGTATAAATGGATGTTACCCATTTTAAAGACATTATTATTTGCATGAGGCATTTTTGGATTCTGCATGTGGGGTTGCATGGGTGGAGGTGGGGAGGTATGTCGAAAATAATTAATGACCCCTGACCTAAGCTGTCATAAAAATATGATCAAACAAAGCTACGCTGATGATTTTTGAAGTACAAACATTATCTTATGTCCTTCTACAAGTATGTCCTGCTAGAAAAGATACCCGAGTCCATCATTCCATGCTCTCGTACCTAAAAATACAGTTTAGAAACTTTTTCCCAATTCAAATCTATACGATTTTAAATGCTTATATAGAACTCCCTGTCGAACTCACCCTCGGGCAGGGGCAACAATGTGATGGCTGTGCTGAGACGGCCGCTCCCAAGACTGACCAGATGTGGGCGTTCTGCTTGAACCTTAAGCCCCTTCCCAGTCTCTATCAGGTCCAGTGGAGTGCTCTGTAGTGGGAAAGAGGTCAATCTGAGTAAAGATCTGAATCTGGTTTAATCTGCTTTATGAACCGCAATGCATTATTAGTAACAGCATTTAATCGCATTTCATTGTACAATGCTAAAGAGGAGCATTATCCTGCAAACTCCCAAAATGTGGCGTTTTATGGAGGGATGGGAAGCATCATCATCCAGGAGAATTCTCTAGTCTCCTCAGGACAGGTTTCTCAGATCCTGGTGGTTTGGCTGTACTTTGTAATGTAAATGTTACAGCTATGTATTAGTGTATTAAAAGCTCCTTGATGGCTTGTAAATTGAGATTTAATTTCAGTTGGAATCTGTGGCTGAGGATGCATTGTTTTCTTTCCCTTTTCTTCCCCTGAAAAACAGGGCTGGTAATTTGAGGTTGAGTAAGCTGTGGTTGTCATGGTAACAGTGTGATGGAATAGCTGAAGCTTGTCCTTTTGTGATCTTGCAGTGACATCATTGTCCTGAAGCTTTCTTGCAATTTCCCTGGGTGTTGTGTTCTGAAATGTGCCAGGCATAATGTTCCCTCACACCACTTTTTAAAATATCTCTTAATCCAGGACCTTGCTAAGAAATGTGATGTTTCATCAACGGTATGATGATTGTAATTTTTCATTTGAATTATTTTACATGACATTACATTACATTCATTTGGCAGACGCCCTTATCCAGAGTGACTTACATTTATACATCATTTATACAACTGAGCATCTTGAGGCTCAAGGCCTTGCTCAAGGGCCCAACAGTGGCAGCTTGGTGGTGCTTGGATTTGAACTCCCAACCGTCCGATCAGTAGTCCAACATCTTAATCCCCTGAGCTACCCCCTGCCCTTTTTTTTTTTTTTCTCTTCTCTCAAGGAAATCCATTCAAGGAAATCCATTCAAGGAAATGTGCTGAAATAATTTTCTTACAGGGTGTACATAAAGTCTCTTTACAATTTTAAAAAATTTATTACAAAAGCAATTAATGGGCTGTGTTTTTGTCAGATTTGTTTTATGTACTCAGTGGTTATCAGAGTTTTTAAATCGCATTGCATTTGTGGTTTTCAGGTGCTCTGTTGATGGAATCGAAACCCTAAAAAATGGCTCCTCCTCAAGAAAAGGTGCAGTGTGTATCGTGGTTTATTGAAACAAAATCACATACGCAGACTCAGCAAAATTACAGGATTAAGTATGGAAGACATCCACCATCACGTCCGTCAATTCATGCACGGCACAAGAAATTTATGGATACAGTCGACTACCGTCTTCGTATGGAGACAGGGACAATCGACTACCATCTTGATGTGCTATAGTGTATTAAATGAGGCAAAAAAAAAACTTCAATGTCTACTCCTCATTGTGTAGTAATTACCACAGATGTAGTTTTTCATTTGCTTTTGTAATCCAATTTTTAAATTGTAAAGAGACTTTAGATCAGGGATCATGATTTCATTCTCACTCTGTGTACTACCAACTACCAACTGTGTACTTTAGAATCTCACGGTGTAGTGTTGTCATTATCCTGGCCCTTCCTTTACAATTAAACTAGCGGAGATGTTTAACATGTTCATTTAGCTCAATACTACAGCCTTGATTATTCATCTGAGAATGCAGTAATAATGATTAGTACAGTGGACTCTTTTATACCTGCATGCTGTAATAATGTAAAATTTCCTCTATGTGGTGTTACTCAGAAGAGGATATTTCGTTCATATCTCATTTCAAGGAGTTTTTCCTTACCTCTGTCACCTCTGGGTTGCTCATTAGGGATCAAAGTCTGCATCCTGATTTCTGTAAAGCTGCTTTATGCCCATGTCTATTATTAAAACCACTATGAGTACAACTGAATTGAATTGTTTATAGTTTGATATAGCTGCTTATATATAAGGACACAGTTGTTCATCATTTATATTACGTCGCTGCATTTCTTTGGCTTTTACTGCATTTCATTGGGTGTGTACCTGTCCTCTGCACAATGACAACAAAGCTGAATCTAATCTAATCGATTCTAATCTAATCAGCAGCAATATAACAGAACCAAAATAGACTCATGACAATTACCATCAAATCATCTGGGTTTGATCGTCTCACCTTTAGGACCTGATGAGTTTGTCGGCCATGATCGTTTCTGTTCACGCGGTCCATGTCTTCTGTGATAGTTATTTCTCCCCCTAATATCTGAGCATCCTGTGGGACACAAAAGACAGCCTTGAGAAACTTGAAAACAACCCTTTTGTTTTGTCTGGACAAAAATGATCCATGAGAACACATCCCTGAATGTTCCTTACAGTGTACACTTTCATTAAGTGGGTTCACCAGCACCGTGTTTGGTTGCTCTTATAGGCAATTCAGTCTGGCTATGTTTCTGCAACTACCATTTCTTATATAATAAAAAATGTTTCTTTTGCTGTAAGACAGAAGTCACTCTTTGCCATCTCAATTGTAACACAGTTATCAGTAGTGTTAAACGGTGAGCCAGGCATTACGCTGGCTCTCAAACAGAGTCAGGAAACAACTTTTACACGAAGATGCTTCATATTTCACCAATCATACACCGTAAACCATCACAACATTCTCCCAGTTTCTGCTGAGCTCTACCGAGACCCGGTACACTCACGCATGCATGCCGCCCTCCCCTGGAATTCCTCCTGACTTACTCACAATCCTGGCTCTGACTACCCTTTTAACCAGAGCAGACAAAAACAAAGGCAGGTTCAGAAATGGCTATATTTGTCCATGACCTATATAGAAAGACGGCTGTAATCTGAAAAAGTAAAAAAACAAACAAAAAAAAACCACTTTCCTGGAAAAGGGTTTGTGGGGAGATCATGTGAAAGACTCACGCTGCATGGATGTTAATACAGTAGTTATTACAAATGTCATCACTGTCATCATGTACAGTAACTCTTGATAGAAAAGAAATGACTGCTTAATGAGAGAGCATTGTGCTGATTTGGAAATCAATCTACTTTGTACATTTTTTAGTTTTAACAACAGCAATGACTAGGCAATCTAATTTAGTTAAGGCAAAAAATTAAGCTTACCTTTCCCCAGTGCTCCAACAATGCAATCTCACCACATCTTTTTAGTGATCCTTTAGCCAAGAGTGTCCCTAACCATCCTACAGCGGACTACGAGTCAAACTAGGTGCATTACATTCATTTCAGTCCATTTGTCAGACTACTCTCCATTCAGAGCAAAGAAGAGCAGACTTTGCAGCGCAGACCTGCCTGTACATGCTTCAGTGAGCCGGAGCCTGCATTCCAGCCCACCAGCCAAAGCCCTGATAACAGACTCCAGAGAGAGAAGGTCAAAAACAGCAGAGAAGAAAGAGAAACGTCAGAGGATGATGGAAAGCAAATGGGATTTTATGAAGCTCAAGCTTAGACATGGCAAATGTGCAAACCTGCAAAGGAGAAAGAATGAACACACTGTATTTGGGTCACTGGAGTTCATACAATGAGACACTATTGTAGGCACACAGCAGACTCTTCCAATCAGGCTGGGTTTGATCTCACTCCATAGCCCATTCATGACCACATGATCATCAGAGCCTATCATCAGTGCATAAGCTCCTGACCTCCCCTGAATCTCCACACTAGCTTTGTTCCAAACCTCACAAAAAACCATCTGAAGGATGAGCACTTCTTTTTTCTTCCGCAGCAGCCTAAAAGCTTGCCTTTATTTAACCTTATGCATACAAAGACTTGTCTGAGGTACTGGACAGAGCTCTTGTCTTGGTAGTGGGCGTACACGCTGAGAAAGAGCTCAAAGATCTGATAGCAAGACATGTGGGTCTGGTAAAAAAGCCACATCACAGCGAGGCCACAAACAAGACAGTCACTGAAATGCATGGTCCATAACAATGTGGAGTGCACATGGCAAATATGCGATATTTCTTTCAGTGCCTGAGAATATTGGCCAATAAAGTATATGGGAATAGCTTCTTTCCTGAACTCCATTAAAACGTGAGGGCCCAAAATGCTTGCCTGTTGAAATCTGGGGTATTGTCTGAGCAGAGGGGGAAACATTAGGGCCGTCTAGACTTAAGAAGAAAAAAATAAGAATTTCTGTGAACTGAAAATGACATATCTGAAATGAAATATCAAGTATTTTAGTACTAGTCTCATTTTGGTGTAACATCATTTTGGGTAACAAAAGGTTTTAACTCTTCTAATGCCATAAAGGACATTATCCTTTCAAGATTTTTGTCTTATATTGTCTGGGTAGATGCAGTTAAGCTCGCGCACCCATTGGTGAAGCCTTGAAGACAGAAGGCTGTACATGTCTGATTAACCACCATCAGCTGTGTCAATGATCACATTCAGATTTTACATAGAAAGGCACATTTCATAGGAGGAAAAATCTCACTCCAGGCCTTCAGAAAGGCAAAAAATCACTGATCACGTCTATCAATGGTACCATTAGCTGACCTTGATTTAAGTGATACTTTGGACATACAGCTCAGGTTATGAGTCATGAAATTCAGATAGGAGATAAAGAAATTAGCTAGCCTTGTATCCGTGAAATACATCCATCCAGCTGGATTTGATGTTGTTGACAGAACAATGGAGACAATTAAAAATAGAAGAATTGCATCATGTGAGAATTTACACTGTTTTAACATTCTTCTCGTTCTCGAATTGCTTATCATTGAGTTTAACACTTTAACGAAGTTTGGGAATGGTCATGAGTTGTTCTCATTAGTGACGATTTGTACACAGCTATTAAAAGCCAGTATCCTACTTTATTCGAAGACAATTATATGTTTTATGTAAGTAGTAATGTAAGGTTTTCAGTGACAGGCTGGCTATATACAAAACATTAGTAACTGTGCATTAGTAATAATAATAATAATAATAATAATAATAATAATAATATTCATCAACTCTCTGAAGATTTCCCTAGTCATCTAATATGATTCTGCTAATGTGAAAATGTGGTAATGTGAGCTGGTTTGTCGCTGGAAGTGGTGGTGGTTGTTGCGAAGGCAAAAGGGACCCGGTAATCGAGGCCCCGAGCAACCCCCCACAGTGCAAGTATTATTTTCTAATAAGAGCTCGTCCTGAAGTGTTTTATTCCTCAGCAAAGTACCAATGCTAACAAATGTTTATTTACTTAAAAAAAAGACTTGTTCAAAAATTTAATGACTTGTTCTACTTTTTATCAGTTTATAATGATGTTTAATGTTGCTATTTGCTGATGTGTCACTTACATTATAACAGATAGAAATATTACATTACATTATAGGCATTTAGCAGATGCTCTTATCCAGAGCAACGTACAATAAGTGCAAAAGTCAGGTACACGAAGAGCAGAACTTCTAGACAAGAACCTTCTAGTGCCAACTGAATAAGTGACAGAATAACACCAGTGTAATCTTCTGTTGAAGTAACAATCAGCTAAGAGCAAGGAAAAACTAGCTAGCCATAAATGGTCTGACAAAGTAATAAATAGCTGTAAATAGATCAATAGTTAAACCCTCACCAGATTTTCTCTCTCTCTCCTTCTCTCTCTCTCTCTCACACACACACATACGCACGCACGCACACACACACACACACACACACACACACACACACACACACACACACACACACACACAC
>JAQMCW010000003.1:13647239-13657459 GCA_030068335.1 Chrysichthys cranchii
TCACTTTGTAAATAAATATCACTATATTTATTTCATGGCTTCTGCGCATGTGTCCGCCACACCCTGCAAACGTGACATCCACTGATGAAATACAGTGCATACTGTTTTATTTCAATTTAAATGTTCTTTTAATGTTGGAATTAACATTTTTTTAAATTATATTTTATATTCCAGAGTCCTGCGAAAGCCAAAAAATTCCGCGAATCAAAAGTTGAAAATTCCGCCATGCACTGAACCCGCGATAGGTGAACCACGGTATTGCGGGAATTCACTGTATATGTAATCGTTTAAACTTTCCATAAGGTGTTTAGGAAATGTCTTTGGAATTTTCTTTATCTGATGTTATGAAACCCTATTACAAACTGTATTTGATGATTTTTACAAAATCCTTTTTGACAAATTTGGCTAAAATATTACTCATCAAGGGTTAGGGTTAAGGTTATGACACTTTTAATAATTATTTTTACTTTTATTTATTTTTATTCATATCATCTTTTATGTATGCCTGTAGGTTTTTTTCAACCACGTCAGAGTAACACACCCATGTCCAGGCTGACACCACAGACTTATTACAACAAAAAAGACATGCAATGTAAGAAAAAAATAAAGGTAAAAATTCAATCAAATTATGGTATAAGCTTATTTTATATATGCATTAATTATTTTATATACTCTATAATTGGTAGTCTTCTACAACAGTGATAAAGGGAAATTAAAAAAATCCTAATCTTATGAAATTTTTTTTTACTTTTTTTTTTTTTTTTTACATCTGATTGTGATTGTTAACCACCTGTACTGTATTCTAGTGTGTGTACGAGTTTTTGCCGAAAACACTGCAGCTGCATTAAAGCATGCGCCTGTCATCCATGCTCCTACTTTCTTATTAATTCCTATGTACTGAGCTGCTGGGCTCCATTTCTCCCTGTGCAAGAATTTTTTATGAAATCACACCATTTTGAGCGCTAATCTGAAGAAAAAATTATCTGCCATTTTCAGCCTCTAAGTTTGTTATGCAGTTCTCCTAGGTTGTGACCCAGGTCCTGTCTGAATTGTCACCACAGGTTAATGACCAAGGATGAACCCGTGATATCTGACTTGGTTTGAATTGAAGAAAGAAGGATTGAATATTGGTCCAATAACCCCTGTCTGACCCTGGTTTTATAAGAGATCCTGATGTTCTGCCCCTAACCATCTCACTCCTTACCAACACAACCCAACACAAGTCTGAAGGTTAAAGGAGGACAAAGTATAAATCTGTG
Source organism: Chrysichthys cranchii (assembly GCA_030068335.1). Classification (NCBI taxonomy): domain Eukaryota; kingdom Metazoa; phylum Chordata; class Actinopteri; order Siluriformes; family Claroteidae; genus Chrysichthys; species Chrysichthys cranchii. Next base: position 13,648,499 of record JAQMCW010000003.1, read on the forward strand.
TTCTGTGGTTCTCTGAACGAAAACAAAACCTCATATCTCGCCACTCAAATAGAACTCTTTGTCCTAGAGTCCCTATCCTCCGTCACACTGGGAAACATACCACACTGAATACTAGAAATGAGCATGCAAAGTGATTATCTTTTGGCCCTGGACCCCCCTATATTTGGCAGACTTTCTCAGTCCATGCAATATTCTCAGTTGTTGTTTTTTTTTTAATCCCATACCTATTTGCATCACTAATAGTAGTTCACATAAATCATATGATCAAATATGAGGTACATTTTATGTGTGACCTAACATTAGCATTAAGCCTATTTTAATTTAAAAAGATTTATATAGGTGAATTAATTCAGAGTAATTCAGATTTAGATTAATTTAGTCTGCAATGGTGGTAACATAGTAATTCATCCGAACGGTGTTTATGTTTAAAGACAATACTGACCACATGAATGAGATATACTGTAAATGAATTGAAATTTTATAAAATATACATTATTTCAGTAAAAGAAAAATGGTCTTTTTATTATTTCTATACAGTTAATACTCCAGACACACAGTGAAAAGCAATTAAAACAAAGTCATTATGACAAGAATGTATAAGAATTGATTTCAAAATTAAAGTGAGTGTAAGGTGAACATGGTTTCACATACATATAGCCTATCAATAATGAATAAATGAAAAAACTCAATTAATTAATAAATAAATCGACTTCAGCACAAGAGCATGATTTTGGTTATCTCAAGATAACGAAATACTTGTCTCGTTATCCCATGAAAGCAAGCTTTGCTCTCTTGAGAAAACTGAATTATTTTCTCATTATCTTGAGAAAATGAGTTTGCTTATATTAAGATAACATTATTTTCTTTGGTGAGACAAGAAAACAGCAAGCATGGCCATTTTTGACTTCTGTGTGAGGCGGATCAACTTCTGGAAGTAATTCATCAACCAGAGTTTGGCATCTGTCTGCAGAGGAGCAGGCAACTGATGATGATGGCTTGGGTTGTACCAACCTTAAAATGCATGAAATCCCATTATGAGGCAGCAAGTCAATATGTCAAAAATATTTTCTGATAATAGCACTGATAAGGAGTGTATTCATCAGTAACTGGCAAGTCACAGCCATTAAAAATGTATGCAAATGTCTGCAAATGTCAAAAACTGCAAAACTCAAAACTATTCTTTGCCTTTGACCTGCACTGAAGAATCGCTCAATGCTCTGTCTGGGGCACAGTAGTTCTCAACTGTGAATACAAACAATCTTCCTGTATTTAGCATGGGGAGTACATTGCTACATCACTTGCTATGCATCTGGTAGCTGGTAAGCTAGTAAATACTGGGCATTTTATCACTTCTGCTTTCTTTGGTAGGACAATGGCCAATGTGCCACACTTGCAGTTGGCAGATACAACTATAAGTACCATTCATGAGTTATGTTCCAGAAAGCGACCCAACCAAGGTGCACCATTAAAAATTGTCTAAACCAGTGTTGGGGTTGCTAAGGCAATGAGGTTGGTTGTACCTTTAAGAGAGTCTTCTCCATCACTGTTGCCAGATGTTGGAGAGGAAGTGCCATCAAGGTAGGGAGTTGACATATGAGTTGATATGCGTTATTGGTCTATTGTGACTATTGCTATTCAGAAGTGTTGCCAGAAGTGTAACCAGTGTGCCATCTCTAAATCCAGTGGTCAATTGGCTTGTGCTCATGTGGATCATCTGCATACCATGAAGCCACTCCAGGTTTATAGACTTCCAGTTGACTTCCAGTTGCCTACAATAGTGATTCTTGGTTACACTGGCTGAACATTTGTTGCCTTTGGATAGACTGGCAGGATTTGGCAGTGCATTTTGACAGATTGTTTTGCCTTCAGTAGATGCCCCTTTTATTCCATTCTAACTAGAGAGTATTTCAATTCCTGGCTCATCTGAGTAGTTATGAAGAAGCATCCAGTGTAATGCAGGGAAGCATTCTGTCTTGCAGCATTTGCTGAGGACTCTAGTAGATGTTACTACATGTGATCTCTCCAGCTGCACACAGGGTTGGGAATTCTCAGTAGGGGATTGCCAAGTAGAGCATAATGACTTTTGGCCACACCTACAGGTTTTATCATTGAGATCGTGATAAAAAAAAACTTTGGAGAAGATTGTAGTAGTACTACCCATTTAAGAGTAGTGATTACAGGATGTTGTTATAGTCACAGGTGTGTAGTTTACTAGCATGCTGTTTGGTTTATATATGCAATGTGGTATGTGGCATCTTTTCTACTCTGCTCCATTTTAATGAACCAGTAAAAGACTTTAGGCAAGGCTTGGCTTTTTTTTGTTGTTGTTTTTTTTTGCACATTTCTTCATGATTCAGGGTCATGGTGGTATCGCACTGCTGATTGCTTGGTTTCCGGCAATTTAGGAAATCATTCATAGGGTCCTCCACTGAGCCAGGAGAAATAGTCTGTGGCTGTCCATTGAGCATGTCAGCTATGTTTTCTTAAACATAGGTAAGCATGCACAATCAATACAGGTTAAGAGCAGTCCAAGAGTGGTAGTGCTACAGTTAATGGTGCCAGGTAACATCTGTGTGATGCCTCAGGTCAGACAAGGTTTTATAATTATAATTTTGTCAATTTGTTTATATTTTCTTCTATGTAGAGGCCACCTACTGCTGTTCTGTTGTTCTACTTTGCTTCTTCACAGCTACTTGGCTGAGCTTTTGCTTTGGTGCTACCCTACGATTGCTTTGTTGCATTTATCTCAAACACACTTGCTTCGCTGCTTCAGACACAAGGTCTTTGCTGTGGTCTGGTGTGTCAGAGTGGAAACATCAAGAAAAGGCAGTCAATGCATGTAAATGACTCTGAAGCAGGTCAGATGGTAGAAGCCATATCACCTCCTGGCAACATGTCAGCAGTCCTTAGCTGTTTACACAAAAATGTCCACCATAATAAAGCTGCTTTGAGAAACCTATGTTGAAAATGCCCATCAGTTCCCAAAAGACTGTTCTTAGTGTGGGAAAGGAGCATATATAGGTTGAAATGCCCTGCCGGTGAGGAATGATGGCATATAGAGGGGTTCCAGTGGTGCTTAAAAGTTTGTGAACCCTTTAGAATTGTCTACATTTCTGCTTAAATATGACGTGAAACATCATCACATTTTCACACAAGTCCTCAAAGTAGATAAAGAGAACCCAGTTAAATAAATGAGACAAAAAAAATTTACTTGGTCATTTATTAATTGGTGAAAATGATCCAATATTACATATCTGTCAGTGGCAAAATGTTTTAGGCATGGTGAGGCAGAATTATCTGTACGGACAGCCAGAAGACAAGAAATACGACCATACCTTAGAGCCATATTTGAGCATCTTGTGAAATAAACAAATCTGCTTTTCACCCATCTTAATGAAGGCAAAAATGAAAAATGAAATCTCTGCTTGAGTGAAAGTGATAATGATCTCCTGGTTTGCCTGAAATGGCATCACTAGTTTGTTGTTCATGCATTGCATATATCACTTCAAGCCAGTTCTTTCCTTAAAGATAGCAAAGATCAAATATGTCCAGATACCAAAGCTGACCATATAGCAAGCTGCTGCTTGAGAAAGCTATGTATGATTATTCCTGATGCTGAAATGATTTTATCTTTCAGATTCCAAGGGAAAAGACCAGAAATGAAGTATGGATGCAGGACTATAAAAACTGGGCCACAGTGATATGCCAATATACCACACTGATTACTAGTGAACATCAATGGCTGGACAGGCAGGAGAAACAGAAAAATTCTACTTAAGGACAGCTTCTTTAACAGCTGTGAACACAAGTCACAGCAATAGCCCAAACTGCCCTGTGACTGCTCAGTTGGGGAATGTCAGTGTGAGACCCGAGAACTCATAACCATGGTGTAACAGGAGGTCCTCCTTACATCATAGTCTATGATACCCTCTAACCAGACATCTTCGATATAGAGGGCAATCTATTATGTGTCTTATAGTTAGGTTTTGTTTCCAGTTATCTAATTGGAATTAATTTATGTTTAATTATTAGTGACAACATGCCTTGGAAAAAAGATGGGCATATCTAACACAAAGGCTGCATTGATTTTTTTTTTTTTTGTTACTAGTTAAGAAAGAGAGATATGGGAGAAATTTTAGACATCACCCACAGTAAGTGTAGGGACATGAGGGAAGTTCAATAAAAGGTCAGTCATGTCTTCTCCTAAACTAAGCTCTGCATGTGTTCCTCACCAGCACATACAACAGATAACACATGTGAAGGGTAATATGCTTAATAGTTATGTGCATTTAAAAGATAAACAAGAAAGGGTTTTTCTAAGTAGTGCATTTTTTCTGCTAAACATTGGTTTCAAAATTACCAGCCCCTAATAAAATTAATATTTGCCTCTTGTGGAAAAAATAACAACACCAAGCCTATTCCTGTAATGTTTAACAAGCTTGGATAAACTTACCGAAATATAAAGAAGTACTCTTTAAATTATGCAAAATTATGTAGGTAGTCCTCAAGTTATGATGGAGATGCATTCAACTACACCCATCGTAAGTCAAAAACATCGTATGGCGAACCACTGTGTTGAACCACTTAGCCTAGCTTGGGTATCTCAGCCTAGCTTAGCCTAGCCTACCCAGGAGTCATTTCCTGTAGAAGACATGCTTTTGAATTAAAATTAGCTCTTGAAGCACACAAAAAACACGGTAATGTACTGTACAGTACACCAATACACAAGGTAACTCCGTGAGTTACAGGAGAGTGTGAGTCATTGTGTGAGGCGAGTGATCCGGGCATCGTCCATGCACTTCCGGGTGTCGACCGAGTACCTCTGGGTGTCGTCGGTGTACTTCCAGGTGTTGTCCACGTACATAATACGCTATTGCGCTGGCCTGCCAGCAATGCCTGCCCATGAATTTTAAATATTTTATCATTTTTAGCATATCACAATCATCATCGTAACTTCAAAATATCATAACTCAGGCCATCTTAACTCAGGGAGCACCTGTATAATGTTTTAAATCATGTAAAATTATGTATATTGTTGAATGTATATAAACATTTTGCCCATTCTCTTCAAAATTGCCAAAAACATAAGTTCATTGCTTGTGTTATCATACCATGTCATGATGTTCCATGTGAACACAAAAAAACCTGGTGTTGTGACAAATACTGGGAGAAATGTGGCGCAACTCCGTTTTTTTCCGTAACCCAGTGCTGTGGCAACAAAAAATGTTGAGATCACTTAACCACAATTGTGTAACACCACAAAATTAAAGTAAAGTTAAAGTTTCACTACTGATGAGGAACTTCTTCAGTTCAACCTTATGATGGAAAAATCCCCACAAATTAATCACATCTTGTGACTTTCAGTTGTGACACTACAATTTAGAGATGTGAATCAAAGTGAAAACAGCAGCGTAAACATGTCAGGTCGTGACTGTAGGTTGTTGTTGAAGGGCCTCCCATCTGTTTTGAGATAATTATGATACAGTTTGATTAAAATTAAATCTTTTCCAGAATATGTCCATTACTGCCCACAAAGTAACACAATTAAACATAGCTGCCATTTGTGTCATTGTTCAGTTACCACCGATTATTAAGTCACTTTTCTGGTAAAACACTATCTTTAATTCTGAAAAAGCAAGTCTACATTCAAATGTGTAAGTGTATTAACACGTGCTAATATATAAAATACTGCAGTGAAGTAAGATAAGCATTAATGTTCAGTGGTAATGTTTTATTCTTAAATATCAACAAGTGAAGATTAAATTAATTTGTTGAATTAGTTTCATTTTGTATTGAAATTCAATATATCAGTGCCTGGACATGGACTGAAATAAAGCTATTAATACATTTTATGAAAAATGGTTTGGTATTGGTGAACACAAAAAGTGGGCAGGAACAAAAAAAGGTGTTGCAGAATAAAATCCTGTTGACAGCAAACATACAGACACACACACACACACACACACACACACACACACACACACACACATCACACAGAGCTTTAGGATAAAGAAGCAGCGAGATGGCCTTTAAATTATCAGTTCTCCTGTGCATGTTTATGCTCAAATACCTTTTGTCTCCCCTGGTCTTCACTACAGGTGAGAATGCATACACTATCAGTAGCTTATGTGGTATCTTATGTTTATAAATTCTTAAATTTATATAGCATAAAAGCTAATTAAGTGGGTAAACAGTAGGTTACAGATCTCTATAAACATTCTAGGTTTGTGCACAATTTCCCACAAGTCCTATACAGATGTGGAATAATTGGAAAATTATTGACATTATAACCATTGTCATCCATATATTTAAGTGAAGATGTTAAATAATATATATCATTGTCTATGACTCTTAGCTTACAAGTTTAAATATTCTTTCTAAATTCCTTGTGGTTAGTAGTGTGTGATTTGAAAGTGTGTGATTTTCACAACTCTTCCTGTTTGCAGATGCCCAGAAGCCCTACAATATTTCACTACTTGTATACAACCCAAAAACCACCCCGGTGAATCTGACTTTCAACACTGACATTGCATACAGAGGGATCTTACTTGGTGCTATGAGGAGGATACAGGCAACGAATAAATCCTTCACGTAAGTTACGTAAAACATGTAGTTTGGTTGCAACAAAAAACTCATTATTGCTTCTTGAATTGAATACAGGCATATCAGACATCACACTGACAGGTCTTGCCTTTGTTTTTGTTAAGAACAATATATTGTGTCAGGTATTTCACCATCTTAGAATTCAAGTCAGACTAATTTGTGTTTTGTAAAGTATCCTTCGGTGTGAGACAATAAATAAAATATTATTAGGACTGCTAAAGATAGTAGTGATATAAATGCATGGGGGGGGGGGGGGTTAAAGTTGATTTACATAACTTCAACTGATATTGAATTTCTCCAAAGATTCACAATAAAAGAGGATCCAAACTATGGTCCATTCCTTGTCAGTGTGAACGGAATGGCAGGGGATCCTGCTAAACATACGTACTGGGAGCTTCTTGCCAAACTATATAATGGAACCATAATAAGGCCTGATGTGGGTCAGTGCTGATTCAGTATCATATCATAGCTTTGAGAGTCAAATACAAAGTATATATACATGTATGTATATAGATATAAACATATAATAATGTAACTTCACTACTTTCAGGTGTTGGATGTTATATTCCAAATCCACATGATACAGTTATCCTGAAGTTCACCACTTGGTAATCCGAAGAAACCAAGAATGAAGAAATGATGCAAAATTATCTTGTAAAATCTCTTGTTTTAGGTAAGCCATGAAAAGCTTCATGTAGCATATATTTTTGTCTTAGGAAATCGTTTTAAGAAAATCTTTACCTAATGGAAACTCTATTCTACAAGGTCTTTTTGATATATTTTACATCATTTGGTTTTTTGGGTTTTTTTGCAAATTCGCATTAAATTCTTCACACCTGTTTCATATCCATGATTATTACACTTCTTTAATCATTAAGCAAAAACATTATTCACTTAACTTGTTTGAATGGCTGCAGTTTTTTTAGACAAATTTTGCAATTCCTTCAAAATTCCATAATTTATATCCAAGCTGAAACCACGGCCTTATGAAAACAAGAAAATAGCCAAGACATGTTAAACTTGCTAGTCCAAGAAAAATAGTCTAGCTTCTAAAACTTTGGCCATTACTATTGTGGTGTCAGATGAGGTCCAGTGGCTCAGCATTTCCAGTTACACCTTCTGCCATGTGCTTTGGAAAATTTATTATTATTAACAAAGACTGTACTTGTGGCTCAACAGAAGACAATGGCCAATGAATCTACAGATGGACTATAAATCTGACAGCTGTAACAAAAGTGGACATAAATCAAAATGTGATTTAAGCATTAAGCAATATCCACAAGTTTTCTGTATTCTCTGAAAAGAGTGAAAAACCTTGGTTTTATTTAAGGCATTGTGGTTTATTTGAAGATTAACTGGAACAGACCTGCCATACATGTTAATTAGGCATTTTGTGAAATTCTACTGTAAATAAATAATGATGTTGAATAACATTATTCATGCTTTTAATGGTCATTAATTACCCCTTTACCCATGACTATGTAAGTAGGATGGATGTACTTATTTTTTTCCACCTGACTAAAATGGCTATGTACTGAAATCTGTTGGGTTTTTTTTATTGTCACCCAATAGCGTTATTTGTTTGTTTACAGAAGATGGTCAGGACCACATAATTATTATTTAGGCCCTGATAAATAAAAGTTAGAATTACCCTCCACTTTATTAGGAACACCTGCAGATTCGCACAGTTACTGTATCTTTTCTGCCAATCCTGTGGCAGCAGCACAAAATCATGTAGATGCAGGTTAAGAGCTTCAAGTCATATTGATGTCAACAGAATATCAGAATGAAAAAATGTTGATCTCTTTGACCTTGATTGTTACATGGTTGTTGGTACCAGGTGGGCTAGTTTACGTATATCAGAACGGCTGATTTCTAGTTGAGGAGAATGACCAGACTGATCTGAGCTGACAGAAAGTCTACAGTAATGAAAATAATCATTCTGTACAATCGTAGTGAGGAGAAAATCATCTCAGAATGTGCAACAAACAAACTTTGAGGTGGATGGGCTACAGCTGGAGAATACCACATCAGGTCAGCCTAGAGCAAGAATTTGAGGCTATCATGGGCAGAGACTCACCCAAACTGAACAGTTGAAGATTAGGGAAAAAAATCACCTGGTCATTTTTCAGAAACCATGGAATCAACATATCACCCATTTAATTCATGCCTGTTTTAAAATATATTAAAATATATTTTTCTTTTTTCAAATTCTTTCATATAAATCATTAATACAATTACTGAATTTTCAGCTTCTACTTATGCTTTCTAGTCTTACCCAAATTCCAGAAAAGTTGGGACGTTATTTAAAGTTGAATAAAATGAAAACTAAAAGACTTTCAAATTACATGAGCCAAT
>JAQMCW010000003.1:13703229-13717563 GCA_030068335.1 Chrysichthys cranchii
TTGGACATTATGTATTGTAAAGCTGCTTTGCAACAATGTCTGTTGTTAAAAGCGCTATACAAATAAAATTGAATTGATTTAATAGTCTGTTTTGAATTTGGTTCAGTCCAAATCTTAATAACTCAAAAGACAAGTAGGACAATCAATAATGTTAATTTGCATCTAATTTACTTAAATAAAAAATAGTATTCTGTGAGTGAAAAGAATGTAAAAAGCTCTATAGGTTCAATAAGTAGCCAAAGTATTACTCTACACATTTCAATAATAAGTCTAATAAATGTCATTTAAATATGTGAATTATTAACGTATAATAAGTGAGTGGTGAGGGGGGTCTGTGGATTGTTTTTCACAATTAAAGACGTCCCTGGCTGCAAAAAGTTCAGGAAAACCATTACTGTACACTCTGCTCAAACAGGTCAGGCTCCAAAGCCTCAACCTCTGACCTAAAACCATCATCAAGGCCATTGTGGTTCACTGAGTTTCTGCCATAACTGATTAGCAACTGTATTGTATCTCTGCATTGCATTGTAACTGCAGTGTACTCTGGGAATTTATCATCAACATCATGTCTTCACTTTTATTATGTTGGATTGCTCGCCACTGAACATCACTTTTGGTTTCTGAACATAACGGCAAAACCTGACATATATCCCTTAGCCATTTTCATTAAAATCAATTGTACTTACCAAGTAATGTCCACCTGTAACATCATAGTGACGTACAACTATTAAACAATTATGAACTTCTCACAGCATCGACATAAATACAGCACCAAGTAACAAATTTGTACCAGAATTGATAAGCATATCACAAATATTTGATGCTAAACATATTTCGTGTCTTTATTCGTCTTCCGCCGCTTAATCCTGTTCAGGGTCACGGGGGGAAGCTGGCGCCAATCCCAGCTGACATCGGGCAAGAGGCGGGACACACCCTGGGCGGGTTGCCAATCCACTGCAGGGCAACACACAACCATTCACACCTACAGCCACTTTAGAGCAGCCAATTAGCCTAATCCCCTCTGTGCATGTCTTTGGACTGTGGGAGGAAACCCACATGGACACGGGGAGAACATGCAAACTACACACAGAAAGGCACCTGTGCCGAACCCGGGGCTCGAACCCAGGACCTCCTCGATGTGAGGCGACAGTGCTAACCACCCAGCCACCGTGCCACCCACGTATTTCGTGTGTTTTAGGATAAAGTTTTCCTTTAACATGCACCTTGGTAACCAAGCCGTAGAGCGCCGAACACTTAAAGAATGATGCAATGTTTTCGAGACATCAATCTGTGTGGCAGGAAGACGTCAGCATCCTGTTGAAGAGGCAGGAAAGTGCATTCACCACAGCTTCGTACTTCAGCGTGCTCCATAATGTAGCTATCCGTCAGTCTGAATTCAGGTAGAAAGGTTGGCTATTTCTTGCAATGTTGCAATATGTAATTAACTAAAAATGTATTAATCGTATTGAGTAGAGGTAACTGGCAAAGGGGTCGATTTAAAAAAAAAAAGAAAGAAAGAAAGAAAAGAAATTCAGTGAAAACGATGAAATTCATTTTCTGAGACTGAAAAGGAACTGCGATGATAATGTTGACAGATCATGTTTTATTAGCTATTTCCTGAGGGAGCGGGGGAAAACACAACCTTCCGGTAAATTGGAACGATTACAGTCAGAGTAACGATTTTTATCAGTAGCGGCGTTATCTGATATTCTTTTGCATCAGCAGAACCTTTGAAAATGTCTCTGATATTCACTTGTGGTTGAATTCCCAAGCCTTAATTGGGTTATCAATAGGTCAGGTTTGGGGGTTTGTAATATACATCAGTGTCATTTGTAAACTAGTTTGCACTGTGTCTGTAGTGTGTGTGTGTGTGTGTGTGTGTGTGTGCGTGTGTGCGTGTGAGTATACGCGTGTGCATGCATGCCTCTGTGTGTGTGTGTGTGTGTGTGTGTGTGTGTGAGTGAGTGTGTTTGTGTGTACGTACCATGTGCCAGCTGTTTGGTGACCCAGGAGCGGTGGGTGGGCAGAGGACCCCATTAACCCAGCTTGAACTGGACTCAGTTTTGCAGATTAAGCAGGTCAGAAAGAGTGGAATTAGCTTCTCCTGTAGAACATCTGATCACAAAGCCTCATCCAATTACAGACTTATGTCCCAGCAAATAAGATCCATGAGTAAATGGACACCAAGCGCTCTCAGCCAACAGGAGCTACTGGATAAGGGTCAGGTAATTAAATTTTGATGCCAATTAACAGGTAATAATCATGCATAATTAATCAAAACAGATAATGTATAATTTCCATCGTGATGAGGATACTCCTCACTGAATGCCAAGTCTGAAAACGCAAAATAGACACGACTAGTAGGGCAGTGTTATGGGTATAATGAGTAAGCCTGTAAATATGATTGCTGTTAATTAGTCTCGAGCTCATAACACCGATTATCATATAGGTTATGGAACCATTTTTTATGCTCTGATGTGCTTGTTTGGTTTGAAGGGTACTCAGCTTATAAATGGATGATGTGCCATATTTTAATGAGCACCATCTGGACTTGAATTGAGCACAAGAGAGGTGTTGACCCCAGATATGGTTTCTCATTGTCCATACTAAACAGTTTCAGAAGCTGAAGTAAAATTGATCCAGAAAAAATAATACTTTTGGTCCAAATAGTCATTAAAAAAAGGAATCTCTCTGGGTTCATCAGACTGTTATGGATTGTATACGTTGATTGTATTGATTGATTGTATACACAGAACCCATAGGGGTTGTCCATGGTGAAGAAGGTGAAGAACACATCAAGGTCTGAAGTGTGTACTTGTGAATTTTCCTTTAATAAAGTCATGTTTTGGGTTGGTTTTTTTTTGTTTTGTTTTTTTTAGTACTTCTGGAAGGTTCTGTGAATTTGGAAGTATGCCTGTATTATAGCTACAGTAATAACATGAAATTGTTTTCTGTGTTAGGATTCGGCAGTAACTGAATACACGTAATCGAGTTACCTGAATAAAACAGAAAATTACACAAACAGGTTGCGTGTACTTTTAGGAAATATCTGTGCATAGAATTACGAGAGGATAAACTGCAAGTTACCTTGCCTTTAACCGAGATAAAATGTGAATAAACACGTTTAGACCTCAGTGCAGCTGTATTCACAAATTGTGCGTGGTCTGAAGGTGTTGATTATTTTTCGATAACAGCAGTTCCGACAACATCTGCAACATCCAGATTCATTTCAGTCTTCTGTGTTCAAACTCCAAGCTCACCTGGATTTTCTCTTTCTGGAATCAGGATTGTTAAAGGTTTCAGGTAACCTTTTGCTATTTTAACTACGTATGGTCCTAAAAGAGTGGATGTGACATTCAGACATCTAGAAATGTAGAGTAATCGAGTCCATATTTTGTATAAAACTGACAATCAACCAGTCTGCTGCTTTCCCGTAATTGGACTGGACGTTTTTTTAGTCGCCTGTGACACAGCTTGTGTGGGCCTAATTTGTCCTCTCTCATCTCAGAACAGCTTGAGCATCAGTGTTATCTTAGACATTTCCCTCCCCCGCTTCTATCCTCCCACCACGTTCCTTCAAATTCAGCTGACAGGCTAACCAGAGCAACCTCAGTGATCTCCTTTGATGTCGACTCCTTGGAGAGATGTGAAATGGGGGAAAAAAGGCGCTCGCTCCAAAGCACCCCTGATAAGGACCTAATCAGCTGCCGTGGCGCCTTCCATTTAGCGCACCCTGTGAAAAAAAAAATCATCTGTCACCGAGCTAGCATGCCGCTCGTGTCAGCCTCCATATTCTCCTGTCGAACGGCTAATTTCTCACGTGGCGTAGAATTTATCTTCCCGCCGAAGCTGTCCTGACAGGTTTGTTATCGGTTGGCCTGCTCGCCGAACCCTGGGGAGATGAGGCGTAGCTATTAGCCGACGGGAATCGGAGTGCGTAAATGTCAAGTAAGCTGTCATTGCTATGAGGGAAGCCAAGAGACTGTGTTAAAGGCTGACATATTCAGTGTGGTAAACACCATAGCGAATCTCACCTGTCACAAGCCATTTGTAATATTCCATTTTGGTTGTTGGTGAAAGCAAGAGAAGAGGGAGATAATAGCTTGTTATGGGCCATTCCTCATGAAGAATGTGCACCGTTCATATGAAATCCCACTGTCGTCAGTAAAATATGAAAAGAAAAGAAAAACCCAAGATTTATAAGTTGTTTTTTATGCTTAGGCCTCTTATAACAATATGGTACTCCAGTGTCGCAATGCTGTTGAATGCATAAAGCCAAAGCATCTGCCTGTCTACGTATATATGTTTTGTTTTTCCCATACGCTGATACCCCTCATGTTTTGAATTGACCTCACCACTTGCTCTCTTGCTGAGTTCATCAACCCTTTGTTTCCACTTCAGTAAGCAGAAGCAGCTTGTGCCATCTGCCTCAGAGCTAATGGATGACCCTTCAGGGCTTCTAGCCTTGGTCTCTGCTGGACTGCGGGTCTCTGATGGACAAACAGTGAGATCAGATTTAATTGCTTTTTGCAACACAGGGTCATTAAAATGAGTGTAAGTAAGTCCTACTGGACCATCTGACCATCACGGTCAACAAGAGCATTGAGAATAATCAGAGGCTTTAGTGAAGTGACCAAAACAAAATTAGCTGTCTTCCCATGTGGGAACTGATTCCGGTAATCGAGTCAAAGAGATACATTTGGTGGTGTCCCAAGGGGAGCTTCCACATTTCTTATTCTTATTCCTAATTCAGAGCTTGTCAAAGCATACAATAGATAGACGTTGCCACTATGGTTAGATGAAAAACTAAGAGATTTACAATTATGTAAATGTTTTTATAATTCTCTGCAGTGATGTGCAATGCTGGATGTCAGCACCATCAGAGCGTGGAGAATACAGAGTAATGGAGCTGACTATTCAGTGGAAAGTCCCTGGGGAGGACCCACAAAAAGCCTGGACTGGATTCTTTGTTTTGAGCTTCAGTTTTGATGTTTCTAGATCATTAGAATCCTAGCTAAACTGATATCGGAAAAGGAAATTGATGGGAGTGAACTTCAATCATGGGACTGATCAATAAAATTTCAAGATAAAATATCGGAGGTCTGCTGGGGTCTCGTCTCCTCTGTCAGCTTTGCAAATGGTTAAGTCTACACCAAGCATACAATATAGTAATCTCTTAAAGACAGGTAATCCGGACTGTTGCAGGACACAGTTATGTCTTTCGTCTTCATCTTTATTTGTCTTCTGCCGCTTGATCCTCTCCGGGGTATAGCTGTGTCTCACCCTAAGAAAACAAAGTTGAAAAGAAAGAAGGAATCGTGAAGGGAAAACAACTCGTAAGTAGTTTTCTTTCTGAAACCACCCTATCCTCAGTTTGTTTTTTGTTTTTTGGATTGTTTTTTTTTTTTTTTTGGTTGTTTTTTTTTTGGAAAGGCAGCCCTCAGCATAGCTCCATATGCAGGCCCAGAGTTTTGTGCTATGCTGTTGCTGAGTGCTGAGAGTCTTCTTCAACGCAACGTGTCTGAGTGCAACTATAGAGCTGACAGATGGTAAGCATCCCAAGGACGTTGGCAACGCCAAGCCTCCCACAGAGCTATCACAGAACACAATTTGTTTCGCCGCGACTGTGTGCCAAGGTGTCCTCAGCGGTGGGCCAGCTCTGCTCTGTTCTCTCTCATAAGCATGCAGGAGCAGAGCGGAGAGAGGTGCAATCTCACCAGGCAAAGAGCCTCTTCGGCGAGAAGCTCCAGGCTAGCAATCAAGGCATAAGCCAACACACATATTGACAGCATTTCTAATGCATTCCTGATTATGCAGCTTCTTCCTTCACAGTTTGATGGAAAAAGTATTTTGGCTGAGACAGTTTCTGGCATCTTTATAGGCTCCGACTAAAAAAGAAACGAGGCCAGTGCCAAGTTGACTATCTTTTCTATGCTACACACTGAGAGCTCTTGCCCAGATTTTCAGTGAAAATTACCACTCCACATGCTGACAAGGAGAGTTACAGTTCCGCGTTACAGATAGCTGCTCCATATTGGCATCCCAAGCTGCTCCGCTTCTTTCCGGTCGGAATGGCAGAGGGCGTTGGTGGCCACGTCCCGATCTGTCTCCATAATGTATGAGCTGCTGGAGTGGCTCATCATTAGGCTCCGGCGGTGTGTCTCGGCCAGGCTGGAGACGGCTCCTGGACAGAGCTGTAAATTGGATGGGCTGCCCCTGCTGAGCCGAGCGGCAGAGTCAGTGCTGTGCGAATTAGGGAGCTGTGCGAATTGGCGCTGCTGTCAATTATAGCGCTGGCACGGCACTGCCACGGCAAATGCACCCGCTCCACCGTGGCTGTCATTACCAGCACTGGCAGACTCCCAGCCCTCTGTCATATGCGCACAGTCAGGGCGCCTCCGTCTGCTCACCACGCCGGGCATTGGGGAAGGTGGGGGTAAATGGACCTTGAAATTGATATTGGGCGGGAGGACTCACAAGCTCTTTTATTCCCCCCATCCACCCTCCTACCCCAAAAATCCACAGGCGAAACGCAGAACTAATTTCCAAAGGAGTTTTTGTTATTTCACATATATCAGCCTGTTATTACCGTAAATGGCATGCTAAAAGGGATGCCCAGGTTTTTGTACTCGTAGAACGTATCGCTGAGAAGCATTAAATATAGCACTGGAGTTTACATCATTTGCTGAAGAGAAAGAGGATGAACGGAAAGATTCGAGGTCATTAATTGTTTATAGATTAATAAGCTTTTAATTGGACTTCATATACTGTGAAGCTGCTTTGTGACAAGGTCCGTTGTTGAAAGCGCCATACAAATAACAATTCATTAATGAGCACTGCTTGAAGTTGATTGTTTATCGTGTATTAGCCATACCTAAACAGGCCAAAACAGGGAACACTTTCAAGATCAATGTGGTAAACCTGCTGAGGTATGCAGTGATGTATGGTGATGTCCACTCATATCTGGTCAAATCCATTGTGTGTGTGTGTGTGTGTGTGTGTGATCGTGTGTGTATGTGTGTCACGGGCTTCAGTTCACAGAGTATGTGTGCTGCCAGCTGACAGAGGGTAAGAAAGAGCTTTCCCAGTCTGTCAGTTCATGATTTCTCCCCTGTGTTTTCATCGACAGTGCACCAGAGGCCATTGTCACAGATGACATATCACCATTTGCATGATTTTGTTTTTTTTCTAGGGCTATTTGAATGTACTTGGACCTTAATTTGTTCTTGGCTGATAATATGACCCTTAGCGAAGCAAGATCATGAGGCGACTGAAGTGATATTTTCTGTTAATGACGGTCATAGATCATTTTTGACGGCAAGGGTTTAGAGGCTAGCACATCGCCGTGGCCTCCTCAGGGACTCAGCTGCCATAAAGCAGCGAGACATAAGGGCCCTGCGGAGAGCAGAGCAATTTCACAAGCTTATCCGGAGACCTCAGTGGCTTGAGGCTGCGCCTCTCACTGTCCTGGTGATTAATACCTCCCAAGTCCCATCATCTTTCTTCATGCTCTCCCTGGGCTGGTGCACTGCATTAGCGCTGGTCTAGATGTCCTCAAGGTGGAATGCTGCAATCATTTTCAGCATATAGGGCTACTAGCTGGGGAGTGTGCCGGGATGTGAAATATGGAGAGATCAAGCTGTAGCACTTTAACTCCAGTGCTGGAAAAGGAAGGGTGGGCCACCTCTATATGCCAAAGAGCAAGCGTACATAGCATCCCAGATTGAACAGCTTAGGATGCAAAGGTGAGGGTTAACTAAAAAGCTTTATCACAGCCTGCAGCAACAGTTGCTCAGACTGCAGTTTACGGCTTCCCACTGATTGATGATCAAGCCCAGACTGGAGTGTGTGTGGGTTGTAGTCGAGATTTAGCAGCAAAGGAAAGGTGAAGATGCACCTTCCGAACAAACTGACATGCAAATATGACACGGTTGAAATACTGTTTAGAGCCTGCCTCTTTTCTAAGCTTAAAATCTCGTATTCTGTCTCCTTCCCTGTCCACATTCTCTATTGTGTTTTTCTGAAACCTTACTATCTGAGGGAGGGAAAAAGCTGAGGAATTTCACCTCTTTGCTGTCTCTCCTCTTCTATCTGCACTCATGACTGCAATGGGAGCTGCGTGATTATGATGGAAATCTCACAAGCCATTACCATGAAGAGGCCGGGCCCGATGCAGACAGCTTAATGGGCTCATTTGTAATTGGTAGGGGGCAATGACTAAGCTACCATGCTCTTTGTCTGATGGAGTATAGAGGCATGCATGCAAATGTGACAAATGAATAGGGATGGAGCCTCTCAGGTTTTTTTTTTTTCCCCCTTCTTCATCTTTCCAAGCCAGCAGAGTGACCTTGAGAGACTATGCAATAGGTGTTAAGAATCAGCATAAAGGGCTGTTAACACTGGGGGTAATGAATGGAAAGGAGCAATTCAGGACATCTAAGGGCCATATTCATTAGCTGTCACATGTATTACCTCCAAGAAAGAAGCGCGATGTGCAGAGCATCTAGGAAAACATGATGGTAGTACATTTACGTTCATACTGCATGTGCGATCAGATTGTCACACACGCCTGCTGCAACATGTCAGTTGCAAATACGTTAGCGAATGTAACACTGAATATACAATTGCACTTGTCAGCTCCAACCGATGGCAAGAGCAACGGCTGAGGTCCTCGAAAAAGTCAGAAATGTTTCACTTGTCAAAGGTGTGCATAGCAAAGGACTGAAATTAGACCTGCATATATTTTTTTTATTATTATCGTGCTCCAAGGATGTTATAAGTTGAGAATGTTCAGTGCTCGTCGGGGTTTTTTAAACTGCGTCATGAATAATCTTGTTAATGTCGTTCATCTGCCCGGCGGGCAGGAAAAATCCGCTCCTTTGTGAAAGGTGCTTTTTTTTGTGTGTGTGGCATTGGAAGAGAGCCTGTTCATCACAGATGTCCAGGGAAAATTACACAAGTGGCTCGTTAATGAACGGCTGAGCGGTCTCGGGAGGAGGCCACTGAGGCAGCTCTTTAATGAGCTGGGAACCTAAACACTGCCAAAGTTTACCCTGACCCTGCCTCTTAGTCCCGGGTCAGTCGGAAGAGCGATTCAATTCAGGGCCACTGAAGCAGAGGGGAATGGCATCACGCTGATTTTCCCCTTTCAGCTCCCAAGGCAGGAATAATGCACTTTTGTGCCACGCATCCTTGGGAATTATGGCTCCTAATTTGATTAGGCGAGATTTGATTAACTGGAAAATGGGGATTTCACTAAAACTTTCACATGCTTAATTTATCCCAAGCGGCGCAGACGCAACATTGTATCATCCAAACCAAAGGGCATATGGGAAGCCTTTTCAGTCGTTAGATGGGCTTTGAAATCCAAGAGGACTGGCGTTTCGCTATGGTTCTCAAAGAAGTCCAAATTCCTTTGATTTACTTAGGCTGGCGTTGATAATCATTTGGCAGTGCCATTTTCTGTAGGCCAGAGATGCTCTGCAGTCATTTATAATGCATAAAAGAACCTTTGCTGACCAGGGCCTTAGCATGCTTTCACTCCTGATGATGGATTGGGGTAAGAATTTTAATTTGTAGGAGGCTAGAACGGCAGGTCGTTTGAATCTTGACCCGAGTTTAGCCCACGCCTTACAATACACAGGGTTGATATACTTCTTATCAAGGCTGACTGGCCATTAATAATAGTCAATAAGAGTCGCAGGCCATTACGGCCGAGCGTTTATGGAGGACATGTGCTACTCTAGAGGGCCAGTGTGTCCATTAACAGTTATCTACTTTAATCAGCTCTCCCTCTCTTTGGGCCATCAGGCCAGACCTGTGTGCTGAAATTAATAGCTAGGCTCAAGCTGAAGGCTAAGACATCAGTTTACTCCTCCTCCAGACAGAAAATCGGTGAAAACAATCAGGCCAAGCTGCACTAATGACTTTGCCTTTGAGGCAGGTCTATAAGATTTGCCTCATATTTTTTCATAGAGATGAGTATGTTGTGTTTTTGGTGAGTTTGAGGGCGTACTAAACTGCATGCGACATTGTTATGAGACCATTCTGGTTCATTATCATAAAAACATGATTTAGAAAGGATTCATGCAAATGGGCACTCGGCTCATCAAGAGACTTGCGCGCTCTCTCTGCAGCTCAATTTCCGTGATTATGTGTGCCTCAGGTTTGCAGCCTTTGAGAATAATTACACATTTATTAGAAACTGACAGTTTTGAGACATGCAATTGTTTCCTAGAGGTATTAAAACAAATGTTGAAGAAATAAGGCTATTGGAAAGTTTTGTCCTTAAGCCTCAGTGTGCGATGAATAAACGTAAACTTATTAAAGGTCTAATAACTAGTCTAAAAAGGACGCTGACACTTAAAACTAGTTTGGAGACAAATTAAGCATACACTTATGAGGAATTAAAAGTCACCACCCAGGCCAGAGTTAGGATGCAACGCTAACATAAAAGACTATAGTTTTACTTGCCAAATACACAAGTTGTATTTACTCACACAGTACAAGGTGGCGAGGTCTTTAGCTTACTACTCATTTGCATGTCTTTTGCATACAATCACAAACCAATGCCAGCAACTGATTAACGCCGTCTGCTTTTAATTTTCCACTGACTTTTAACGTTCATTTTCAAGTGTTCTTACACAAGCACTCTCCAGCACAGGATCTGGCTGATGAGCATTATCCACTTATTATCCACATCACATGCACAAAAACCAGAAACCCAGCTCAGCATACAGTATAACACCAGTGCATATCAGAATGTGCTATACTGACAAATAAACACTTGTATGTAAATGTGCATTTGCCATGAGAGGGGTGCATGTGTCCTCTATCAGAGTGTTTTTGCTAGGTATTTGTGTCTTATAGCTGTCCTTTCACAGAAAAGACCACAGCTACAAAGGTATTAATAGTAAGTGACAGGTTTGATAAGATCCAAACCCTGTCATGCTGGCAGCATCACACGAGGTTTTCTGTATGTTCGTGTATTGTCTTCGTCTGATATCTGTGATTAAACTCTGATTATAGCAGATCTGATGATGTTGGACAGAACAGCTTCAAATCCCCTGTTGTCACTCTGATCTTTTCCACTCTAAAAGCTGAACAGCAAATCAACTATACCATCAGTCATGCCTCCGGCAAATAAAATTGGAATCATTTTCTTTGGTGATGGAAGGAAATGGCAGCCGCCTGCCGTTCTCTATCCTTTTTTCCCCTCCCTTCTTGATCAGCCTCCCGGTGTGCGCCATCAGCCGAAGGAAGTGGAGGCCATTTTTCCTCAGGCCTGCCGACTCGCCGAGGCTCTGTGTCCCGCTGAGGAGTCGCGAATAACAGCCCCCATCTCAGCAGGAGAGACCACGGCGCCTCCAACAAGGCCTCGCTCTGTTCAGGGCCTTGGCGAGATGCAATTAGACACCCCCACAGGGCCTGAAAGAGAGAGAGGGAGGGACCTCCCTGCTGGCCTGGACAGCCTGAGGGCTTTGAAGTCCTCCGCCATCTCTCTTCTGCTCCGAGAGGGGCGCCATTAGGGACGAGAAGCCGTGGGCAAACTGCTGCGCATGCAGCTTGCCTTTAATCTTCACCTACGGCCTTTTTTTGGTTAGATGTTATTTGACCACAGGCTCATTTCCCTGTGGAGAAACTGGGGGGATATTGTGTGATCATGGCCTACTTTGTGTTTTTATATGCAAAGTCTTGTAGGAAGAAGTCCAGAACTCGGGAAGGGATTTGGCCACACACCCGAGCAGTTTCAGCGGCCTCACGTCTTCAAGGTTACACCCCAAGTCCAGGTGTAAGAAATTTAAAATGGCCTTTTAGATAACCACAACCTTCATCGACATTAACATATATTTCTGAAATGCCCTTTTCACTCAGAAGCCACCCTCACACGCCATACTGCACTGAGAAGACAGAAAGAGCAGCTACTGGATGTGCAGGCCATATGAGTAAGTCGTGAGGATATATAGGAGTCATAGAGGAGTTTATATAGGCTATGTGGCATGCTTCAATGCCTTGGTAGTGGACGTTACCATGTTACCTTTCTGGCTGCCAGCTCAGTACACCACTATTAATTATAGTGTGACACTGTGCCACTTGACTGCGAGGTCTCTTTTTTGTGTGTGAACCAGAACATCCTCATCACCACACCCAGCCCGTGCACACTCCCCTCAGGCCATCACCTCCCCCTAATTAAAGAGGACAGACACACTGAGTCTACAGACTTGCCTGTGTATGTGTGTGGCCATGTTTTTGAAGATTGGTGGGGACCAAATATCCCTACAAGGATAGAAATTATCCGACAGTTTTGACCTTGTGGGGACTTCTGGCAGATCCTCATAAGGAAATCTACTTCCTTTTTGGTTACGGAGCCGAGGGTTAGGGGTTAAGGATTCAGGTGTAGACATAGCATTAATTAACTGCATGTCAAAGCAAGGTCCTCAGGAGGAAAGTGAGACAAATGTGTGTGTGTGTGTGCATGTGAGGTGTGTGCATTTGTATTTGCGTGTGTGTGTGTGTGTGTATGTATGTGAGGTGTGTGCATTTGTATTTGTGTGTGCATGTGTGAGTGTGCGTTTGTATTTGTGTGTGTGTGTGTGTGAATGTATGTGCATTTGTATTTGTGTGTGTGTGCATGTGAGGTGTGTGCATTTATATGTGTGTGTGTGTGTGTGTGAATGTATGTGCATTTGTATTTGTGTGTGTGCATGTGAGGTGTGTGCACAAGAGGTGTGTGCATTTTTAATTGTGTGTGTGTGTGCATGTCAGGTGTTTGTGTTCATGTGAGGTGTGTGTGTGCATTTGTATTTGTGTGTGTACATGTGAGGTGTGTGTATTTATATGTGTGTTCATGTGAGGTGTGTGTGTGCATTTGTATTTGTGTGTGTACATGTGAGGTGTGTGTATTTATATGTGTGTGCATGTGAGGTGTGTGTGTGTGTGTGCATGTGAGGTGTGTGTGTGTGTGTGTGTGTGATGAGAGGGATAAAGGGCATGACTCGGAGCAGGTGTCTGCTGTGCTGGTCGGTGTAGTGCTCTGCCTGCACCCTGCAGGGCGGAGGGACGGAGTGCAAGAGGGAGGGAGAGAAGAGCACTACTGAGGGAGGGAGGCAGCGTGGGGAGATCGAGACGGAAGTGCAGAACAGCACTCGTTTTCCCACCGCCCGCCCGTTCGTCCGCGTGCAGCCCACTGCTCCTGCTCCTGCTCCTCCTCTCGCTGCCTGGCGGACACGCGCTTCGGGGGTGAAAGCGCTTCTTCCTCGAGCGTTGGACGCGCGCGCACGCGTACACGCGCGCCCTCGCGTAAAAGAAGGGCGGCCTCACGCGCTGCCTCCGCCGCCCCTTCTTCTTCTTCTTCTTTTTCTTCTTTTTCTTCTTCTTCAGCGGACCCGGATTTAATCTGTTTCACTTGTGCGCGAGCTGCGAGAAATCCGCGTCTGCGCCACTCCAAATGGATACCACCAGCTTTCTTCCCCGATGGACGTGGTGATAACCGCCGCTCTCCGCTCACTGTGTGCCCGTAAAGCCGAGGAGTCACCGACGAGTCACCGACGAGCAGGGGGGAGAAGTCGCTTAACGGTGTCGAAGCTCGGCGGAAACTCTGCCCTGACTTGTGAGCGGCTTCTTTTGTCCTTCACACCACAACAACAACTTTCTGTCTCCACTCGTGGTTACGTGGGCTAGCTAGAGTCCACACACACACACACACACACACACACACACACACACACACACCGAAGGACGCGAGGATTGAGAATAAATCTACACTTTGTTGGGATTTGCGGTGTGTTTGTGGATTATAACGCCGAGCAGGACCCGCCGGACCCTCACGCTCCTCCTTGTGGTGTTTGGTCTGTGATTTGGGTAAGTAAACATCAAAATGGCTTCAGCCAAGTCTCCGGAAACTACACGGTAAAAACAGCCCGGCGGTGCAGGCTCGTGTTGGGCTCCTGAGGCTCCTGAGCAGAGCTGAGACTGAAGCAGTCTTACTGAGAGGAGAACAGGGTTAGGAGCTGACTGACAGTTTAAGTGCTGAAACGCTGTTTACCTTCTGACCAACAAAGAGCAAACAGTCCAGTGGACATGCAGTAATAGTAGTAATAATAATAATGATAATAATAACAATAACAATAGTACTAATAATAGCAATAGTGATATGTAGACATGTCCTTTGACTCTCAACCCTGTTTTTAATACCATTTCTTTGTTTTATGTCATTTATGAATGATATCTGCGTTATATTTCATTTCATATTTAATGGCAGTTAGTCACATTTCATTTGTGCATGACCATGACTATATTCATATACTATATACTCTATCTACACACACACACACA
>JAQMCW010000003.1:13749147-13767077 GCA_030068335.1 Chrysichthys cranchii
CACTTCCACATCATTGCATTCCGTTTTTATTTACAATTTGTACTTTGTCCCAACTTTTTTGGAATCGGGGTTGTACTATGCATGATAATTCATTAACTCATCTTCAGTAAAAGCTTCGTCCTGGTAAGGGTCGTGATCTGGCCATCTGATATTTTCAGGAGCCAACCCCAGAAAAACTGAGTGTAAGGCCGACACACAGTCATACCGGGAAAATTAAGTGCAGCCAATTTACTTGACCTGCATGTTTTGGAAAGTAGGAGGAAACCAGAAACTTAGAGGAAACCCAAGTGAACCACACGAAAAACATGTGATACATCCAAATTGTAACCTGAGCTTAATACTACTAATAATAATCATACTCATAATCATAGTTATAATCATATCATTATTGCTACGTACCTACACAAATATTTAACATCTCCTTTAGCCAAGCTAGGGTGCCCACTTCCCTCAAGAGTGCCACCATCAGACCTGTGCCTAAGAAGCCAAACCCAGACTGTATGAACGATTTCCCTCCAGCAGCCCTCGCTCCAATAGCCATGAAAGGCTTTGAGTGGCTTGTCATCCAGCAAATCAAGACCTACCTCACTGCCAACCTGAACCTCCCTACAATGAAGCATGCTATTTCCACCACACTCCACGGCACTCTGACCCATCTGGAAAACAAGAACACCTATACCAGAATCTTGTTCAGTGACCTCAGCTCAGCATTTAATACAATATTTGGTGAAGAAGCTGAGGCTCTTGGACTGACACTGGCACTTGAAATCATGGATCATGGATCCCTGATACATAGATGACAGCAACACATCCTCCTTGTGGAGCATAGTATCACCTCAGGGCTGTGTAGTGAGTCCCCTAATCTTTCCTCTGCTACCTCATGAATGCTCTGGCACATTTAACAAAAACCGCAACATGAAGTTTGCTGATGACACCACAGTGTTAGGTCTAATCAGCAATAGTGATGAATCAGCATACAGAATGGAGGTGGAGCGACTGGTGCAAAACTCACAGTCCTGCCAAAACCAAAGAGATGACTGTCAGCTTCAGGAGAGTCTGCACAAACCATCATCCTCCAATGACCACCGATGGTTCTGTCATGGAGAAAATAAAAAGTATCAAGTTCCTAGTATGTTTAACAGATGATCTGACTTCTAGCAGCAACACCACAGCCATCATCAAGAAAGCGGCTTCACCACCTCTGTAGATTAAAGAGAGCGGACCGTTCTATTCCAACCCTAAGTATTTTTTCGTAGAGGCACCATTGAACACATACTAACCAACTGTATCACTTCCTGGTTTGGAAATAGCAAGGAAGAATGTCAACAACTAAAGGAAAGTGAGGACAGCTGGAAAGATTAGTGGTGCCCCTCTTCCGTCTTTGCTGGAGATTTACCATCAGTGCTGCATTTGCAGAGCCTCCAGCATTACCGGTGATTCCTCCCCCCTTCCAATAGGTTGTTTCCCCCCATGGAGTCAGGAACAGGGTACAGGAGCATCCACACGAGTACCACCAGGTTACTAAACAGTTTGTTCCCCCAGGCAGTTAGACTCTTGAACCTATTTTTTTTCCCTCACAACAACCACAATCAGCTTACCCCTATCCCCCCTTACTCCATCCACTTACACACACACTTCCTTTCTAATCCCCGCCTTCCTCCCCAACAAGGACTGCACCTTGTGACACTGAACTCTCAGTATGAATGCACTGGGGATATTTTTTAAACGCGTTCTAGTTTTATCAACGTGATCCCTTTTTTATTACATATTTATTAACCATTAAATTTATTGAAAATTTATTGAGATATTACACTTATAGTGATGGTATAGCTTGCATGTTATATCTGTTCTATATCTTTTTTTCCACAGTTTTGGTTTTAATTTTAGGAGAAACTCGATTTTGTTTTTGCAAATAGAAGGAATGATACTGTTATTAATGCTACTGTTACTCATATTACTACTATTACTATGCCTAGTACTACTCTTTCTTTCATTCTTTCTCTTCTTGGGGAACATTTTCAACATAAATCCAGCTTAGTATTGGAGTTGGGTAGCATTGCACAGGGTACTATAATCAATACAGTCATCCCTCACCTATTGCGGGGGTTACGTTCCGGCGGGCACCCCCCCAACCCCCCCTGATAGGTTGAAATCCGCGAAGTAGCGACCTTATATTTATTTTATTATTTATATATATATTTTTAAGGCTTTATAAACCCTTCCCACTCTCTTATTAACCTTTCCCACACTCATATAAACACTTCCTATGCTCTTAAACACTTTCTACACTCTTAAACCTACGTCATTTTAACAACATATAAAATTCTACATGGGTACTCACCAGTGACGTATACTACAACCTGAATGATCAAGATGATGAATTAGCTGTGCAGTACTGATGATGATGAAGGTGATGACGATGAGATGAACGGTCACTGAGCCAATCAGCACACAGGATACAGAACACAGCGCTCTGGTTGGTCGCCTCCCATCCATCAGCCGATAGTGTGCCGTGTACAATCTTCGTGGGCAAACTAGCTCAAGCGGTCGTGGCGTACACTGCGTTTTCATTGTGTATTCATCTGCTGATGAAATACATCCTGTATTTTATTTCGATTCAATATTCTTTTAATATGTATGAATTAACATTTCTATATTTTTTATATTGCATATAAAAACCGCAATACAGTGAAGCCGCGATAGGTGAACCGCGATATGGCGAGGGACGACTGTATTGTGGATTTAAATTCACTCACTCACTCATCTTCTGCCGCTTAATCCCGTTCAGGGTCGTGGGGGAAGCTGGAGCCAATCCCAGCTGATTTCGGGCAAGAGGCGGGGTACACCCTGGTGGATTTAAATTGGTAAAAAAAAATAATTAAT
The DNA here is from genome assembly GCA_030068335.1 of Chrysichthys cranchii. Taxonomy (NCBI): domain Eukaryota; kingdom Metazoa; phylum Chordata; class Actinopteri; order Siluriformes; family Claroteidae; genus Chrysichthys; species Chrysichthys cranchii. Next base: position 13,752,031 of record JAQMCW010000003.1, read on the forward strand.
TAATTAGTTAGTTAGTTAATTAATTAATTAATTTATTTATTTATTAATTAATTAATTAAAAATAAATAAATATATATATAAATAATAATAATAATCATCTACATGACTGCACATATTCCCATAGTCACAGCTAAGAATTATGCGTGCCCCCCTAATTGCACTACTCGACCTTTCCCAAAAATAAACCTTTTACTGTCTTTAAAACAAAACAAAATCTCCTTTAAAAACCGCTACTTTAGTCTGTACCAGTGAGAAGTCTTGCTTAGTGGCTATTCTGTCAAACGCCTAATGGTCAGGCTGTTAGAGTGATGGATGTGTGCTTCCTAAAACGTGGCCCTTAATTTAGACAAGAAACTATACATCATCTGAATTGACTGGGCCGAGACTGTGCCTTGTGACAATTAAAGCCTAGCAAATGCAGCTCCTCAGAAAGACAAACAGTTTAGCCTGATAATAATGCAATCATCATGCCCAAGTGCTCACCCTTGGTAAGTGATTTAAGACCTTGGCTACTCTGGTACCTTTTAAACCGTGTCTGTGTATATGGAGCATATATAATTATATATACAACTGACTTAAGTCTGGATTTATTTGAAATGAACTTTGTTCATTTTAATGCTTTTATGAAACATTTTCATATAAAACAAAACAAAACAAAACAAAAAAACCCCAGAAGCTATAAATGTATATTCGCTTAATCAGAGTAGTTCATCCCACGTAAAAACAGCGTTTAAAGACTGGGTCTTTAGAGGCCTTTGCACAGACTGAGCTGTCTACATAGACTAGGCCTGAATAAGACTACTGTTCACTGAGACTAACCTCTGAGTCCGTGTTTACAGAACCAGTCACATGGCTACATGAAAAAGGACCATTACCTCTTCCAGCATGATTAACCTTAAAACTCCAGGTTAACAATTTTATGAGTGTTTAAATACATATTTTTGCTGTCTAGTGAGAACCAGACATGAAAGTACACACAAGGTTCGCTTTGATGAGAAGCAGGCACTAAAAATCTAATAAGAAACAGAGCAATATTGGTGTCGGACCAAGGTCTTTGAAACGATTGTATGGTAGAAAATGTAATCACTTCACTGAGCGCAGTTTCCATTAGATGACTAAAATTTCACAGTGGACAACAAAGTGTGTTATAGATTAAAATAAATGTAATTTTATTTGTATAGCGCTTTTAACAACAGACATTGTTGCAAAGCAGCTTTACAATACATAATGTCCAATTAAAGGCTTATTGATCAATAAACATATCCATAAGTGTGTATATATATATATATCCCTATCCCTATCTCTTTCTCCTGTTGCGATAACACTTTGAAGTTTTGTGTAATTCAACCGAAAATCTGATTTATAAAACATAAGAAATACAAATGTATACTGCATTCATGTCGTATCTAATATCCAGGTTAACTTTACACCAAAAGGCTGTGTTCACTCTCTGGATTATGTACGTATGTGTGAATATGCACAGAGTAAGAAAGTTTTGACATGTTTTATGTTAATTCGACAATAGTCCTCCCTTACAGTGAAGATTAATGAAGGAGTCATTTCTCTGTAACCCTTGGTTTATTTAAATTGACATTGATCAGGTTGCTATTGTGCTAGCTGTGCTACTGATTTGAATGCTCATTCATTCACCTTCTGCCGCTTAACCCTGCTCTGGTACCATGAAAAAAGTCGCATTCTTGATACCATGGGGTATATTTGATCGTGGCTGAACACACCACCTTTGTCGTGGTTGTAAAACACATTTATTTCTTCTTTCCCACTATCTGCATCAGTCTTTTTTTGGGAATGTATAGTGGACAGAAATACGACCCTCTTGTTCTTCTTTGGAGCAATGGACAAGAGTGAACTGGTTTATTGGTATTGTAGTAAAACGATCATCTTCGTCTAAATCCAAGGAGAGATTCATGCACTGTGCACCCAGGACCTTGAAATAAGGGAAGAAATACCTTTATCACATTGAAGGTACTATGGGGTCAATTTGACCCCAAAGTGAAAATAAATCTAAATAAAAAATAAGCTGAAAGACTTTGGAACTATCGACCATGTGTCACATACTTAGGACATTGTTTTTCAACCACTGTGCCGTGGCACACTAATGTGCCGTGAGAGATCGTCAGGTGTGCTGTGGGAAATTATTCAATTTCACCTAATTGGTCTCAAAAACACTTTTTGAAAACTAATTAATTATTATCTGAGAATTGTATGTCATTGTCGAGCATCTGCGCTGTCTAGTGACTGGCAGAGTAATTATGTCATACTCTTCCATATCAGTAGGTGGCAGGAGGTAGCTAATTGCCTTGTACTTTGAGACAAGAGAATTAGTGATGCAGGGATGCAACAGGTGGCAGCGACAATGGGTTAGGGTTAGGGTTAGGCTAGCGAGACTACGGCAGGGGTCCCCAACCACCGGGCCACGGACCCCCCCCAGTGTGCCGTCGGATTTTGGTGGTGTGCCGTCGTACTTTTCTAATGCAAAATATGTGCCGTGGCTCAAAAAAGGTTGGGAAACACTGACTTAGGCAGGCCTTACGAGAAAATACGTGGCAGACAAGGTCCCTAATCAGGATCGTTTCCAAAAAAAAACATGGTTCAAAGAGGGCTGGGGGGTCACTTACACCCCATGGTACCAGATAAGGGTTAATCCTCTTCAGGGTCGCGGGGGGAAGCTGGAACCAATCCCAGTTGACTTCGGGCGAGAGACAGGCGGCATACACCCTGGGCAGGTCACTAATCCACTGCAGGGCGACACACAGAGACAGACAACCATTCACACTTACGTTCACACCTATGGGCAATTTAGAGTCGCCAATTAGCCTAAACCCCTCTGTGCATGTCTTTGGACTGTGGGAGGAAACCGGAGTACCTGGAGAAAACCCACATGGACACAGGGAGAACATGCAAACTCCACATAGAAAGGCGTCCACATTGACCCCGGGGATCAAACCCAGGACAGTGCTAACCAGTACACCGCCCCTGAGTCGAATGCTGTGAATTAAAATCTTTGAACTGCTAGAAAACCACTATTTGGTCCTTAAGCTTCAGTGACTCAGCTACATATGTGACTGGACTGGTTTCTGCCTCCTTGATTACTATTCATCTTAAATCACATTAGTTAGCAAATACTAAAATGGAAAGATGTAGGCTAAGTCTGAACTCAATGGGCTAGTAGCGTTTAAGGGTTTAAAATAAAATAAAATACAATACAATAAAATAGAAAATAAATAAATAAACAAACAAACAAATAAATAAATAAGCCAAAGACATTGCTTTAGTGATTTTATTCAAGGCAAGCAAACACCACACGAACATCACACATACAAATACATTGCAGTTGCAGTGGCATCAGGTGGTGTGTTCAGGCACCATATTCTCAAATGGACAGCACAGCTTAAAGATAGCACCCAGTGAAGTGTACACAGCATTTTTGGAGGACAGTCCAGCAAGAGTGATGTGCCAAGAAGACAGTGCAGGTTCTCCCAACTTGTGCCTTACATGGCTGGGCGGATAATGACAGGACGACGGTTATCGAAAATGAAGACTCATTGTGAAGCCATGCGTCCACCTGTAAGAGTGACATTCTCACGGCAATCTCAAAAGAAATGGCTTCATATTCATATGAATCGTATTCCTTAAAAGACCAAATTAGTAGTGCAGTTAGCAGCAATCTTCCATAGAGCTTAACTAACTATAGCAGGCAGCTTTAAGTCTAAAAGAGTTGTTTATGCCTCATTACGTAGCAGAATACACAGAAGATCACACTGGCATGTCGATCCTTACGAGAATTGTTCCGTTTTAAAGGATTAATGGTCAACACTACTGTACAAGGACACAAACACACAGCGAGGCTGATTGAGACTCACATACTTCAGATGGAAAGCAGTGAAAACAGTGGTGTATATATAACATTAATTTATTTTGTTTTCATGTGCATCCTGAAAGACGATGGGCCTGATTTGTTAATGCGTCAGCAGCAGTTTTGATGACATGATGAAAAAGCAGTGCACTGGGCAATGACTTATGATCGTGGAAGTGCATGCACTAATTATTTTATCATGTGGTAAAAGCTATAATAAATCTGGCTCGTTGTTAGTGCTTGCAGATGTACTGGCTATATGAAAGACCGTTTCAGTAATTAGTTAGTGGGATGCTGGGAAGGAAACTACTAGGAGCCAAATATATGTGCAATTCAATTAATACCTCTAATCAGTACATACTATATGTGATTTAAATCCAGTTGGGGTGTGTAATAAGTGTTTGTAGAAATGGTATGCGATTAAAGCCCAATGATGATGACTATAAATTTCTAATAGTACATTTCTAATCACATATTCGTGATAAGGGCTGAGCAGTGATTGCTCGCAAATTTCATGCAATAAAGCTTAAGGCTTTTGTAAAAATTTTGGAAATCATTATGGATTATGCGGTGATGCCACATTTAAGGCAAAGCAAGCAGTCAAACCCAAATCCACAATCCATAGTTGAAAGCCTAAAAGACTGAAATTGGGCTTAAATAAAAGTGAGTCATCAAGCAGCGGAGCATAGACCCCTTTCACCCAAATCCACAGGCAGAATTGCATCTATTCCTTTCCCTCAGCCAGTCTGTTAATCATTTCTTTACTTTTCTTGGTGACTCCTCCGTCTGGCTTTAACTCTAGCTTGCTCACAGAGCTCTTCTTCTTGGCAGGTTGGGTTCCAGTGTTTGGCCTTGCTTTAGCTTTACTTGCTGTTTTACTATGGCTTGTCGTCTTTTTGGATTTGGAGTGGGAGACACTGGGCTTCTCTGGCTATAGGCATAAAAATCAGATATTTTGTACATCAGCTCTCAACACAAAGATATTTGGAAGTAATATCTTAAAAAATAACCACATACCGTATGTGTAATATAAATATATTACATGCATTATGCCTTCCAAATTAAACACAAGCAGCTTGTTTTTTTCCTTCTATACACATCTCTGCAATGTGATCACAGACTTGTAAGGTTACACCACAAAGTACTAAAAATCCATTGGGAATGATAAAAAGGGTTCTAAAATTATCTTTATTTTAGAGGTGGGCATTGGGACTGGGATTCTGTGGCACCAAAGACATCGCATAAGCAGGCAATTTTTACTGTCATGCGGGTGAACACAGGCGGTTAGATATAAAGCTTGCAGGATCAAGAAAGGTCACGTCCATTAAACCTTTATTCTGGTCAAGTTACGTTTTGTTGTAGTTAAAATGGCAAATACGCTTATATTTTGGGAAACCAACTACATTTATTAGGAAACACCACAGACAGGTATAAACAAAAATTGTGGGAACAGGTGGGATTGGGATTTAACAACAGCCCAGCACACACCTCTACCTTGTGCTGAATTTCATACTAAAATATATATATTTTAACAAAACTACATGTAGCTCCACAATTATTGTCACCCCTGCACCCCTGCTTATCTATAATGCAAACTTTTGTTGCCACTGAGTCTTCTCCTAAAATCCTTTATGAGACTGGAGAATACAGAGCAAGGAATCTGAGACGACGACTCAACGCAGAATCTCTCCAGATCCTCCAGAATCCTACATCCTCTCTTGTGGATGCTTCTTTTCATCTCACCTCACAGTTTTTAACTAGGGATATAAACCAGGGGACTGGGGATGGTCATGTCAAAAGCTTGATTCTCTGGTCATTGAAGCATTTTTTTTATGGATTTGGATATTATTTTGGATCACTGTCCTGGTAAGTCAGGAAAGCCAGGAAAATCAGCAATTATGTGGGAGTCCTTAGGACACAGTGGTGGACACCAGTGCTGAGAGAAGCCATCACGTTGAAGAAGGTCTTCACCCTAGTGCACATGGAGGACTACAGTAAAAACAGTTGCAGAACTAAAAGCTTAAGCATGAGGAGATTGCGTTGGCCCAAAAGATGTTCCTGCAAACCATTCAGTGGCTCAGGAGAAGGCGATGAGACCATTCACAAGCTTTACTTAGGAAATGTGGGGCAGTTTTGATCTGAGGACAGAGGATATTGTTGAGCAATGACAGGAGCACATTGGGGAACTCTAGTAGACATATCTTCTCTTCAAGAGGAAGGGCCAGAAATCTCTGGTGGTTTTTTTTTTTTCTTCAATTTTACATGGAGATCTTATAACAAGGATGAGAGGATGCGTTCCAAGTATAGATAAATTACACCCCACAGCTTACCTGGACAAGTCTATGCCAAGGTTCTAAGGGAGACTATTAGGATTTCATAGGGACAATGAGAGTCCTACTCAGGAAATGGTCAAATTACCCAGTTCTTAGGACAAATACCAACCAGGGAGGGTGAAGGTTAACGCATGCTTCCTCCAAGACATCCAAGAAGCCAGCCAACTGCATCTGCACCCAACATCTTTTCCACCAGCTGCTCATCACAACACAGAGTAACACACTTGTTTGAAAGCACTATCTGCCCTCTTCCAAACACCTGAGCTTACAGATGCCGATAAGCCACTGTGACTGAGAGTATACCACCCTTACCACCCAGGGATCTTGGCCATGGCGTATTTGGGACTTCCATCCCTACTCCCCAGAAGATGGTGAACACTCTTTAGTTGTGTTGCTTTGGAGCTCCATAATAAAATATTTAAGCTGACTGACTTTGTGAAGGGTCTTGTTAATCTATGACCCTATCCTCACCTATGGTCATTAGCTGAGAGTAGTGACTGAAAAACATGACTACAGGCAGTTCCTGAGTTGTGGGATTTACTCTCCTGATCTTTCTCCAAATCAAGAGAAGACAGTTTTGTTGGTCCAGGCACCATGCAAGGATCAAATAGATTTCACGGGATGGAGACCCGGGGACAGACCCAGCCCCCACTGGGAAGATTATACAACTCTGGAAAAAATTAAGAGACCACTTTTAATTTTTTTTTTCTTGAATCAGCATCTCTATGTATAGCAGCCATTTCATTCCAGTGTCTGTGGTGAAATTCCACTGATTAGGTGTTCACCCGAATCAAATGATGAGAAACATGAGAAACGGTATAAAAAGCACTTATGTGGTCATCACTATCCTCTTGCAATGGGACCAGTTTGGATGGCAAAAACCGTACTAGTAGCACCTTAAATTTAATTGGAAAAACACCTATTTGTCATGCCAAAGCAGTTAAAAAAAAAAAAAGAAAACGTCTTGAGGGAGAAAAGAAGGGTTCAATTCTGGTTTTACTGGCAGAGGGATACAGGGAGCATCAGGTTGCTTCCATCCTCCAAATTTCAAAGATGGCAGTTCATAAGAACGAGGTCAAGCAGCAGACTTTGGAGACAACAAAGTTATAGAGTGGCAGAGGGCGACAACAACTCTGCACTGATCGGGATGATCATCAGTTCCTTCAAATGTCACTCAACAACCGGAGGATGATATCAACCATCCTACAAAAGGAAGGTAAATGGCAGATGGTGTTAAGTGCATGGCAAGGATGGTCCGAAACAGGCTCCAAGTGGGGTTGAAGTAATGCAAAGCTAGAAGAAGAAAAAAAACATTCATCAATAAGAAGCCTGGTCATCTAATGGTTAGATGGAGACCTGGAGAAGCCTACAAGCCACAGTGTCTCACACCCATTGTGAAAATTGGTGGAGGATCAGTGATGATCTGGGGGTGATTCAGCAAGGCAGGAATGGGGTATAATTTGTGTTTGTTAAGGACGCATGAATCAAGACAAGTACAAGATTACCCTGGAAGAAAACTTCCTTCCTTAAGAATGTTCCCTAACTCTGAGGATTGGCTTTTCCAGTAGGATAGTGCTCCATGCTACACAGCCAAGTCAATCAAGGTGTGGATGGAGGACCACAAGATCAAGACCCTGTCATGGCCAGCCCAATTTCCAGAGCTGAACCGCACTGAAAACCTCTGGAATGTGATCAAGAGGAAGATGCATGGTCACAAGACAACAAAAAAAGCTGAGTTTATTGAATTTTTGCACCAAGAATGGCATAAAGATGGGAGGAGAGCATGCCCAGACACATTAAAGATATGATTAAATGTGAGGGTTATTATATATTAAACTCTTCTTAAGTCCAAACATTAGTTATTGCTTTGTTTAAAATTGAATATGATCTTGATATGTCTATTCAGTGTCTGAAAACACTACATCTTTTTTTTTTTTTTTTGTTATTTTGACCAGTCGTTATTTTCTACAATTAAATGCTCTAAGTGCCAATATGTTTTATGTGGAATTTGAGGGAATAAAACAACAATTCTCATGTTCCTCAAGCACACAGTAAAACCTGAGAAACTGATCGTTTTGTTGGGGTCTCTTAACTTTTTTTCCAGAGCTGTATATCTTAGAAACTTAGGCATTTCAGCTTAGTAACATCTGGGGATCTCCAGAAGCAGCTGGAATCTGTGGCTAGGGCTAGAGGAGTCTGGGCTGACCATCTCAGCTGGCATGATAACCCCAACCAGGAAAAGTGGAAGGAAAATAAATAAATGAATGAATCAATGGTTTAGCCAATTAATTACTATTTCTTTTTAACCATTACCCAGGGTGGCAATAATTCTGGAGTTGACTGCAAATGTGGAATAAACACGAAAATCCACACAGAATGATTCTTTGATTTTAAATCATTATTCTCTTCTCGGTGTAGATATGGCAGACATTTGAGTTAGGGTACAGGGCCCCATTTCAACATGCATTTGCAGATGACATTTTCATCGCAAGAGAGACTGGTTGTGTTGCATGTGCTGTGTAAAAACTAATGTGAAAAAAGATCTGAAAAAAAAAATAATAATAATAAGGATGCAGGATACCATCTGTAAGAATTAATTAAAACACTGCAGAAGAACAGTACAGATAAATAGTAGTAAATCCATAAATAAAATAAATTAAAATATGTAGCGATAAATTATGAAAATTGTGTGAATGGGCTTAATGAATTCTTGCGCTAGTCATTTGCATTAAAAGTAGGAAAATAGGGCCCATTCGTAGTGAATGTTGCTTTGGTGACGTGCAAATAAAGGCGTGGTCTTTTAACTGTAAAGCTGAACATTCGTAAAGTGTGCATTCAATCCTCCCGCATGAGTGCTGATGTCCAATTTTTACAGCACATATTACTAATTGCACATTCATATCAGTGAGGCACCCATTATGTCTTGACTAAGTTAACTACTGCTAAAAGCATCTATCTGTATACTTTACCATTCATCCACACATCCATTCAACCACCTAGTATTAAAAGGATCAATTTATCTATCTATCTATCTATCAAGCAAAGAATAAACATACTCATTTATTCATGAAGCTGTTCTTTTAGTTTTGTGTATAAAACTGTAAGATTGTGCATTTAAAGCATAAGCAGCATATTTAGCATCTATATCCAGTTTTGGGTTGTCACATTTGCGGAGGGATTGAATTTGACCCACAGTGAAAGGTCTAATCATCTCAGCCATGGTGTTGGTGTGCTGTGCTGTGCTGAGATGCTTCACGTCTTCCATGCTTGGTGTATGAAACATTTAAAAATCCCCACACCTGACTAGAACAGACTTACAACAGAACGTCTGTCTCTGTCTGAACAGCCCTATGAAGATGAAAAGATGGGCTGCATAAATACATCTTCACACATATATCAGATGCACATACTTTATGTGCATACACAATTCCATGCCTACTTAGTGGTAATTAAACATAGTGGATATATAATGTCTGAAAACCCCTGGTAAAACTACAAGTTATTGTGATGTGAAAAGGTATATCATGTCAAATCTTTTTTTCTCCCTTTATTGTAATGTTAAAACCAACAAAATTCAAGTGCAAAACAAGCAAAAGAAAAAAAACTTACCTGGTTGCATTAGTGTGCACATCGCTTAACTAATATTTTGTAAAAGCGAGTTTTGCTTGTAATACAGCACTCAGTCTTTCTGTGGGAGAGTTTATGATCTTAGCAGAAATTTCTTCAGCTTCAGTGGTCTAACAGAGGCCTGCAGGTTTTGTGTTAAAATAGATAGAAATATCTATGGCTGCCAGTGGAAGAGAAGCAGACCTCATGATGCTGCCTCCACCATGTTTCACTGTGCTTATGGTGTTCTGTGGTGTTCTATAGGTGCTAAGCTGTCTTGCTTTTGCACCAAACATATCTTTTTGAATCATGTCCAAAAATAAGAGAAATTTTGTAAATGCGTGGTACGCTCTTCACAAGCCATGTCCTCGGCCACTGGATGAAACAAAGATGTCAAGAAAATTCTACAGAAATTTTCAACTTATGTATGCATTGCTTCCCCACATCTGGGGTTAATCGGAAGTAATTGTTGAAAGGTGGTGATAATTACTAAACCTGAAATCCCAAAACCTAAGTCTACATGTGACTGGTTAATTCTGAACACTGTCACCTGCTCCATTATAAAAGGATGTGCACAGGTTATTTCTATTTCTAAAACTCCTATTTGTTTTCACTTGAAAACAATTTTGTTGGTTTCCAAAGGTGGGAAACGGTCTGACATTATTTATTTTGGATTCAATTTTACATCACAAAAACCTGCCATTTTCAATTCAGTTCAATTCAATTTTAATTGTATAACGCACTTAACAATGAACATTCTATGTTTATCTATCTATCTTAACTTTTTGAGTCAGGGTACAGTTAATAGGCTAGCAAGACAAAGACCCCCATACCATTAAAGTAAAAAACTATACTATAAGGCCAAAATTTTGTGGACAGTCACACCCATATTTGGGCCTTCCCCAAACTGTTGCTGCAAAGTTGGAAGCACACAATTGTATAGGATGTTTTTATACCTAAGAGGCCTATACCATGCATGTTACGGCATGACAATGCCCCTGTGCACAAAGCAACATCCTTGAAGTCATGGTGTACCAAGGTTGGAGTGGAAAAACACCAGTGGCCTGCTCACATCCCTGAGCTCAAACCCACAGAGCACTTTTGGGATATATTAGAAATCTATATGCTCCAAAATCTAGTGTAAAGCCTTCCCAGAAGAGCAAAGGTTATTATAACAGCAAAACAGGACTAAATCTGAAATGTGTCAAAAGCACATGTAGGTGTGATGGTCAAGTGTCCACAAACCTTTTGCCATATAGTGTACATAAATGTAAGCCTTAATTCTCAGCTTCTACATTCCTTTGTGTCTTATTTTTTGTGAAAGTGGATGAGTTTTTACCTCTGTGGAACCAAGCACCACCAACGATTGTAAGGAAAAATACACCGTGTAGTGTGAAGAATCGAAGCTGGAGCTGATTTCATTCTAGCGTGGTCTGTAGATTTGCACAGCCTATCACTGAATGCCATGATGATAGATTACACAAAGTGAAACACCCTCCAGGATTTTGTGTCTGGATTCAATATTGTGACTTATTAGAGGAATTTGATTAGATTTAGTAAGCACCCTGTCTGTAGTGGCTATTAAAGGTGTCCTGACTGTTAGACTGTCTGTACTACTTGCGTACCTTGCTGGGTTCTTTAATGCTGGGCTCATTGTACAGGCTGCGTATCCTGCGGCGCTCCAGCAGTTTGTTATCTGTGGCCTCTGGTTTCGCCTGCTCTCCTTTATAAGTGGCACTGTAGCTTGTCTCCAAATCAGCCTTCTCCTCCATTGCCAGTTTATACTGTGACTTGGCTTTTATAGGTTTCACCGGCTTTACATCAGAGTACGCCTTGAACTCCATCCTGAAATAGAGCATCGCATTCACTGTATGTTTTCTGACTTAGACTTTTTCAGGGTAAGAAGCATGGCAATAAGACCAAGAGCAGTTATTGCAGACTGTGAGACTGTGGGTCTTTGGCAAAATAGGAGTGGTGTATGAAAGAGCTTGACACAAAATATAACATATAACCATATTTTGGTACCATGTATTACTCCCCCATGTACCTCTTATAGCTGACAGCTTCCCTTTTGTTCTATAAGGATGTCACACAACAAGAGCTTCCTGAAGTACAAGAGTGACAGATCAGATTTTACAACAAGTGAGTACACTGGCTTCTGTTCACTGGTGCAGGCCTACATTCTGTGCACACTAAGAATTTTGCAAGAATAAGAGTATGCCTAAAGGAGTGGTCAAAACCGTTCAGAATTGATTTAGTTTTTATGGTCCTGTGATCACAGCTGAGCCGGAATAAGGGAACCATGATGGATAATGAAATTGAAAAAATAAATATTCAGCGGTGATATTCTGATATCAATCCAATATTTATCTATTATTTATTTATTTATTAAGTGGAACATTGTATTCAGGGCAAGAGTTCACTTAAGTACACTTATCGGAGCTATACTCTGTATCGAAAGACCAATGTTACTTGATATTTATTATATACTATATTGTAATTGCTCCTGTTATAATGTTATTATTTTATATTGTTGGTGTCATTGTTAGTACTACTACTACTAGTAGTATTATTAATATTCATATTATTATTAATATTAATATTAATGGTAATATTCATATATTATTTGAATATATGACTATGTAACAGCATATTGGTCTATAACTTTTTGTGTATTTGTAACACCTCAATTTGATTTCTTTGACCATCAGACCCAGGAGCAACGAATTTTCGTGCACTGCTAATGTGTATTTGAATGACAAATAAAAGTCTAAAGTCTAAACTCTAAAAGTCTATTCTGTGCTAAAAATTACAGCAAACGGAACATTAATGCTATTTAAACCAATGATAATCAGGTTTTACTGACTAACAAAATGGATATTTTTTGTTTAAAGTATACGAGCGGGTTGAAACATTATAGATCCTAGCGAATGATTCAAATTGCTTAAAGTATGTGAAGTGAAACAGTAGGCTAATGTATTATATTTTTGTACTTTACAAAATATATTACTCATTTGCTGAGAGAGAGAAAGAGAGAGAGAAAGGGAGAGAAGAAAAGAGAGAGAGAGACAGAGAGACAGAGGGAGAGAGAGAGAAGGAAAGAGACAGAGAGAGAAGGAAAGAGAGAGACAGAGAAAGAGAAGGAAAGAGACAGAGAGAGATGGGGAGAGACAGAGAGAGAAGGAAAGAGAGAGAGAGAGAAGGAAAGAGAGAGAGAGACAGAGAGAGAAGGAGAGGGGGAGACAGAAAGAGAAGGAAAGAGACAGAGAGAGAGAGAGAGACAGAGAGAGTACTGCTGTCAGAATCTTCACACACACTACAATCCCATCACTTCTTAATCCCAATGTTGGCCTTCTGCTATTCTTAGAAAATGTCTTTTAACTCGAATATCTTGACATTATTTTGCACACTAGCAAACAGTGCTTGTTTCTCACTCTGCATTATGTTTTCAGCTTCAGCAGAGGGCCTGAAGGCATGAAGCATCTCCTCCAATCATAGTGTGAACTGGACAGGGAGGGGTGCGTAAGTGCTATATACTCTCAATACATCTATTATTATCATTATCATTATCATTATTACCATGATTATTTTATTATCATTATCATTATTATTATTATTATTATTATTATTATTATTATTATCATTATTATTATTATTATTATTATCATAGTCATAATTATTATTATCGTTCTTATCATTACCATGATTATTTTATCATCATCATCATCATCATTATTATTATTATTACCATAATAATTTGATTTATTATCATTATCATCGTTGTTGTTGTTGGTGTAATAGTGTCGACACTGTTTGAGTGCTATGCATGAGTGCAGCAGCAGCAGCAGCAGCAGCAGAGTGTGGATGTAGTGCAGTGCTCTTCCCAGCAGCTGGGAGCTGAGTGTTTACCTGTAGGAGCTTCCTGAGATCCCCTCCTGCTTGATCTGTCTGTTGAGCGCATCAGCCACTGACCTTCCTCTGGATCCTGCTCTCGGCTCTCTCTTCTTCTCCCCAGTCTCAGCGTCCTGCCCTTTCTTCCCCGGTCTCTTCCTCTCCTCCTCCTTGGCCTGCTCTTTCTCTTTCCCTCGGTTCTCCATCTCGCACTTCTCCACGCCCGTGTCCGCCTCGGTGCTCGCGTGCTCCTGCTTCTGGCTCGCGCCCTCCACTTTGGGGATCCACGGGTGATCCCCGCGCTTCTGCACAGGCCACGGTTTGTAATCTTTCCGGTACTGGGTCTCGTTGTCGAAGGGTGTCTGGCACGGGCGGTACTCGCTTTTGGGCTTGCAGCTCGGTTCCGGTTTGACTCTCCAGGCGCGGAAGTCCTGGCGCGTGACGGAGGCGCCGCGCGCTCCTGAGGACGCTGATGCTGCAGCCGGCTCCTGAGGCGCGCTGAGGGCGGGCTCTGTTTCTATGGCGACCGCGCTGGGATGATGGGATTGCGCTAACGGGCCCGGTTGCGGATGGAGGTGCCGCACCTCGGCCACGTCCGAGTACTTGGTAAAGACGAGCGGCACGGCGATGTCCGCCTTGTCCAGCTCGCTCCAGAAGCGGTTGATGCAGCAGGCGCGGGTGATGCAGGGCCACGCCATGCCCAAGAGTCCTGCAGCAGCGATGGATCACTCAGCAAAAATCAGGCATCGAGTTTCCCCCTCCGTCTTCTTCCGCTTTAAACCGATAAGCGCGCGCCACTTTCCTTTTTTCCTCCCTGTTGTGATGGATTCCCCCTCACAAGGCGAAGTCCGGGCAATCCCACCGGTCTGCTCCGATAAGCTCCAAAATGATATCTCCGTGGATATTTATCGTCCTTTCTTCTTCTAATTACACACAGCTATTCCGCTCGCGCGCGCAATTTTTTCTTTTTTTTTTTAAATTAATAAAAATTCATAAATACCCCCAAACAGTTGCTTTAGAGGCCTGGGGAGTGTGCGCGCGCGCGACCCGCCTGATTGTGGAGGGAGGACTGCTGCGTAAAATCGGCCGTCACCTGCAACCGGCTGCGGCTGGACAGCGGCGCCCTCAGGCCACGCCCCCCGGGTTAACCACTTCCTGTCCGAGGCTGCGTGAGATTGTTCACTGTTTAACGAAAAAGATTTCGTCCATTCATTCTGACATGCACTTCAGTGCACTTTCACAGTCTGTATAAGCTCATTGGAAAGCATAATAATAAACTTAATATAATATAATGCTGCTTTATATTATACACACACACACACATATACTGTGTGTAATATTAT
>JAQMCW010000003.1:13837450-13849082 GCA_030068335.1 Chrysichthys cranchii
TGCATGTCTTTGGACTGTGGGAGGAAACTGGAGTACCCGGAGGAAACCCACACAGACATGGGGAGAACATGCAAACTGCACATGCAAACTCGGCACAGAAAGGCACCCAGGTTGACCCCAGGGATCAACCCCAGGACCTTCTTGCTGTGAGGTGACAGTGCTAACCACCACACCACCGTGCCACACCCTTACAACGGTCTATTCTATTCTATTCTATTCTATTCTATTCTATTCTATTCCAGCAAAGCTGTGAGCTTTTCATTCCACATTTTATTCTGTAGACATTAGGGCGCATGCTGCTCTCTTCAGAAAAACACTTCATGCCGTCACGTAACCTGAACTGACATGCAAATAATTCTGATGTTTCATGAATATGCAAATATCTAAGTGAAGTCTTTTTGGCCTTAGGCCTGGTTCAAATGTTGCTCGATTTTCGAGTGAATGCAGTAAGAAAAAAAAGAAAGGAAAAAAATCATTAAAGAGGCACAGCTTTTGCGCCATCTCCTGGTGTAAGTTAAATAAATTGAATGTGTTAAAATTATTTCATTTAAATGAAATTAAATTTAAGTTAAATTGATTAATTTGCATTATTAATGATAAATTATGTAATTAATAATTAAAGAATTACATTTCTAAATTAAATTATAACACGTTTGATCTTTTTCTGTTTGTTTGCTTGTTGTTTTTTATTATTACTACATCATTATAATAGAGAGATTTTAAAAGCTCCCACTACACTACTAATGAAACTGGAGACTTTGCTCCAAAGTGAGTGAATCAGTGTGTGTGCATCATGATAATGATGCATTGAGGGATTATATGTACAGTAAATTGTGTTTTTATTAAACATTTTAAGAACCTGGGGATGGATGGATGGATGGATGGATGGATGGATGGATGGATAGATAGATAGATAGATAGATAGATAGATAGATAGATAGATAGATAGATAGATAGATAGATCTTTATTAATCCCTCCTCTAAGTTTCCTCTGGGAAATTTAGTTAGGATAAGGTTAGAATAAGGTTAACCGGGAAATATTCAATATGCAGAGATTTTTTTTTATTAAGGTATGTATTGTGTACATGTAATTTCAACCAAAGTTGTTGTTGTTATTGCATTTTATGCTGCAACTCCAAAAAAGAAATGATACAATGC
The DNA here is from genome assembly GCA_030068335.1 of Chrysichthys cranchii. Classification (NCBI taxonomy): domain Eukaryota; kingdom Metazoa; phylum Chordata; class Actinopteri; order Siluriformes; family Claroteidae; genus Chrysichthys; species Chrysichthys cranchii. The sequence goes on from JAQMCW010000003.1 coordinate 13,838,609, forward strand.
ATACTTATTGGCTTATTTTTTTATTCACTGTGATGATTTTATTTAACCTGTTTGTTGTATACAATGGATTAAATATTTGTGATTTGTAAAATAAAACTAAGATAGATAATGTCAGATTATTTTCCACCTCTAATGTGACAAATGGCAACTCACAAAATTTAATTAAAAAAACCCCAAATAGACATGTTTTTAGGAAAAATACTTAATACAATAACCTGGGTACACAAGGGTGTGCCCCTTATCTAATATGTTGCTAAAGCATATTTTGTTTATAATACAGTCTTTTTGGGTCAGAGTCTACAATCTTTACACATCTTGATTTGGACATTTTATTCTACTCTTCCTTGCAAAATTGCTCCATATTGTCAAAAATTCATACCATTTCACAGATATTCAATAGATAGATGTCAAAAGATTTCAACAGATTTAGATTGTGACCCTGACTGAGCTATTCCTAAACTTTGTCTACTGAAGCTATTCCATTGTTGACTTGGATTTGTGTTGGTCGTCATTGTGCGTTGTTATTCTTGTTTTAATTTGAGATGCCTGCAGGTTTTTCACCAAACAAGATTGGTGTTCTGAACCATGCCTGATTTCTGTTATCTTGACTAGAGCCTCAGTCCCAGCTGAAGAGAAGCAGTCCCATACTGCTATTGGTGAAAAGCTGCCTTGTTTCTGTACCAAACGTCAAATTATTCCCATAAGGTTCTACTTTGGTCTTATCAGATCATAACATGTTTTGCACCATTGTTTGGGGTGATGGCTCACTGTGACTTCCTGTAATCATGTCCTCAAAAACTGTGTTCTGAGAGCAATTCTGGAAAGTAAAGTATGGAAAGCCTGCCACAAGCTATCTGCTCCAATATTGCACCACACCCCATGCTACCACAGGTATTGCACCAAATGAACTTCTGCTCAAATTCAATCTGAGGACAAAACTACATATGCCACCTGCCAGAATATCAACTTGAAATAATGCATCATTGTGCAACAAGGTGGCAGCTCATCAAGCCAAGGTGCAAGAATATATTGTGAGCAGAGAATGTAAGTGAGCAGCTAAGAAATCCAAAAAAGAGAGACAAAGTGAGAGTGAAGCTTCACACTCATGACAAGACACTTTTTAGGCAAATTACTATATGCCTTTTACTTGGCAATTTGGCACTGGACAAGGACCAGTCTCAATGGACAATCCAAAAGGCCACTATAAATTGAATAGTTCTCAGTAACCAGATGAGTGACTCAGAAACCAGTAAAAGACAGACAGCCACCGTGATGGCATAAGGACTTCGTGGACAGTATCCTGGACGCAATGTTAAAGGGGGATGCTGACAGGAATGCTAAACCATGTCTCTCATCATCATTAACCTTACAACTGAAAAGACTGGCACTGTAGAGAGGACGGGCAAAAAGACCCCCCATGAGAAGAACCACAGGGCAAAAAAAAAAAAAAAAGCCACTTGTGGCAGGAGCTGCATACACTAAAATAGCAATCTAAGCAGTCTGAAGAGGAAGAGAGACAGGCATTGAGAGAACTCTCTGTTACCCTCATGAAGAAGAGGCTTATGACTCTCTGCTCACGCTCTAAAAGCTGGGCAGAAGGGTAGATCAGGCCTCTTTCAGCTACTTCAATCTACCTTTAACTTTAGCAGTAATGAACCCAGGCTTCCAGAACCAGTTCATCCCCTTGACTTGGTGGAGTGCCCTATAAAGTGTACAACATGTGTCTCTGGTCCCTGCACTAACTGTGGAACGTCCTGAGAGTTATCTTGTGGATAAAGGAGGTAGCCCCTAATGGATATTTGTAGAAGATGTCTGGATTTACGTGGAGGAGAACTGAAGGATGATGAGTAGTTCAGAACAATTTCACTGATTAGCATTTCACGGAAGATATGAGGGGAGATACTGTAAGGTATCATGGTCCAACTGTTAACTAAGTAATGAAGGAGGATATTCACAATTCTGTGTAGAAGGTTGTGATCCCAAGAGTGCCAGGATGCTTTGAACAAGAATCCTGACACAGCTGGTCAGAGAGGCACAGGAAGGAAGAGGAGACCTCTTTGAGAATGTTGTGGCTGTGGTTTGGAAAGGTGTGGTCTAATGATAAGCTTCAAGCCAGATGAGCTTCAAGCCAGAGAAATCCTGATCCTTGGTGTTAAAGAGGGGGAAGATGACTGACTGATTCTGGATTTCTCTGAAAAGCAAATTACTGTCAGTCACTAAGAAGCCTATCAAGAGCCTTGGGAAGACCACTGACAGCACCCTAAAAGATGTTGCATCTATTAAAGGTGGTACTAGTGGCTCTGGTGAGGACAGTGGCAGCTGGCTGAGCAGGGCTTGGTAGCTTTACAGCACTCTATGACTGAACCCAGGACACGGACAGGCATCAACTGGTCCAAAAGCAGAGGAGAGCTGGAATAGAGGACTCGCATGCAAGCCAAGTGGTATTAATGTATCAGCAATGTTCATGGGCAGGATGGGTGCAGGTGTAAAATCAAAAGATCTTCTGCTTTGAGTCGTGGCAGCCTTTCTATGTCAAGTTGCTAATCCAATACATCTATTACATTCTCCCAAGTCCATCCAATCTCTTTAGCTGGGGATAGGTTAAATCATCAGCAAGTCATTTGTCCTCCAAAAGCACAGGGTGAACGTTGCTGCCAATGGCAGCATGAGCATGTGCCGAAGGCTATTTCATCTACAGTGCCAGAGACCACAGCAATTGTCTCTGACCAGCAAGGCAGGAACTTGCCTATGTCACAGTAGAGGATGAGCCCCAGCCCCACCCAAAGTCAGGAACACAGCTCTTTGGAACAGCATATGACTGGCAAATGAGGATGGACCTTGGGAAATATCACTGATTCCCAGAAAACATCAGACATAGTACTGGTTTCAGAGACGTCAAAGGTTGCCTGGGAAGGAGCAGATGGAGGAGGCCAATGAAAGTAAACATGCCACGTATGCAGATTTGGTAGAATAGAGCTACTGAGAGGGGTGGAAAGCATGATACGAGCCCATCTAGATGGACTGTAGAGGCTTTTCAGCTCAGTCAATAAAACCTACAGGCTCCTGGGCATCACAGGTGTGCCCAAGAGGAAGGCCATCTGAACCACCACAGAGGCAGCAAGTTTAGGATGCATTCTACTTAGATAGGCTTGACATGTGTGCTGGTGTCTTCTGCTAATTCATGTACAGTTCTAGGATTCTACTGAGCATGCATTAATTGTGCCAGTAGGGCTAGTCATTGGAGAGGCCACTGAATTGCAGAGAGTTGGTGGTGAGTCACAGAATTGTAAAGTAGGTATATGCCATTGTTTAGAACAAGGGTTTGTACTTGAACCTCTTGATTTGGAAATTGTCAGATGTCTCTAGAGAGAGTCCCAAATGCACAGAGAATGCACATTACTTTCAGTTTCTCATGAAATGCTCTGCTAAGCTGCTGTGATTACTGTTCTTTGCTATTTGCTTTTTATTGCTATTGTCTTGCTGTTATTCCTATTGTCAGTAATGTCTGGCTCCACTGCTACATGTAACTGCCATGTCATGTGATGCAAAACTCAGGACTACAAACAGGTGTGTGCACATCCATATACCTCACATCAATATATTTTTTAATCTCTGTCTAGACACTAGGTAATAGTATGGATACCACTCCATGTATTTTTTCTGAAGCTCAGAATAGCATAATTGCTAGTGTAATTTCATGACATGGGATAATACATGTGCACATGAGAGCATTCCCATGTGTTAAACACTTCTCCTGGAGGTAAGGATATATGAAATAGAACTGGTTGTACTTTGCTCAACATTTGCAGAATTGAAGAATATTCCTCAGCTATGGTAGAAATAACTATCAATTTCAAAATATTACAAACAATGCACTGTAAAGTTGTCAGTTTGATTCAATACTAATGGGTCATTGCAGACAAAAATACATCAAATTTAATGTGCTTATGGGAAATACACTTGCTTAGGTACATGAATCTGCAATGCAGAATAACTTTTTACATAATGAATAAACAACCAACCAAACAAAGCCAGGCTATAATGGCATATGGCATTTAAACTATGTCCACTGACTAAGAACGTGAATTATTTCTAAAGTTTCTTACAGATACATACAGTGCATTTTCACATCATAAATCTATTGCTACTCATACACAGTGATATACACAAATGCATATAGAATTATTGGCACCCTTCATAAAAATGAGCAAATATGATAAAATAAACACTAACCACAATAATTCACATTGTTCCTCTCAGATTTCTTTCTCTCAAACATATAGGTACCAAATCTTTTGACACCTTTGAGAAATATTGAATGCATGCAAAGTGTCGATCTTGAAAAATATTATTATTATTATTATTATTATTATTATTTTTCAGGCTTTTCGTGATTTCCAGTATTATTTTTCATTTGTATTTTACAGTTTTAGAATTAGCACAGTTGATTCAAGTTGTTTTTTCATAATTATCTTTTTCAGAATATAAAAGGTAAAGATGTTGAAAATTCTGAACACAGTGTTTTTTTGAAATGCACTACTTAAAAAATCAAAAGTTTTCGTGCTTGAAAACACAATTAAATAAAACCATACAAAATCCCTGTAAGTTTGAGCTCAAAGAATCACTTATTGCGTTATTATTATTATTATTATTATTATTATTATTATTATTATTATTATTATTATTATTATTATTATTATTATTGTGTTATTCTTTCTACTATATTACTTTCTCCTCATTTTCATGAAGGGTGTATAATTACAACTAGGTGAGGTAATAAACAAAAACTTTGGCTGCCTGTGTCTACATTTTTACACAAGTCCAATAAGAGTAAATCATAAATCAAAACCAAAGACTGTAAGATAGTAAAAAGAAGTTAAGAGGAATAACATTGCAGAACAAGAAGAGAAAAATAGATGGCAGACAAGGGCCTGAATTCTGGCCCTGACAATACATCATTTCTGTAATTGGCATTGACAATAATTGGCAAAGATTCAGAAAGCAGTGATTTTGCAGTACGCTTGTATGTTTTATTTGAAACAGGGGTTCCCTATGCCAGTCAGAGATGCAGGACTGGACCTACGCAGAAGCCTGATGGAAAGGATGAAGAAGCTCAGGCTCATCAAGCCCAACACTGCCACTCCAGCAACAAGAGCACTTGTCACTGTATCCAGTCGTGAGGAGGAGTCACTAGGTGGAGCTATATAAGGAAACAGGGACATAGAGACAGACTTTTAATAAGAATTTTTTTTTCATTAAATTGTTTTGGTGTCAAATTAAACTTTAAGCAATTTTGTTACTTGGCACATCAACTCTGAAATTGGCATCACACTACAACTCCCAGAACACAACACCACTACACTCACTCACTATTCCTTTCTGTACCACCGGCTGGACGCATTTTACAGGGTTAGTTCGCTAGTCCCATGCCTAACATGGGGCTCGGGATCACGCAACACACAGAGACAGACAATCATTCACACCTACGGGCAATTTGGAGTAGCCAATCTGCCTAATTGTGCATGTCTTTGGACTGTGGGGGGAAACCGGAGCACCCGGAGGAAACCCACACGGACACGGGGAGAACATGCAAACTCCACACAGAAAGGCACCCGTGCCAAACGTGGGGCTCAACCTCAGGACCTTCTTGCTGTGTGGCAACCTAGCCACCGTGCTGCCCAACACTACACTACAAACTACAAACTATAAACTACAATAAGAAGCTCTCACTAACACAGTCACACTCACGGTATATAAGGACTCCTAGTTGTAAGTTGGTTTTGTATTTTCTGATTCTCACACGCTGACATTGATATTGTTTCTAGTTCTCATGATTGATTGATTGATTCCTGTTTCACCTAGTCTATGATGTTTGGCAATCGCCTAACTATTGCCTGTTTTTTTATACAGAGTTTGGCTTAAGATTTGGATGTATCTGCCAGCTTTTTTATTGTGAGTAAAGAATTTGAGTACTTTTTCCGCCACCGCATGCTAATAAAGCCTGATGAATTCCAAGAAAGAAACAAATAAGCAAAGAAAGAAAGCGGGAGATGCATTGAATACTGAGTAACACTGATGTTTCTTTCAACATCAATGTCTGGGAAAAATGTCTGGAAAAATATTGGGGAATGTAATGGCATCTTTGCAAGGAAAAGTACTGGATCCATTGCTAATACTCAGTGAACAAAAAATGAAGGCCTTACCAAGTTGTGAGTTGGTGGTGGAAGTTTCATCTACAAAAGAAAAAGAAATGAATGGGTTATGGTAAACTGAAAGATTGTACTGTATATGTTAGAAAAAAGTTCGAAAAAATATTTGTCAAAAGTTCTTTGGATGGCTGAAGTGCTCCTTTTTGTGTAAACGTTTTTGAGGGACCAGCCTGTATTAGACTTGCGTTCTTCTAATTAAAACCGCTCTAGAAAAAAAACAACTGATTGGAGTTTGTTCATTACAAAGAAAGTGGAATTTGTGGAAGTCCATTGCTGCGACAGACACATTTCAACAGAGGTCTGGCTTTATCTTAATGTTATTGGCTGGTGTGTAAATCAACCAAGAACTTCAACACACATACCCATTCAAATCACCAAGATTGAGTTTAACTTGAAGTGTGATTTAGATGTGCGTCCATACTAATATGATAAAACTGAGCACCAAATCCCCAGGACATCCCACAATACATGGTACCTCTACATGGCCTCTTATGCATTAAGACAAATAACTGAATAAGCCAGAGATGGGTAGACTGAAGAAACATTTAGGTTCTACATTTAACTTTTCTCTTACCACCTCTGGTGATTATAGGGCCTGCAGTTATGACTGCATCTTCAGAGGAGGCATGAGGACCTGTGGTATCCTCCCTCTTTCTTCTTATTCCACAGATCTGAAATCAAATAAAGCATTCAAGACAGACGTGAAGTACTGAGATTACACCCTGCAAAAACTGCCTTTATTTGGTGTCAAAATTGTAATACAATAAGCGTAACGATAATTTACACAAACAGAACACACATTTACCGGCATCAACACTGCACAGTCGTCTACCCTACACAACTTCGTGACACAGTGCAAGAAGATAGTGGACATCCTCTGATTTTTGTGTTTCACAAACCGGAAAACTTCAAAAGCAAAGCGGCCCGTCTGGCTTTTCCCATTCTCAAAAACTGTGGTCTGTGGGTCTTTGTGACAACTATTAGGAAAATGAAAGTACGAATCAGATTGTCTCTGAGAGTGCACACACACACACACACACACACACACACACACACACACACACACACACAGAAAAAACATTCTGTAAAAGGCCATTGTAAGAGATTTGTATAGTGAGTGGTTGGTATAAGCAGGTAATGAGCTCTCTGCTGGTTAATGTGCACCGCTTAACGCACCACTTTAGATAATGTGAAATTACCCGAAGAAAAGATCGTAGCGTATCTCATCATTGGGATTCCCAGAGGGGGTGGTGTAACAATAATCCATCAGTATATTCCATCTGGGGGTGGGGGGAGGAGCAAAAAAAACCCATTTGTGTTCCTGAAGTCAATCAAATCTCTGATCATCAACATTTTTAAATAAATGCCGATACTACGTGTGACTGAAACAAGAGAATTGAAACATCTTGAATATATCATTAGTATACACATGTTTTGTTGAAATAACTGTAGTTGTTAATGTTAACTTATTCCTCTGACAGTATTCGCAAGTAATTGACTAAGTCATGTCACTCTGTACTGCATTTCATAATAAAGTTCATCTTATAGCATGGAGAATTTTTAAACAGTACCTCCTATCCAGATTAGTGGCCTTGACAGCAGCAAACACTCTAGTCTTCAGAGCCAGACCAGCCATGGGAATGGATAACTGCTGACTGAATGAGGAATCCTGAGAAATAATTCAATTTAATTTATCCATCTGGGAATCTATGCCCATGAAATAGCGTTCACGTAGTAAAACAAGGAAAACGAGACAGTTTCTGTTGTATGTAATGTTGCATTTTCACTAAATAACCCTGGAAAACCAAGAGCACCTTCTCATAATAGGAACTATATCTCCATTGGCTAAAATGATGATACAGATTCAGTGAACCCAAAAACAGGTGGTTGTTTTTTTTTTTAAATTAAACCTTTCCTACTACATGCTGGGAAATGGTCCTTATGAGACCTGTTGGGATGTCTACTAATGTCCACCAACCAATGAGTGGGTTGAATATAAGGGTGAAATACAAGTTAGGGTCAAATATGACCCCAGGGGTGCTCCGGGGGTTAAGAGCTGTCTTGTGGTTAGAAATGATTCTATCGCATAATACACAGCATCATTAACACAAATTGTGTAGCACAAACTAATTTGATATGTGGCTAAAATAGGCAACTGTGTATGATACAAATGATTACACTGACACATTCTCTTTTCATAAAGCAAAATGAAATATAATATCAAATTCACTCACGTTGTATAGAATCAAGCTCAAGGTGCTCACAAAGGTGCCATTGTTGTCTTTTACTGCTATTGCTGCTGATGATCTTACAAAAGAACAGATACAACGTCCACAATTTACAACACCGTGCATTGAGATAACTAAAATGTTTTAAAACACTTATCTAATATTTCATTGATCTAAACTGATCTACAATGTTACGGTGAGTAAATAAGACACTTCGACTTGAACTAATTGATGATATTTGATATAAAAACAGGCATCCAGAGGAGAAGACTTACGATGCCAGCTGAGAGTTGTTAACCAGATACTCTAGAGGATAACTGCAGCTGAATTTATAAAGCAAACCAGGCAGGTAGCTAATGATGGTTGGAGGATCAGGGGTATCGATGTAGCCTGATACATTCCCTATCTGTACCAGGGACATATTCCCAAATGCGTTGTAGCCCTGAGCTGCAGAAACCTGTCAAAAGATGTTTTTTTTTTTTTTTAATCTGGGATATAATTTTTAGAAAATATTATAACTTTTTTCCCAAAAAAAAAGCAGCACTAGAATCCTATCATAAAAAAAATTCTAACTATTTAACACTATTAATATTTGTTTGAAGCACATAACTATACACCACATATAATTTAAATACAGTCAAGTGAACTAGGGACTTGGCTTCTCCTGACCAAACAATGACATTAGTATTTAAGAGTTCATCATGTCTCACCACCAGCATGTTTCCACAGGCCTCCAGTGTACTGAGGCTGATGCTGAACAGCACTGCTGTGGGGAACGTATTGTTATTGATGAATCCGCGACACTGAGCATCGCCGTGATGCCCATTCAGGGCCAGGTCAGTATCAGTGTAGCCCGAGTAGAGCACTGGACAGAAGTTGATCTTCAGTGTGATGGTCTGCACACCACAGTACACAGTGATATCCCTCTCAGCTTCAGGTAAAGATAAAATAGGGGAGAAGGACAGCAATGTTTCAAGAGCAGCCCTTAGTCCAGAAAGAGAAATTACAGTGTTAAGGAATTTATATCTTTCTTTACCTGGGAATCGACTATGGAAGGCAGGATCACAGTTGTAGCCATTAAACTGAGTAAAAGCCAACGGCATTCCATGTATTAAAAAAAGCAAAAGGCACATAAGCGCCATTTTACCACCTGGAAATATGGTGAGAAGAAGACACATGTCAAAAATGTAATCCAGGACAACATAAACAGCAGAAAGGTCTGTTTTTGTGGGAAAAAATATGATAGAAGTTCGTGTCACTTACTGATATTCCCTGAAGCAGGTGAGATTAGCGGAGCCCCATGTGCTCTGGCCTGCTGCCGGCAAGCGAATGGCTAAGCAGACTTCAAGAAGATGGCATCTGCAATCCAGCAGCCTGCTTAGGGCCAAGACACGGAGTCATTATCAGAACTCTACAACAATACGAGTTGTCCTGCACAACATGGGAAAATGCATCAAATTGGAGTGCTTTGAACAAATCTTTTCACAGGCCTGGAAACATGAGACTCTTTTACAATTTCCCACTCATATCCTCATGCCTTGATCTGCTTCTGTCATCAGACACTAATGTCTGCACTCAGCAGGGGGCTAAATCAGGGAATTATGTTTTCATCAGTCACTGAAGGGACTAAACGGGCTTTTCTCTGAGTCTGTCTATCAGGGAAGGATGGAAAGGCAGGCAGCTGACTTTGACGCATTGGGCCTCTGGTAAATCTACTACATCAGGCCACTTATCTGCAGCTATTGTTGAGCTGGATGCTAACTTCTAATTCTTGTTTTATTATAATGAAGGGCCAACTGGAAAGATTAAGCAAATATGGTGTATAGTATGCCATTGCTGATGATCACTCATGAATATGCATAAAATGCCCTTATACAAATTATGCTGCAAGTATTTGGATAGAAACTAACAGTAGTGATTGGATAAAGCCACTAAAACAGTGTTTGGATGAAGCCCTGTGCTGTGTTGGGATTGGCTTGTGGAGCGGTGTACTGTGTTGGGATTGGCTTGTGGAGCGGTGTACTGTGTTGGGATTGG
>JAQMCW010000003.1:13865152-13876103 GCA_030068335.1 Chrysichthys cranchii
AATAAAATATCACCTTAATAAAACCTTAATAAAATAATCACCTAATCACTTAATAAAATATCACCTTAATAAAACCTGTATTAATATTATTATTATATATAATGTTTACTAAGGTGTATCCATATAAATGGCCCACCCTGTATATATATGTACAGGGAGTCCTCAGTTTATGCCGTTTTTGTGGTTATGTCGGTCGCCATCTCCCATAAATTTATTAAGAAAGTCTTAGAAAGAGGCTTTGTGTACATTCGCCATTGATATTTAAATGAATGTGGTACTCAGGATTGACCTCTGAACCAAACCCAACAGAGTTCATACAAACCCTGAGCACAAACGCATGGACCAATCACAACCGAGTCCTTCGCCACGCCAGCCAATCAGCTCGATTGTTTTTCTTTTTTCTTTTTGCATGCATGCATGAATGCAAAAAAAAGAAAATAATAATAATAATAATAATAATAATAATAATAATAATAATAATAATACGCAAGTGCAACAATCAAATGCTCCAGAAGGATGGTGGCAGATTGTCCAAGATGCTGAGAAAAACTTACAGCTCATTTCCTTATAAAACTGTGAAAATTGTACCTGGGACTACTATTAAAAAAAAAAAAAGCAAAGGGTCATCACACCAAATATTTCCTTACATATGGTTAAGACTTTTGCACAGTACTGTATGGTATGATCTAATTCTCAGGGCAACCAGTGAAAATAATGTATCATAATGTTTCCCTTCAGTGTTGATGGAGTGATGAGAACCATGAATACAGAGAAGCTCCTTAAAACCATCCCGATCATCCAGAACCAGATGGATGCCCTTTTAGATTTTAATGTGAGTTTAGCACAACACTGAATGTCATCTTATGGTCAAAAGCTCCCTCCTGATGTGTTTACAATTTATACAGCCTGTACCACTTTCCATCAGGTCTTTTTTTTTTAAGCTGATACACAATTACTGTTTAGCAGGAAATCTTTCTGTGAGCAAAATCAAATTATTGTTCTATGTCCAGGTCAATGCCAACGAGCTCACCAATGGGGTTATTAACGCAGCCTTCATGCTCCTCTTTAAAGACTCAATCAGGCTTTTTGCAGCTTACAACGAAGGGATAATCAACCTGCTGGGTAAAGCTCGCCACACATCCATGCATGCCAGGGAGGAGGAGTTCACTTTTTATCGCACATTCACAACAAACTTTTAGGGATTGTAATTGATTAATTGTAGTTTATGGTGTATCGAACAATACCTTCTTCTTTTTTTTCTTCTACTAATTGTTTAATAATGATATTATTTGAGCACAACTACTATGAATACAATATAACATTTTGTCATAGAGTTGCAAAAGTATTCTCTTTTCTCATTTCTGTCAGTTTGAGCCATGAAGTTGTAGCTTACTCATATTCCCCTTGATGGGTAGTCTTTTAATTTAAATAAGTATGCAGCAAAGTAGAGAATATTGTGTTCCCCATTGGTTCAGATGTCAATAATGTGAAATGGTCCTGTGTGTCCTCTAACTCAGCCTTGTAAAAAAGTAAGGATACGTTGATGGTACAGGACAATCGTGACGCTTGAATCATTAAAAAAATCAACAAAAACCTAGAATCAAATTTGAATTTCAGTGTATATAAAATGTCTACATGCCCATGTTGAAACTGCAGGTGAAGTGATTGAATATAAATATAAATATAAATATAATACATAATATGTCAAAACATTTCCCACCCTTTAATGTGATATAGCAACCAACACAATTTAAGAACAAAAAACTGTAGCTTGTTTGCATAAATGTGCAGAGCCTTTGCTTGTAACTCTTTACATGAGTCTTTTTGGGTAAGAGGCGATCTTGATTTGGAAATTTTATTCCAGTCTTCCTTTCAAAAATGCTCCCAATTTAATCAAATTGTGATGGGATCGTGTGTGTACAACACTCTTCAAATCTCTCCACAGGTTCTTGATAAGATTTAGATCTGGTATCTGACTAGGCCACTATTCTGAACTTGGTCCTGTGTTGACTTGGATTTGTGCTTTGGGTTGCTTTAGTGCTAGAAGTGATATTCTTCCACATCTTCAGCTTCACCCCATAGTATGATGCTGCCACTACCATGCTTCACCATGGGTATGGAGTGGTATGGGGTAGTCTTATCAACTGTATGATTTATGTTGAATTACTTTTGAACTTGAGTTTGAATGTGATTGGTTAATTCTGAGCACAGTCACGTGCCCCATTATAAAAGGGTCTCTGCTATTTTCTAGTAGAGTAATGCGACCCTAGAAGTTATAGTTATAGTTCTTCCCCTTGAAAAATGTTGCTAAATGTTTCAGTTGAATTCTGTTGGTTGGTCTATCACATTAAAATGAGGAAAAGGCCGGAATTGATTTATATTGATTTATTTTTTACAACAGAAAAACCTGTAAATTGTGTGTCGTCTTTTCTTATAAATATGGTAATCTTATTTTTTTGTTGTTGTTAAAGATGTGGTATACATCGTTGGGCAATTTGGAAACCTCTCTGGTTATAGGCAAATTGTGGGACAAAACTTTGTGTACCCCGTAGTCATGCATATTATTCTGATGGTTGCTGATGGCAAAACAATACATACTCAAGGACAGTTTCTGAGTCATTCACTTACTCTAATCACACTTTAACTGAAAGACTAAAGACCAAAAGGCAAACAACATCAGTGAAGCACACAAAGGTGACAGTCCAAAAGGAATAACAGATCAAAATGCACACTCCCAAACCAGCAATTAGGCTAATCTTGAGACAACAAATCAGAAAAGTTTGTGCACCCCACTGAACTTTTTTCCAACACTACTAAGAAAGCAGGGGAAATCCTGATTCTTAGGCCAGTTTCAGGTCTTTGTGTGCAGTTTTTGAAATGTATTAGGGTAGAAATATTGCTGAGACCTGGCAACTTTCTTGGCCAGAGAAGTAATGTTTAATTAGCCATTTTTAATTTTGTTATATTCTAAGTAACAACCTTTGTTCCATTATAGTCTGAATAGATCACAAAAACACACTGTCCTTTATGAGGTTTCTGATTATTGTTCTTTTATATTGTTCATTGTTTTGATCAACTCAAAATGAAAACTTAAAGCACATATTCTGGCAATGCTTACATTTGCTGCATTGAAAAATGTACAGTATCAAGACACTATTGCACCCTTACTAGCTACCTAGTTAGAGACCAGCTACAGTGCATTACCTGTTGAGCAAAAATATATACGACATACACAACATTTAATACCATATTTGTCTTGAGTTTCTTACAATTGCAGAACTGTTTTTTTTTTTAGTATGGCCTCTATGATTATTTTACTGTCTGACTGTCTACAGTTTACGTATTGTTTGGTAGTAAGGCTTCTTTTATATTAGTTCTGGTTCAGGGCTGGCCTCATAAGAATGCTAGTTGTATCTGTGATACTGTATGTCCTATGAGTGTGAAAAACTGATGCTAAATCCAACCTGACAGTTCTGAATTGTTTGTGGTGGTTTTATGATTTCCCTGGGTGACTTGTAACAACATAAGAGCACTTTTTGTTTTTCTCTAAATCATAAACGCTTTAATTTTTACTAGTGTCATTTTATTAATAGAATTTAGATACTATTTGTCATTAAATATTCTTTCTCTTGCCTCATCAGAGGCAGATCTGATTTAATTTCATCAAATGTAATGAAATGACCATGTTCCCATCCACAGAGAAGTATTTTGACATGAAGAAAATTCAGTGCAAAGAAGGACTGGACATTTATAAGAAATTCCTCACCAGAATGACCCGCATCTCCGAGTTCCTCAAAGTGGCAGAGGTGATTTTCTTTTTACTGTAGTGTGATGCAAAAGTGTTAAAGGTGACTCTGTTGACACTGTTGTAACTCTCATCCTCTTGTATTTTGACAGCAGGTGGGGATAGACCGAGGGGACATTCCTGATCTCTCTCAGGTAAAACCACATGAATCTTTTGAACGCTAGCTCCTTAGAGAAAGAAGATCTAGAGCAGGGGTGTCCAACTCCAATTCATTTCTGCTATTTCTCCCTGCAGTAACTTTATTTTGCTGTATTAGTAACTGATTTTATTGTTCCCCAAATCTCCGCTATTATAGTTTTCTTCACTGGGCTAAAATGTAAAAAAAAAAAAAAAATGCATGAAGCTTACTGAAGATATGCATGTACCTGAAAAAAAAAATCTTCACTTTGCTTTTCTTAACTTTCCACTACAGCACATAAAGGTGTTTTGAATGCAGCCATAACTTGGTAATTGGAAAACAGCTCTATGAACAATATTTTTTTCCATTACATTACCGTGTAAAAACAGCCATAATGCAGTTATAACAGTCAAATCAGTCAGTACAAACTGAACCCAATCAACACTTTAAAACCATAAAATTGCAGTATTATGCCACGGACCTCATAGAAAAAGCTAAAGATAAACAGTCAATTAATTAGATTGTTAGAAGTGCAAAATATGGCTCTCTGGTCAATACCACCTTTATATTCTGTATCTATTCTTATGTTTCCACTTCCTGTCTACCTTCAGTTTACAGTATGTGTAAGTACTTCTTTACTCACTTTTTTCTGCCCTTCGTTTCTGCTACGTTTTATAGTTTTTGCTTTTCGTTTACGACTTTTAATGTCTGGTTTATGCTTCTTGAGCACATGGCTGAACTGAATAATTGCTCGCTTTGCCTCAGGCTCCCAGCAGTCTTCTGGATGCTTTAGAGCAGCACCTGGCTTCGTTGGAGGGCAAAAAGGTCAAGGATTCCACCGCGGCCAGCAGGTAGGCTCTGCAGGCTTTGTTTCCAATCTCAGCATGATTTCATTAACTATTTTTTATTCTTCACACTTTTATGAATTCCCTCAAATCTCGAGAACATGTTTCCAGAGTAGACCGTAATTCAATGAGAAATTAAGATATAAAATTAGACCTGTTGATGTAGATGTTGATTAGACCTGAAGAGCTGTAATATCGCAGTAATGTTACTGTATTTGGCTATCACAGGGCAAGCACACTTTCCAATGCTGTATCATCCCTGGCTAACACTGGCATGTCTTTCACCAAAGTGGATGAGAGAGAAAAACAGGCGGCCCTGGAGGAAGAGCAGGCGCGCCTAAAAGCACTAAAGGTGACTAATCAGAACACAGCTGAGGATACAGGGTGATATGAAAGTATGAATCTAACTAAAACTTTGTGGTGCAGTCATTATACATGGTCCTGGTATACCAGTGAAAAGTTTGGTCACATCTGCTCATACATGGGTTTTCTTTATATAGTATTTATTAATTTAGAACAACAATGAAAAAATGAATGCTATGAAATAAAATACAGTTGAACCTCTGGTCACGAACGCCTCCAAAGATGAACAAATCAGTTCCCGACCACAAAATCCACCAAAATTTTGCATCTGGTCACGACCACATAATCAGGTACCGAACAAACACAGCCCCGGCCATTTTCCCCTTCCGCTTCGTACACGCCAATGTTTTCCCATTTTCTGTTTGCGTATTGCGTACCTAACAAAGACGCGCATGTCCCTTTAATCGGGCTCGGTCAGACGTGCGTTCATTCGCTGTACAGTAACCTCCTCCTCCTCCTCACTTCCTTAATGCCAGAAGTTGACTCATGCAATGTTAGTTTTCTTGGTTGTTTACAGTAAGTCTTTGTATAATTAAGGATTGTTCTAACTTTTTTTCTGTGCTTAAAACTCATTAAAAAAAGTTTCTATGCATTTTTGCTCTATAAGCCTTCATTATGGGTTCCAAGAACATGGAAATGGTAGTGAGAGTAAGAAGTCTAAGTGTATAACAGTTGAAATAAAGAAAGAAATATTCACCATATCCCTCCGCCACCGTCCACCTACGCCAGCAACCGCGTATCCACCGCAACAGTAACGTGCATTAAAATAATCTGGTCATGTAATTTAGTTTTATTTTTGTATAATTAAGGTTGTTTTAATTTTATTCTATGTTTTAGTGCCACACGTAAACCCATAATACAGGAGGAAGCAGCTTAGTTCTAAGTCAAAACAACTTGGGGTTCAGTTCTGAGCTCAGGTTCCTACCTGTATGCATGTTCTCCTGGTGTCCGTGTTGGTTCCCTCTGTGTTCTCTGGTTTCTTCCCACCAACCAAAAACATGTGGGTTGATTGGCTATGCTGAAACGCCCCTAGGTGTGAATAAGGACTTGAATGTGTATGTGGTCAATTTGCTGTGATGGACTGGTATACCATCTATGCTATATTCCTGCCTTGCACCATAAGCTCCCTGACAAGGATAAACACTACTGAAGATAAATGAATGATACTTACTATTTACATTTGTCTTAGAAACATTTATCCATAACTATAACTTTATTAAAATGGTTGGTTTAACATGCTACACTTTTAATTGGTAGTATCGTTTTTGACTGGCTGTAGTGTTTTTGATGGCCATTAAACATGTATCTGAACTGCTGTGCATGTTCCTCCAGGAGCAGAGGTTGAAAGAGCTCTCTAAGAGGCCCTCATTTGCCACCACAGACACATCTCCGGTGTCCACCACTGCAGCCAGCATCAGCACAGCTCCTGTCATTGACCTGTTCTCTACCCCGAGCTGCTCTAATGGGTGAGCCTTTTAAATATATCTGTCCAGTCTATAGAACTTACCTAATGAATAGGGAATATGTTTCTAATAAGCTATGTTTTAGAAGTACTGAAACATACTATATATACTATATATACTGTATAATATGCACATGTACATAAAGTGAAACTCTGTTTTCAAGTTGCATGCCTCAGTCTTTCCATTTTGTAAAATGCCTTTTCAAAGTAGACACTGGCCCTTAGACATCATATTTGCATATGGTCAAATCTGATGTTATAAACATGTACAAATTCCCTGTGACCATTTCACTATCAGTTTCATCATTGGCCCGTCTGTATATTCAAACTGTCTTATCAAACTATCGTTAAATTGATAGCAACTATAGAAGGTGGAGTAGCGTAACTAATAACAATACTTATAGCAATACTAATAACAATTTGATCAGTACAGTTTAAATAGTATCAACAGGTCATTTTTAAACGTGAATAGGAATGAGCATACATTGGTCAGTGTTAGCTCATTACTCATTCAATAGGTTAATATGCACATTTATGTACAAATGGCACCCAGCTTTGGTATTAGGATCTTCTATACTGTCCGTTATATCCTTTCAGCTCCTCATCAGTCAGACACTTGTGGCTGAACCATCTGGGGTGAATTTTCATGCCTTGCACCCAGTGTTGCTCCTAGTAGGCGCTAGACTAGATCTACTGCGGATGATCTACTGAAAATGAATGAATGAGCGAAGAAAAATGCAGAGTGCCATAATTCTTATAGGTCTACATCATATTACATTTTCAGTCAAAAGAAAGAATGGAAAAGGGCAAACCTCTTAGACCATGTTCCTTTAAAACTTATTTTCTAAAACCATGTTAACATTTGGTGTTATTTTATTTCAAGTTTTAATTTGATACTCACCTCTTAGACCAGTTTTCAGCCAACTATATACTGTGGTACCTCCAGTCAGGACCATAATTCGTTCCAAAACTCTAGTCATGACCCGATTTGGTTGTGACCTGAACCTAATTTCCCCATTGGATTGTTTGTAGATACGATTAGTCTGTTCCAGACCTTACAAACTGTATGTAAATAATGGCTTTTTTTAAAAAGATTTTTTAAGCACAAAAATAGTTAATTATTCCATAGCATGCACAGTGTAATAGTAAACTAAATGTAAAGACCTTGAATAACACTGAGAAAACCTTGAACAGAGAAAACTAACATCCCACGAGTCTGTATTAGACCTCTATGAACCGTTCGCTGCAAAAAATTTTTTTAATGAGTTTTAAGCACCGAAAAAAAAATTGAAGTTTGAAAAATCCTTAATTACATTTGATCCTCTCATCTACGGACAGCGCATTAATGGATATCAGATGCGACAGACAAAATCCGCTGGTCTGAATACATAATCCATTAGCCAGAATGACTGGTACGAAAGTTTAAAAATCCGGGGTGT
Organism: Chrysichthys cranchii; assembly: GCA_030068335.1. NCBI lineage: Eukaryota > Metazoa > Chordata > Actinopteri > Siluriformes > Claroteidae > Chrysichthys > Chrysichthys cranchii. Next base: position 13,873,185 of record JAQMCW010000003.1, read on the forward strand.
TGCGAACTGAGTCCAGAAGTTCAGCAATTGTCCACTAGGCAGCCGTGGCGTTCGTGCTACAAGTTGCTTACAGGCGTTGGTTGAGCTGTGGTCGTTGTGAAGCTGTACTGTTTTTTCATCGATTATTTGGTGTTTTTCACCTCAATGTTTTCTCAGTGTACTTACCCATTTATGTTGATTGTTATGCTGGTTGTCATGTGTACAGTACTTGGGTAGCACTTTTATGGACCTTAGAGGTGTTTTTCCTTGGATTTTCATTAATTTAACCCTCCACACTAAAACACGTCAGGAAATGGGAAAACATTGGTGTATATGAAGCAGAAGGAGAATATGGCCGGAGCTGTGTTTGTTCGGCACCTGATTGTGTGGTCGTGACCAGATGCAAAATATTGGTGAATTTTTTGGTCGGGAACCAATTTGTTCATGTTTGGAAGCGTTTGTGACCAGAGGTTCTTCTGTACTGTAGTATATCAGTGTAACATCTCTGCAGTGTGCCTCTCAGAGATCATTAAAGAAACAGTGTAAGAGTGCATGTGAGCGTTTTTGTTTCTCTGTGGTACAGTAGATAAATGGTAAATAGTAAAAGTTTTTGAAAACAGATCGTGTTTTAAGCATGTTCATTTGGTGTTTCCTACTCAGCTTTTGTTTTCATTTACTCACACATGAATTCTCACCGTTCTGGAAGAGAGAATGAAGAATATTACAAAAAATGTGTGCCAGAACAGGGCTCAGGTGTGGCATATTAGTCATTATCCCTCTGGTTGGCCCCCAACCACCTCCCCGCCAGGGCAGACCCATGCTAAACTGTGCTCCCACCTGCTGCGTACCCCCACCATTCAGTTCAGGCCAGGGCTCATCCTGTCTGTGACTGAAAAATCATCCACTACCACCTACCAGGTTTCCTTTACCTATGAACCACTGTGATATTAAAAGGTTGTAATGAGAGATATCAGCAACTGATCCACATGTTGGCATCTTTCATGTAGTGCAGCAACTGCAAGCCAGAATGGTCTGAACCATGGATAAAATGGTGGCCCAATAAGTAGTACTGGAAGCCAGACACTGATGGCCAACACCTGAGACAACAGTTCCCAATCCTCTGCCCGACACATCATTCTGCATACAAAATGGATAGAAAGTCCAGGAAGTGAAGCACAGTGCCCTATAGAGAGCTGCTTAAACACTAGCAATGGCCTGCTGGCACTGCTACGGTCACTGGTTCTCCCATTTTAGTGAAATCATTTAGCAGGCGGATGAGGCCTGAATAATTAGCTCAAACCTATGATAATAACAAATCAACCTCAAGGGCTTTCTTATTTCCTCTCTGGCCTTGGGTCAGGGACATGCTGCAGTCAGAGCAGTCTGATCAGTTTGGGGATGCATCTGCCCATGAACCAAGTTGAACACTATATTGTACCACGACTCATCTAATCACACACTTCTCTGGGTTTGCTGTGAAGCTGGTTTGTGTCAAGGAAGATAGGGTTGCATATACTGCTACCAGTCACTTATATAGATCATTATGTTTGCCATGTCAGGGGCTCACCAATGCAAGCCATTGGATCAGGATCAAATTTATATAAATATTTTGTGATGATGTAGCATTACAATTTTCTTTTTTTCCTGGAACTAAGAGGTTTAGCTCAAACCTGTTTCTGTATGACAAAGCGAGGTCCATTAAGACATGGTTTGCCAAGGTTGGTGTTTAAACATAAGAGGCCTGTACAGAGCCCTAACTTCAATGCCAATGAACACCTTTGGAATGAACTGGAATGCATACTGCACCCCAGGCCTCCTCACCTGACATCAGTGCCAGACCTTACATATGGTATTGTGGCTGACTGGGCAAATCTCCGCAGGTGCATCTGGTAGAAAGCCTTCCCAGCAGAGTGGAGGTTATTATAACAAATATTTGAGCATCATGTTCAAAAACACATGTAGGTGTGATGGTCAGGTGTCCACAGACTTTTGAGCACATAGTGTAGCATTTATCTTGTGGACATCCATACAGAAGTTGCCTGCCCTTCTGTCTTGGGCTTGTGCGCAATAGGGCTGTTCCAATACCATCTCTAGGATTTTTCCAGTTTGTCCTAAACCAGATTTTTGTATTCATTTGATCAATTTGCTTAAACATGAACTACTATATCTAAGGGAACCTGCATGTTGATTTCAGAGGTGTCTGGACAGAAAATATGTCTGCAAATTTGTGGTCTCCAAGTGAGATTGTAGGCAACAGTGTGGCACAGTGCTGTACTCTATCCCAAATGGTTTCTGTTTTAAAGAATACTAAGTCAGTCACAACACAGTGCACAGCTCCACTGTCCAATTATATCAATTCCATAGCAATTCTTTCGAAAGGGATCTTGATAATGGTACATTGGCAAATTTGAGAAGGCTGGTGAATTCACTACGTTTGCGGTTTGATGGACCATGTTGAACAAAAATATCTGGCCAATAGAGGAGCCATTAAGTGTTGTAGTGTTGTATCTACCTCCACGTGTCGACTATGGGATTATAATGAACTGTGTGGAAGAGTATTCCCCTACAGCTTTTTGGGACCAAAATTTGGGCCACAATTTCTCCTGTTTGAGGTTCCCAAATTATTCTGTACAGTTTGTCCTTAATACAGGTAGTCCTCAAGTTACGATAGAGGTGCATTCGGTCACACCCGTCGTAAGTCAAAAATATCGTAAGTCAAATAACTGTGTTGAACCACTTAGCCTAGCTTAGGTATCTCAACCTAGCTTAGCCTATCTTATGTAAACAGATTGAAATGTTTATAATTTATTGTTTTTCCTGTTTGTTTGAAACTTCAACATCTCAAATGTTCTTTTATTTGATTAGTTAAGATATTTATTTTCAGACCACAGTCCCATTTAAGAAAAAAGTGCAATTCAGAAGTGTCTGTATTCTGGGTAC
>JAQMCW010000003.1:13884776-13895977 GCA_030068335.1 Chrysichthys cranchii
CACCAGACTTCTTAATGAGCTCTAATTTCTGGCCAATACTAAGATGGACACACTTTCTTTTACCACTAGACTTATCTCTGGGTGGCATAATGATGGCACTGGGCAGAAACACTGTGAAAAACACCAAATAATCGCCGAAAAAAACAGTATAGCTTCACAACGACCACAGCTCAACCGACACTTGTAAGCATCTAGTAGCACACACGCAACCGCCGCCTAGCGGCCAATTGCTGAACTACAGGAATCAGTTTGCAACACCCGGGGTTTTTAAACTTTCGTACCAGATGTTCTGGCTAATGGATTATGTATTCACACCAGCGGATTTTGTCTGTTGCATCCGATATCCGTTAATGCGGGGTCCGTAGATGAGAGGATCAACTGTATTTCTCTTTCTTCTTGCCTAGTTTCCTATCCTGATCAACTTGAAAATAGGGATGATTTTGCTGTGTCTCAGCTCTTCGATTTCATTGACTGTCGACTTTGTATGGTTTCATTCCTCTTAGTCCATTTGTTTTTAAAGGTTCATTTGTAATTTTGAAAGAAAGTTCTTGCAGAGGTCCTAATTTCATTAGTTATTCAAGATGTGTTTCCATCCCATTGTATTGCAATTGTTTTCTAAACCTCAGGCGAGTAGAACATTGAAGACTTACTAATTGAGACTTTGATTTTGAAACGATAGGTGTATTTCTAAAAGCTTGTTTGTGTGTAGCCCCCACAGTTGCCCTCAATGGCCATGATGACGCAGCCCACAATGATGTACACACAGCCTGTCATGAGGCCGTCCAACCCATTTGGATCTGTGTCCAGTGCACAGGTATGCATTTTTACTTGTGTGTAAACAAATTATAGCCCTGTGGAAGCCAATTTTGTTACTATAATTACATGCTATGTAGAGAGGGCAGCTCTAAATAACCCTGGTCCAGTGTGTTCACATAGGCCATGAGACCAAAAGATTTTTCTTGCAGACTGCAGGCCTCTCCCCTTTGTGCGTTCCTTCCTTCTCTCTGAGCCCTTTTGTTTTCTCTGTTTCTGTCTTTGTGTCATGCTGTCTGCACTAGCCCTCTGCTGCCTCTAGTCCCTCCAGTCAGAGCCCTCTTCGAGCTCCAGGACAAGACCCCTTTGCACAGCTCTCTCTCAAGGATTTCTTGTAGAACCTCGTCTCTTGTCTAGGTACTGCCCCCTGTGTTTTTAACCTAGGTGCTGCATGACGCCTGTGTTTTTAATGTAGGTGCTTCCTGTGCTTTTGTGCAGGTACTGCACGACTTCTTTGCTTTCATCTAGACCTATAAAAATTGTTCTCATTTTCGTATATTTATTTGTTTGGGTGTCCTTAAGGCACAACCATCAACTTGTGGCTTAGCTGAATGTTTTCTGAATATTCATTTTAATATTGGTAGTACCTTTGGTTCCTGAAACGCTGTCAGGAATTCTGGGTGATCTTAGAATGCTTTTATGTAAAGTATTTGGTGAAAATGTTATTTGTTTGAGTGCTAATAATTTCATTCATTCATTCATTCATTGATTTTAGCCACTCTGTCTGGGTAAGTGTTGCAGTGGACCTGGAGCCTATCCTGGGAGCACTGGAACTATGATGTGACAACACTATGCAGTGTCAAATTATTGAATGATGCATCAAAATAAAAGTTTTTTGGGTGCAAAAGTACTTTCAGGGCCAAGAAACCTAAAGTTTCGTTCATTTAACGCTAAACCGTTTCAGCCAAAATATTTATCGGCAAATATGTATGAATATAAAGTACTGGGCCAGTCTGATTGCTCTGGAAATGATTTATATTCAGGTACCTCTCGTCTTAGTTGTATATGTTTCATTTGTATGCAGTAAAACCTTTTTTTTTTTTTGCTTGCAGATGCAGTTTATGTAACATAAGCTGAATTTCACTGAAGTCAAAGCATTGTCCAGCGCAGCTCTGTGGTCTGTGCTGTCCTGCTCTTCAGAGGAACCAAACATGTCTAAAATGTCAAAGGTGCCGGAACAGAAGGTGTAATAAGACTGAGAGCTTATTAGAATCATTTTGTAATTTGTCTGCGATATGAAGTGATGCTGCTGTTCTACCCTGATGGGGATTCCTCATGCATTTTATAATCTGTAAAGATAGGTAAATGGGACTGAGAAGGTTTAACATTATGTGTGAGAAAATCTATGTTAATGTTTCCTGTTGCTGTTTTCTTTTTTTTTCTTGTTTAGTTTTCTTCTTTTTAACAGGGGGGAGAGGCAGAAATCTCCTTAACTCAGTCAGAAACTCCTGAAGTAAATAGGATCCAGTGATGATATTTTACCACTTTCTTTAGTTTTGTCTTTTTAATTATGTTCACAAATAGACCTCACTTGTGTGTTTGTATTTATTTATGGTTTATACTCAAAAAAAAAAAGAGAATATGTATGAATGTGTATGCATTGGAAAAACTTTAAATAATTTAACATTACACATGGGTGTTGGATTGTATAAGGCGATTAAAGCAATTAGAGATTTTAAAATAGCTATGTGAAAATTACACCTGTAAGTTAAATGCTATAGAACACTAAGTATTCTCTATGTTTCATGTCTAGAAATACTCTTTGTAGGTCAGGCATTCACAACCCAGAAGTATTGGGCAGATAAGATTTAGAACCTGGTTTGCTGATCTATATTGTTGATAACCATGCCTAGGGTTTTTGAACTGAGTTGTCTGTCAGGTGTTGCACTTGGGAAGAGATCTGTTTCTGCATTTTGCATGGCATGCCATTGTTTCACATACACAGTTCAAGATGGCTGCCTCTCTGAATGTGAAAATTTGCCCTCATGTTTCAGACTTGAATAAAGTAAGCCACTTCCCCCAGGACTGCTGGCTGGGCCCACTTGCCTAATTTGATATCATAATGGACAAAGGTCATATTTATCACTGTATATCTATCGTGTAAAATACAAAAAAGAACGTCTTGACCAAAAGAAACATTGAGCGCTGTTGACCAGTGCGTTATGTATATACTGAATACTGGGTGTTTAGCTAAGGATGGATTGAAATGTAAAAGCAATTCGATTGAATCTGACTTTATTGACGTTCTGCTGAATATTGTCGTTCTCACAGATTGTTTTCTTTTGTTTACATATTTAAAAAATGTAAGAAAACTAGTGTAATTTTTTTTTCAAATAAAGTGCAGCTTCCACAACATATGCTGTCATCTTTCTGCTTGTGAGCCTATAGTATTTATTTATTTTTTGTTAAGTGAAGTTTTATTGTCATTCCAACAGAAATACCTCCAGAATCCATCCATTCATTTTCTATGCTGCTGATCTTTGCAAGTCATTGGGGAAGCTAGAGCTAATCCCAGGTATCTTTGGGTGAGAGGCGAGGTACACCATGGACAGGTTGCCAATCTATCACAGGACTAACACATAGACGAACAACCTTTCACACTCGCATTCATTGGCAGTCATGGGCAATTTAGAGTATGAGAGGAAACCCACGCAGGCACTGGGAAAACAAGCAAACTACATAAAAGGCCCTCAGCCAACCTTGCTACCTTGCTGGCCACTGTGCCTCCCTCCAGAATCCTTTTGAAACAAGCAAGAAGGTATAGGTCTATGCCCAGAACTACATAAATTTTAAATAATGTAACAAGTGAAAGGTCGGTGTACAAAACCCATTTCTAATAAACAAGTCCATGACAATACAGTACACATTACTGATTGTGACAGAAGCATAAGCTATGTACAAATACCCTGGTCATCTCTACCCCAAAAATAAAATCTGGATAAATCAGTATTTATTCACATTCTGTTCATTTGTTTCTGGATACAATTACAGAAACATTGGAGTTGATTATTCTGTGATCAATAGCAATGTCCTTCTTTTCTGTCTAACTCCAAAAGTGTTGACATTTACAGTTTGTACATGTTTCACTTTTCATTATGTATTATGTTGTTAATATATTATTTGGTGATTGTTGAGTAGCTTTAGTTGATATTTGTATATTAATTTGGAAATTGGCAAGTAATTTACCATTAATATAAAAAAATCAATCCCTTTATGTACATTTAGATGTTTGCAGAAATTATTAGAGAATTTTTTGATTCATAATGCACCACACACAGGTCTTGACTGCAGGGAGGCTAGTCTAGTACCCGTACTCTTGTTATGAAGCCTCGCCGAGGGAACATGTACAGAATGTGGCTTGGCATTGCCTTGCTGGAATAAGCAGGGACGTCCATGAAAACCATCATCATCTTCATGGCAGCATATGGTGCTCCAAAACCTGTACAAACATTTCAGCATTAATGGTGCATTCACAGATGTGCAAGTTACCCATGCCATGGGCACTAACAAAGCACATCACAGATACAGGCTTTTAAACTTTGCACTGGTAACAATCTGGATGGTGCTTTTCTTCTTTAGCTTGGAAGACACAGCATCCACAATTTCCAAAAACAATCTGAAACGTGGACTCATCAGACCACAGCTCACTTTTCCACTTTGCGTCAGTCCATCCCATATGAGCCTGGGCCCAGAAAAGTCAGTGACATTTCTGGATAATGTTGGCATATGGCTTTTGGTTTGCACTGTAGATTCAGCAATGAACTGTTTTTTCCAACAACAGTTTTCCAAAGTGTTCGTTTGCAAGCTCATATAATAATGTCCTTGATACAGTCATGTCCATTTTTAAGATCACAGGCATTTAATGTTGGGTTTCAGCCTTGCCTCTTACATACAGAGATTTGTCTGCATTCTCTGAATCTTTTGATAATATTATTAATTGCATATGCTGAAATCACAACCTTTCTTGCAATTATATGTTGAAAAAAATGAAATTTTGAGAAATTGTATCCTTGCTTGTGAACGGAAATGTCCCTTTCATACCCCAACATGACACTGTCACCTTTTGTCAGTTCTAAACAGGTTAATTTTCAGATAGTTTTTTTTTTTTTTTGAGCATTTCACAACTTTCCCAGTGTTTTCTTGCCCCTGTCCCAACTTTTTTGGAACGTGTTACAGGACTGAAATTCAGAATATTGGCAGTGAAGTAAATATTTACAATAAACAATAACGTTGATCAGTTTAAAGATTAAACATCTTGTGTTTGTATTGTGTTAAATTGAATATAGGTCGACTTGCAAATAATTGCTTTTTTTTTTTTTTTTTTTTACTAAAACACTAAATTGTTTTTATTTATGTTTTTGAAATCAGGATTGTAGTTATATGAACAAAATTTTTGTCGAATTTAGTGTTTGGTTTTAATTTTAAAAAATCGTGATCCTGTACTCAAAATTAAAGAGGGTAAATATAAAAATGTGTAAACGTAAGAAAAGAATTGCACTTGAACTGCTCTGAAAGGGAGAAAGGCAAGACACGGAAAAATCTAGATTTTTTTTTTTGGTTTGGAAAAAAAATAACATTGTGTCAATATTCATACATCACTTTTAACTCAAAATATCCCTCACTGCATGAATTAATTTTGCTTATTTTCTTGAAGGTCATAGCTAGCTAAATTTCTGTACTGGACGTTTGCAGGGAGGAGACATACAGGCTAAAACTAATACAGCTAAAGCAACACTAGAAAATGCAGGCATAAATGGTTGTTGATTCTTCCTTGATCCATGTGAGAACGCCTTCACACACACACACACACACACGCACACACACACACACACACACACACACACACACACCTACTCTGTAAACGTACAGCAGGATCTTCTCCCACAGAAGCTGAAGGTAAGTGCTCTTCAGTCCGTAATTCAAAAAAAGTAGGCACAGTTTATTGAAACTGAATAGCTAATGGTTAGGAAATATGATCATGAGTGAGTTTAGGGAAGAAATCAGACCTGGGGATTTTCCTGTTCAGCGTACAGCATTTAGTTAAACGTTTAAAACGTGTTTACCTGAAGGGTATTTATAGTTGGCAAAATACCACTTCATGTGTGAAATAAACAGAATTGTGAGACTATTAGTTGGTACTTACTTTCTGTTTGGGACGAAATGGATAACAGGTAACAGGTAAGAGCAACACGGTTATCAGAGCTTACAGTGGTACAATAAACACCAAAAGTGTTGAATCAACATTAAACATGTTCATTTATATACAGTTGGAGTTATTAGGCTAACACATGCAGTGTTTAATTACCGCCTGAGGAGTGACACAAAGCCCAGCTGAATTAAAACATAATGTATTCAGTTAACTGTTGAATTAGTGTCAAATATGTTAGTTAAAAGACCAAATGCTGCATTGTATTAATCGTTTCACAGTGTTGTATTATTGGTTTAAAGTAGCCTAATAAAACCTGTAAATGTCAGATGAGGTCTACAAAAGAGGGGCAAATAGATAGATAAATAAAAGCTAAATAAGGGTGCAGGGAGTGTTATGTAAATAGTGCTTCTGGACCAGTTATTACCATGTCATTTCAAAGGAGTGATGTGTCCTTCATAAACAAGTCAGTCCTTTGAACAGGCCAGCCAGGGTTTCCAAATGTACTGTGACTTTTGTGCACTTCAAAATCAGAATCCTTCAGTTCAAAACATATTTTTCAGTAATTGAACTAATCATTCATGTGGACGGTGAGGCGTGTGTTTGACTCTCGGCTACGTGTGTGAGAGAGCACCACAGGGAGGATCCGATTCACCGATGCTTATTTAAAGCAACATTATGGGGCAATTTTACCTAAAATATCACCTTTAAAATCATTTTGATGGTACACTGACTTGTAAAAGGGAGACCGGTTTGTCTTCTGTCCCTACTCTCCACCTGGAATGCCGGTTATTACACTACGTATCTCAACACAAGAGCCATGTCACAGAACTATGGGTCTTCAGGTAGCTATAAGAAGAACCTAACTAGTATTCTCGGTCTGGACAACATAGCATAGAGACCACCGAAGATGCCATTAGAGGACGTCAGGAAGAATATAAGTCAGCGTGATCGAGCAAAACACTGGACAAAAATGAATCTTGGACTTTATTCATTGGCAAAAGCTAAGAGAGATAAACGTCTGTAAGACAGATACTGAGGTGGCCTTCTTTCTGTTGGACTAGCTAAGTAATATAAATACTATAATATAAATAATAAGTTAAGTTGCCTTGCTATGTCTTGTCTTGAACTTGCTTGATGTTTGGCTGTGTTAACAACTTGTGTGTTTTCAACTCACAAGCTTTTGATCATAAGTCAAATCACCTCATTCTGACAGAGATTTAGCACCTAGGCACATTTCATTGTGGTGTTAGCAAACTTGATAGATAGCCCTCGGATACCAGTAATACATGGTCTTAAATCGGTTGCTGTCTAGCTTTGTTGGCTAGCATACCACCCAAGTTTGCATTACTTTGTCTTAGGGGCATTCACATGTTTTAAGGGTAATTTAGTTGACTAGATATTCTGTCCACTAGCATCCCCCAGCATTAGATATGGCCCTGTTAGCAGCATGTTGTCTATGGTTCGTTGGCTTCTGAAGTTCTCTTTGCCGGTTCTGTATCCTTCAGATGTGTAAAGGTGACCATGAAGGGGGTTTAAAGTGCAATCAGTATTTACGACAGTGTGGAAAAAATGGGGAAAAGAGGCCAGGAGCAAAAAAGATCAATTCTCACATAACAGGGCTTTAAGATGTAGGCCTGTGTAGTGACGTGTAGTGAAGGCAATCAGTTATTTGAATAAAATGGAAATAAATCTCAAAAAACCAAAAAATTGTTTGGGAGTCGGTGCTTATTGGTTAACCGAGTCAAATGACATGACTTAGGCTACTCAAAAGATCCAGAATTCCCTTCAATATTTCAATCGCAACACGTTTCTGTCATTTTGTTGTTTTGGTGTCTAGCCTTGAGGTTGAACATGACAACCAACTGAACACCCTTCTGCCTACGTCTCCCTTTCCTAAAACCTACGGGGCCCATCAGGTGCAGTGTCTGTCTGCAGAGCCGTGACACACGTATGCAGCTACATTATTTGGTTTATCTTAGAGACTGTAATTAACGTTTTTAATTTATTGAAAGGTTATTGTTATATTCAAATAAAACAAAACAACACAAAAAAGTATCAAACAGTCTCAAACTAAAGTGTCATAAATACTTTTACAAAAGCCTGGTATGTGGCTGGTAGGTGTTTGCCTGATCTATGTTGTAGACCATACACTGGTGTACACTTAAACTACACATGCAGGAATAAAAATATTCCTCAAACAGGCTTAAACTGTGAGCATTATATTATTTTATTGGAATCACCAAAACAATTACACAACTTCACTGGCATTTCCCTTTTCTTTCTGTTTCTTTATAATAGCTCTTCTTCCTTCCTTTCCGTTGGCCGCTTATGGAGCAGGTTACTTGCAACAAGTGTGCTGCATAAACCTTCTCAGGGAACAAAGCTTTTCAAGCAATAAAAGCTTTTAATCATCAAATACTGACAGTAAGAATTACAATTACAGCTGGTTCATCGAAATTTTGGTCAGAAAACTATTTCCTCCTATGGTATTTTGGATTAAATCACTATTAACCTGACTGTCTTATTTCCATTATTATTTCTAAATCCATGAACGCTAAATGGAGTGTACCATTTCAATATCAGACGGGGATATTCTATACAAGCAAAGCCACTGACACCGGGGGGTAACTGTTAACTGCAACATCACTACAAGTAAGTATCAGGACCAAACATTTAGGTTAATATTTAGCAAACCTACACTAAACATCATCAGTCTGTCAAAGTTGCTCCTGTATTCTTCATCTTCATTTCGTCTTTTCCATCTTCCTTCTGGTGCTGGCTGCCTCTTTGGAAAATGCAAAATGTGCTCTTCAGAGGTTCTGGTTTGTCCATTTGTTTCTCTTGAACTAGAAAAACAGACTTGAAAAGCTGACAGTTTCTAAGAGTAATTGAAAGTTTGTGGAAATCACTTGTATAATCAGATGTTACTCTAAGCAACTGAAGATATTGTGAGTTTCAATGGTCACCCAGCCAGCTGGGTGCACAAGTTAGTGCGGCTTTAGCGTACATTTGGGAGAGTTGCATCAGGGAGGAAACCTGTGCCAAATTGGACATGTAGATGATGTATAATTCGATTTGGCGACCCCTGAAGGGGCAGCCGAAAGAAGAAGAAGAAGACTCTGCTTGGTCCACATTACATTTTTTACATTGTAAAATAAGTTGTGTCTTCTATGCTCACATTGTAAGCTAGCTAGTTTAGGACTTAGCGAACTGTAACGTTGTAATGCGCAAGTACTAACACATACAGGTAGCTAATCTCCAATAATTGCTTCATACTGATAAGGGTAGTGGTGTGTCTGAAGTCTATTGCACCGTATCATATGCACATTCATACATGCTTGCATTCATTTACACCTTGGGGTAACTTAGAGTAGCCACTCCGCCTATCAGCATGTATTTGAGAGGTGAAAGGAAACCTGAGTAACTGGAGGAAAACCATACAGAAACAGGGAAACACAACACAGACAGTAACCTGAGCCAGTGAGGCAGTAACGTTACCGGATTAGCAGATATTTCAGGGCTTTGTAAGGACAATTCTTCAGCTTCAGCTTACAGCAGTCTACACTACATTGCATTTTATCAGGTAAACCTACCACATAGGTCACTTTGTACACAATTATATACATTTACTGGCTGTAGTCCCTCTGGTTCCATTCACAATATATCATTTTTGCTTCACCCCATCCATCAGGATAAAGTATTCCTTTCTTTTGAATTTCTCAGGCCTCTCTAGAACAGAAAAAGCCAAGCTGATGTTTATGCACCTTCCCATTTCTTTCTGTAAACTGGATTTTTTTATGCTACTATTTTCTGCTGCATTCTTTCTTTTTCTTTTTTTTTTTATCATTATCTTTGTTAAACAACATCTTGGTATGTCAGTCTTCTCTACCATTGCTTCAAGCTAAATCAGTAACCCCCCTGTAATCCTAATCTTATCTAGGGTTTGAAACCAAAATATGTGATATAGAAGAATAAGTAAAAGGAAGCTCCAATTATTTGACTCATTATAAAAAACAGCAAGGTTATGCAAAGACTATACGCACCAAATTTTTTTTTTGTTGTTGTCCTTTCTAGGTACAGTACAGAGAAAGTGTTATTAATCCATTTATACACTGGGCATGTGGTGTGTTTACTCCATCAGTAACTTTTTTTTTTTCTACTGAAGCTGATTTTCTGGGGAATAGAGGACTGATGGCAGCAAAGCCTGAAAATAATCCTCATTAATGTGTTAGTGAAATGTAATTACAGGTACATGTTAAGCCATAAATACTCAAAAGGATTAGCTTGGGTTCGATTATATCACTTATGGCAACAAATCGGCTTAATTTAATTATTACCTTCATACTTCATTCAGCTTTCATTTTCTTGGAAACATAGATATAGAATGTTATATAGCATTATGTAGTGCCCTTTAGCTAGTACATTTGGTTTATTGAATTAAATCTAATTTGTCTAGACAGAAAATCATGACTGAGTGATAAAAGATCTAATGTGGAGGGAAACATGGCTCCATGTTTTGTACTCAGGTTAAGATGAAGGTTAAGTTTTTGGTTCTCGCTTTCCTTCTGAGTTCAACTGCATGAAATCCAGAGAAAGTGTTTCCTGGAAATTGGGTGCATATTTGTGCAAGTATGAAGACAATAATAAATATTATAATGCATTCCAATTATATACTGCCTCTTCCTATGGCACTCAGTGGTCTGCCCATAATTAATATTAGTCTGATCTTAGGTACCACGATTGGACCAAAACTTGTGGACCTAAGAGTCTGCACAGGGGTGTAGGGCAGTAGAGTTATCTTGCAAAGATAAGATGGGGTAATGCCATGTATTGCTGTTTATGTCAGAATTATTTACTAATTAAATTCGTATGTATTATATGATTATTGTCTACATCAAATAATAAAAAAACCAAAACCAGTTATCTGAAATCTGTGGTACAAAAAAATGTAAAAAGAAAAAAAAGAAAAGAAAAGAAAAATAGATTCCCAGTGGAATGTGCAGTGCAACCTATAGTAAACAAACTTTGCTATCGTAACCTGTCAGACCTCTTATGTATTTGGAATGATGAATGTATACCCAAAGTTTTCATTAGTAAAGGGTTGGACTCACAACAATGGGGGAAAGTCACTTGTCCTCAGTGATTAGCAAATACCCACTCTCCACACACACACACACACACACACACACACACACACACACACACACACACACACACACACACACATATATATAAACAC
>JAQMCW010000003.1:13930867-13946137 GCA_030068335.1 Chrysichthys cranchii
ACACACACACACACACACACACACACACACACACACACACACACACACACACACACACACACACACACACAGAGGTATTGTTCCCACCCTTGAATCCCCATACAGAGGAGACAATGGCCCTCTGAGATCCCTAGCTGTTTGACTTACTCCAGGCTGGGGTGGCACGGTGGTGCTGTGGTTAGCACTGTTGCCTTGCCACATGAAGGTTCTAGGTTTAAACCTGCTGGCTAACAGGGGGCTTTTCTTTGTGTGTGGGGGGGGTTGCATTTTCTCCCCTTACCTGTGTGAGTTTCCTCTGGGTGCTCTGGTTTCCGCCCCAGCCCAAAGATACATGGATCAGGTTAGTCCATAGATGCCAACATAAGTGTTAATGGTTGTTTGTCTCTGTATTAACCTTTAACCCTTAACAGATAAACAGTAACGATAATGGATGGATTGCTGGATTCATATTTGCATTACTAGTGGACTACCGTGTATATTTATCAGTAGAGTTGTAAATGTCAAAAACAGCTGAAGAAAGGAAATAGGGTGGAAAGTGCCAGTTTAAGCATAAAAATATGTCATAACTGACTGTCAAAATGTAATTTGGATAATATCTTCATTTGAAATTAGCCAAAGGCTTTTATATTTATTTCAGGCATATTTTACACATTTATTTATGCCAGTCAGCCATAACATTAAAATCACCTGGCTAATGTTGGGTCCCCCTTGTGTAAAAAAAACAGCTTTGACTCTTTGAGGCATGGCCTCCACAAGACCTCTGAAGGTGTGTTGTCGTATCTGGTACCAAGACATGAGCAGCAGATACTTTAAGCCCTGTAAGTTGTGAGGTTGGGCCTCCATGGATAGGACTTGTTTGTCCAGCAGATCCCACACAGACGCTAAATCGGATTGAGGTTTGGGGGACATGGAGGCCAAGTCAACACCTTGAACTCTTTGTCACGTTCCTAAAAACATTCCTAAACCATTTTTGCAGTGTGGTAGGGTGCATTATCCAGCTGAAAGAGGCCACTACCTTCAGGGAATAATGTTGCTATGATAGAGGTGTACTTGGCCTGCAGCAGTGGTACGTGTAAAAGTAACATCCCCAGGAATGCCAGGAGGCAAAGTTTCCCAGTAGAACATTGCCCAGAGAATCATACTCCATCTGCCAGCTTGCCTTCATCCATCTAGCCTTTGAATGAGCCTTGGGTGCCCATGACCCTGTCACTAGTTCAGCAGTTGTCTTTTTTGGACCACTTTTGGTGAACCCCTGCATACCCTGAACTCTCCACAAGACCTGCTGTTTTGGAGATGCTCTGATCCAGCTTGTGAAAGCCACTCAGATTCTTCAGTTGGCCCATTTTTCCTCCTTCCAGCACATCAACTTCAAGAACTGACTGTTCACTTGCTGCCTAATCTATTCCACCCTTTGACAGGTGCCATTGTAATGAGATAGTCAATGTTATTCACTTCACCTGTCATTGGTTTTAATGTTATTGTGGTTCAGTGTATTTGTGTTGTAATAGTTGGTGCCTTCTGTGCATTATCTGTGAAAATAAATAGTCAAAAACTTCAGATTTGTCATTGTGGACATCCCAAGCGAACCTGTGGGCCCCTCAGATGATATTTCCAGGCTGAAAATCAGTCCCATTCTGGCCCCGATTGGTCCGTTTAACAAACCCCACTAATGTGCACTTTGAAGTGTGTGAACTTTCCGATAATAGGCCCATGATATTTCACAGATATGTAATTATTACTTGTAAGTTCAGGTGCATAAATGAGTTCAGCTATTACCTTTAACACGTAGTGATTAGTGCTTTCTCCCATCTTCATTTTGTTCCTTAATCTTATCAAATGGTACAACTGCTTTGAGCTTGAGAGAGGCAAGGAATAAAGTATCAGAGACTCTGCAATGTGGAATCCAATGCTGCCAAATTGACATTGTTAATCGCCTGGTAATAAAAGGGTAATGAGACATGAAATGACAATGAATTTTGTTGTTGCCACCAAAAGAGGCAGACAGCTTTATACGATCCCAAAAGAACAGCTTTGTGAAATAGGATATAAGCCTAAATGAACAATTATGATATTGATTTCTTTGGCTGGAGTGTTTTTTATTTTTAGTTCTTCCTTGAATACTAGTGATCTATAGTTAATGATATATGAATATGGTTTACCCCTTTATGCCAAGATGCTCAGAAACTAAAATTTTAAGTGTTGTGGTATAAAGGCCTACAATTATAAAATACAAAGAAATTTGAGTCATGTTAGGCGTTAATTTTTAGCACTGCCAGCACTGCCAACTGACTAGCTAAAATTTTCTTTTTTGACAGTAAAAGATTTATGACAGTGCATGTGAGCTTTTTTTGTAGAGTTTGAGCCTTGGACCAAATATGTTTTCAGTTTTCCAGCTCACTTGTAGCATTCTGCTTTGCTCTGCTCTCACACACACAGGCTCAGCACACTGCTCAGCAGGGGCACTGCCGGGGATTTTAGGCCACATGAAAAGATATCACATTGGGCCCCATCACCCAACCACCACAAGCCATGCCAACCATGAAAATATAACACTGTGCAGAAATGCATCCATATTACGAAAGTCTTAAATGGAAAATTCTCTTAACATTAAATACTTGAACTTAAAATAAATATAACTTAAATATGCATAAATTAACCTTGTATAGGGCACTAATTAATGTACTTTATTAATAGGAGGATATTATAAAACTTTAAATTACAATCATTATTTTCATTTTTATGTTGCAAATTAAGGTCAGCTGAGTTACCATATAGGGTTATTAACCTCTTCAATTACAATAAATGAACTTTCTAAAATATAGAATGACAAGAAACAGAAGAATAAAATGAGCAGCACATTTTTGACTAGAAGATAAGCAGCTGCAAATGGGGAACAGGAAGTGAAAGGAAAAGGTCTGAGAGTGGCGCGAGGAAAGGTTAATTGGTCACCAAATCAATAGGTTTCTTCCACTTGGAGTCTTAATTGTGCACAACATAACTGTGACAATCCAGCCATTACCTTGTAAAAATGAAGGGGAGAAATTCTAAACACCAAAAAAAATCCAAGGTCAAGTACAAAACAAGTCGAATCCAGCCATTCTGAGAGCTCATCAATGCAAGGTATTAAATAAGCAACTATTAATCCAATTTAGAAACACCAATCCCTTTGTGGAAATCCACCCAGAAATCCTCATGCATACACACAATGGAGCTGTTCCAGTCAATGGGGACTTTTCTCTAACTCCAAAATTTCTCTCAATTTTTCTGAGCTGCTTTTCTTTCACCCTCAGGCAAGAGATTTGGCTCAATGTGATGTTCCATGAGTTTTGTAATCCCAAACAGAGGAGAAAGTATCATACATTTCTTCTTGGACTCCTGGATTGCACACAAGTCATTCCAACCATTTATCCCAGACCTGTTTAAAACTGCATTTGAATTTCCAAATCATATTTTGATCACCTTAAAGCAGCCCACAAACCTATTGGTTTGGAAGTGACACAAGCTATTTCAGGTCACTTTAATTACCCGCAGTTCATAAAGTCCATGTCATGTACGAGACGTAAATTATGCGGCTTGATCACATAATCTCTTTTGGGATCCTGACTTTGGAGACCACCCAAAACAGTGCCTCGGCTATACTCTTCACAGAGATTAAGCACATATGTACTGCCTCAGGATGTCATATCAGCTAGTCCTTGAGAAATAATAAAAATTTATATCCCTGTGCTGAATAGTCTAATTGCTTGATGATATCCTTACTTTACAAGGGGATCTCATCAATATAAAGCAGATGGTGCAAGTACACATTTGGAGTGGCTGGTGGATTGACAGCTGACTTTTTTGGGAAGATCTGCACCACTGATGTACATCGCCGTGCATGCCTAGGCAATAAAAATGGGCCATTAACCGGTGTAGTGTTTAATCCACCCTGATGTGGTCAGTCTTGGAGTTATATCGAGCCACATAGAGAAACATTTCCCAGCACATTTTGGGACCAACAACTGAACCACGGTTTTTTTTATTTGAGTGTCCCCACCACTGACCCCCATCTAATCACAGACACTCAATGAACCAGGAAGTGTGCCTGCTGCCAAGGCTGTGCAACCCTCACACCAGGACACTTGCTGTGACACATCCTGTCAGAAGTCCAGTACTGTAGCTGAACCAAAATTACTTGTTGAAAAAGGTGGTGACTAACTACAACCATTGTTTTATGTTTTTTGACCATATGTACTATTTTTGACCAATTTTAAATGACACCAATGGATATTTGGAAACATCCCCATGAACTCACCTCATCTCCCAATGCTTTTCCAATACCTCATTTTAAATCAGGCTTTCTTGGATCAGAATCTACAAGAACCCTAAATAAATTGATATTCTGTATACTGCCTTGAGTTCTGACTAGCACCAGCTCCAGCTTGGAAACCTAACCATCCTACACACTGTTGCAGTACTCTGTGGCACCCAACTGTGTTACCATGAATGAAAGGTGAGAAATAACAGGTTAGTAAGAGTGGGGAAGCATTTGAGTCAGCCTACACCCACTAAATGAAAGTGAATATTTGTTATATGTGGAACACACCACAGCATAGTGTGACACAGCAAAATGAACTCTCTGCATTTGACTCATTCACACTTGTGAAGCAGGGGGCAGCTGAACAACGCAGCGCCCAGGGAGCAGTGCTTGGGGACAGTACCTTGCTCAGGGTGCCTTGTCAGTCCTGGGCTTTGAACCCACAACCTTCCAATCGAAGGGCCAATGCCCTGACGCTAGGCTACCACTGCCCTATGCACGATGGGCTCTAAGCACTATGTCAGGGTTTCTCTCATCTCTTTGGTAACCCCCCATACTGTTGTGGTGAAGGTTGTTCCCAAATACCTCCCTCTCAGTACAGATCCATAGTCAACTTTGCTCCACTTACTACAATTTCATGTATATATTGCAGTGGCAGACCGTCAGGGCCTGCAAGGCCTTCACTGCTGGCCTAAAAAAATATCTGAATCACAAACTGATGTTAATTATATTTTGGAATTATATTTTGTCCATGAATACTTATTAAATAATTCAATAATTATACTGTATTTCTGCATATTAAGATGGTTTTTAGTACCATAAATTAGTTTTTGAGGGGCGGGTTGATTCAGACGGAGCACTACTGAAGGCCTAGGTGTGAAATGCATGGTCCGCCACTGATATATTGTACATTGTGTACTTAAAATACTATATACAGTCTCTTGAAAACTATGACAAGGTGGCCTTTTTTTCAGTATTCCTTGCTAATACTTTTGAGCTATAATAAGCAAAATTTGGCCATTCTAGTCTTAGTAAATATACTTTTCCATCACTTATAAGCATAAACCTAAATGCAACAATTATTAAAGCTTTATGAGTAGAAGGCACTTACTGAGGAGATATTGAACACTAGCACGAAGAAAATATAGTCAGTATAATAAATGTGAACAGTATACAGGAGGTCCTCGGGTTACAACAGTCTCGACATATAACGTTCCGGGTTTATAACGCTCGCTTCCATACAAACGTAAAAAAAAAATTGAGACATGAGTCGTACTACGTGGGCAAACTTTGTTTTGCTATACCACGCAATCTGAGTGGAAATATTGAGAATATTAAATAGAAATTTGTAAAAAGCACTCTCTTTCACTTTTTTTCACAACTATCACATGCTTTATATTTGGAGCCTGTAAGAGCCTGTAAGCCTGTAAGAGGTGAGTAAGAGCTGATCTGCCTTGTCCAGTGTATGTATGGCCTGTGTGATCATGTGTGTCTCATGTCACCAGCATGACTACACTGCATGACTGATGGCTGACAGCTTTCTAAGTATCAGGCAGCGTGAACGATCATCAAACACCATGAGAAACATGCTGTGCTCTACACTAGACTCCACATGGAAACACTGTCTGTGCTACCATCTGGCAGTAAATAAAATGTTGAAAGTACAAACTTTAACATATTAGTTACAGGCTATGAGCAGTGTTGAGAGAGAATGATATGGGAGAATTAGAGGCGCAATAAATTACAGGACTGGACATCTGAACAAAATCTAAGATAGCATCAATACCTTTGGCAACTAAAATGGTGGCTGAAATGTGTTATTATTATTATTATTATTATTATTATTATTATTATTATTATTATTATTATTAACAATGATAACAGCAACAAAAATAATAATGCTAACAACAACAACAACAACAACAATAATAATAATAATAATAATAATAATAATAATAATAATAATCGTAAACACATTGCTGGATTTACACACATGCATTGCTACATTGATTCACAGGGGCAGTTTATTTTAGCCAGTCTGGCAGGTTTTTGGGAGGCAGAAGGAAGATCCCAGAGGAAACCTAAATGGACATTTGACATGTGAAATATAATAATCTGAGCTCGGCATTACACAGGGACTCTGGAGTTGTAAGGTAGGAATGTTACCTGTTGTGCCATCCTGCTGCCATGCATATACATAATGAGCTGTTGATAGGGCATTGCCATCCTGGAAAAAGTATTAACATTAGGTACAAATATCTCATAATAGAATAACGGTGATCAGTCACAATAACTTTTAATGGCATGGGACGGTGGTTAGCACGGTTGCCTTACAGCAAGAAGGTCCTGGGTTTGATCTCCAGGGTCGACCTGGGTGCCTTTTTGTGCAGAGTTTGCATGTTCTCCGGTGTCTGTGTGGGTTTCCTCTGGGTACTCCGGTTTCCTCCTACAGTCCAAAGACATACACAGAGGGGATTAGGCTAATTGGCTACTCTAAATTGGCCGTAGGTGTGAATACGAGTGTGAATGGTTGTCTGTCTCTGTGTGTCGCCCTGCGGTGGATTGGTGACCCCACCTCTTGCCCGAAGTCAGCTGGGACTGGCTCCATCTTCCCCCTATGACCCTGAACAGGATTAAGTGGTAAAAGATGTGTGAGACAGCGAGTAAATCTTTTAACAACTGAAAGTGTGACAAAGCAGTGTAACCGAAATCCATCAATAGAGCAAGCTAGAGGCAACAGAGATAAGTCCCTGATCAGACGTAAGGAAGAAATCTTGAGAGAAACCTGACTCAAAAAAGCAACTCATCTTTCTCTAGGTGATGCTAGATAGTACAATTAAATCCTTTTCCTTCTACAACTGTATACTATAAAGTCAAGCAGTACTAAGTGTAATGCGCACAGGACAGTCTTTATCATCACAGCAGCAGTTCTACAAATCTTCCCGGCAAGATGATTCACCGAAGCAAGGCTGAGACTTGCGCATAAACTGTTTTTTGGGTTCTTTAAAGTGTCTATGTGGGAACATCCACAGCAGTAGGAGGTGAGGCACAGGTGTGGAAAGCATCAAGCTAAAGCCAAGCATCAGACTGAGTCAGGCAGGATGGGATAGCTTGAGGAGCCACAGCAATAGAAGTGTGTCATGATAAGACCCTGGCATGACATCAGGCAGTAGGAATACACATACACATCAACAGCAATAAAAGATCCCATTTTATCATAACTCTTTATGCCCATGAGCTCCCACCATCTGCACCAAGAGAAAAGCTATTTAACAAAATGCTTGTCTAGCAGCCTTCTAAATGCAGATATCTCTTCAGTCTATAAAAGCGTTGTGATGTAACCTCCTGCAATCTTAATTTATTACTAGGTATGAATTTATGCATGTATGGTGCCTTGCAACATAACTGGCATCCCATTCAGGGTGTATTCATGCACTGAGCGCAGTGTTCCTGTGACAGGCTTTATAATGTGCTGTGCTGAGGACATGATTTTTAATGCAGTAATTCATAATTCCTACACTAGATGGAGGCAACTGTTCACTTTAATGAAAAACCAGCACAGTTCACACTTCAGTACAGTATATCATGAAAAAACCTGCTAAACCTGGATAGTGGATCTGGCTATATTATAGACTATATAATTGACTTAATGTTAAGGTTATTAATGGTAAATATTTAACAGATAATGTGCTATGTGAAATGAAATGATCTATATTGGGATAGGGGACTTTGGTCATGGGTGGCAAGGTGGTGTGGTGTGGTGGTTAGCACTTCGCTCGCAGCAAGAAAGTCCTGGGTTCGATCCCCAGGGTTGACCTGGGTGTCTTTCCGTGTGGAGTTTGCATGTTCTCCCCGTGTCTGTGTGGGTTTCCTCCGGGTACTCCGGTTTCCTCCCACAGTCCAAAGACATGCTCAGAGGGGATTAGGCGAATTAGCGACTCTAAAATGCCCGAAAGTGTGAATGTGAGTGTGAGTGTGAATGGTTGTCTGTCTCTGTGTGAGTGAGTAGGGATTTTGGTCATATTGCACAGCCCTATTTTGGATCATCTCATTAATTCACACAATTCTTTTGGTTAGACTGTTCATGTAGTCTTGATGTCAAACTGTTGGAACTAGATACTACTGGAAACTAGATATAAATTACTACACGAATAAACCATAGAGAGCACTGCAGCATTGCTGCAGTTTTTACAGGGTTATACTGCGGTTATATTGCGGTTATTCAGGGCAGCATTGCTGCCTCGGAACTCCAGGGTTGTGGGTCTAATTCTGCTCTGAGGTTACAGCATTTCGCAGCATAGTGCAGGCTGGCTATGCCAAATTACACCTAGGTGGGAATGATATGATTATCTAAATCTTTGTTTGTGTGTGTGTGTGTGTGTGTGTGTGTGTGTGTGTGTGTGTGTGTGAATGGTGCCCTGCAGTGGACTGGGATCACATCTGGGGTGAATTCTTTCACCTTGTGCTTAATATTTCTAGCATGAAGATCACCATGATCTTCTTCGGGATAAAGTGGTTACTGAAGCCGAATGAATGAAGAAGCATCCATATTGTAAATAATAATTGATGTTTACTGAGCTGTTGTTTCTCTTTCTATGTTGTGAACATTGCACACCCTTCACATTTATGTCAGTGCATATTCAACCCCAGAATTGTTCGAGAAAGTGCAAAAATGAATATAAAATGAATATATAAACATTATTTAAATGTTAAATATCTGTGTTCTGTTAAACACTGGTTTCAAAGTTATTGACACCCCAGATACTTCATTTGTAGTGTAACCTTAGCATCATGCCTCTTCAGTATCCGCTGAGAGCACATGTGCAATAGGGGTACAACGCCATAGCATAGACTAATAATCTGTTGTGCTCCAAATATTCATTTTTGTATATATGTACTTGGATTAAAACCCAAAGTGGGTGAGGTCTAAATTGATTTGGTAATAGTTGTGTTTTTTAAATTAAAGAAATTCATCTACCTCTCAACAATGGAAAACAGCATGCACAGGTAGAAATACCTGAACTGTCAGCATGGTGTGTGACAGTTCCTCGTCCTCAGCTACATCGCTTGAATTTATAAGTAATCACAGCTAGAGATTCACTGGGTCCTGTTTCCCAAAATATGAACAGCATAGTTCAACATAATTTCAACTTCCACGTGTGGACAGTTAATGTACTAACGGTGCTAAGAATGAACACTGTAAAAGCACTGTAGATATTCATTCATATTAACAGTGAACCCCCTGCCTATTGCGGGGTTTACGTTCCAGCGCCCCCTCGCGCGCGCAACTGGTGAAATCCGTGAAGTAGTGCCGTGACATTTATTTTATTATTTCTATATAATTTATATTAAAGCTTTATAAACCATTTCCACTCTCTTATTAACCTTTCCCACACTCTTATGCTCTTAAACACTTTCTACACTATTAAACCTACATCATTTTTTTTTTTTTTTTTAAGATTTTTTTTTTGGCCTTTTTGCATTTATTTTTGGATAGGACAGTAGAGATTTTGACAGGCAGGGAGTAGGAGAGAGAGAGAGAGACAGGGAGGGACTGGGAAATGACCACAGGTCAGAATCGAACCCCAGTCCCCGGATTTGTAGTATAGTGCCCTAGCCCACCGCACCACGGCCAGGGCCAAACGTACATCATTTTAACAACATATAAAATTCTACATGTGTACTTACTGCTGGTGAGGTCACTTCCTGTTTACAGCCTACTCACTCGCTCAAGCGGAAGTGGCGTACACCGCCACTGTGTTTTCATCCGCTGAAGAAACACAGTGCATACTGTTTTATTTCGATTTAAATGTTCTTTTAATGTTTGAATTAACATTTCTCTTAAATATTCACATCTCACCGATTTTATCTGGTCTTCACTGGCTCCCAGTGCGTTACAGAATTGATTTTAAAATCCTCCTACTAACATATAAATGTCTGAATGGGCTCGCTCCACCCTACGTCTCCGATTTGCTGCAGCGTTATGCTCCCGCTCGGTCCCTAATGTCTGCTGATAACCTGACCTTGGTGGTCCCGAAAGCTCGGTTGAAACTCAGAGGAGACAGAGCTTTTTCAATCATGGCTCCCAAGCTTTGGAACAAGTTGCCTTTAGATGTTCGGTTGGCTCCATCTCTTCCTGTTTTTAAATCTCGTGTTAAAACATATTTGTTTTCTTTATCTTTTCCCTCAAGGTGAGTTGTGCGTCTTTTATGGTTGTTGTTTTATGTGTGTTTGTATTGTTTATGTGTATGTGCTTTAGTCTTGATTGTACAGCACTTTGGCAGCAACTGGGTTGTTTTACATGTGCTTTATAAATAAAGTTGGATTGGATTGGATTGGAAATAATATTTGACATTTTATATTCCAGAGTCCAGCGAAAGCCAAAAAATTCCGCGAATCGAAATTTGAAAATCCGCGATGCACTGAACCCACGATAGGTGAACCGAGATATTGCGGGGGTTCACTGTATCTTTGTCCTGTGGGCTTCATATCTCACTCGTGCTCTCATGACACCTCCAACCTAAAACCTCCATCTCATGTGACGTTTTTGTCCTATCGCATGGGAGCCCAGTCCTGATGCACACCTTTACTCTCAACCGAGAGGCTAAACAAACAAAAAGACTCTACCTCCTAATCAAGTCTGTATTCGTTTCTGTTATCATGTGTCATATGTATCATGAAGGGACAGTGGTAGCTCAGTGCTTAAGACGTTGGACTACTGATTGGAAGTGAGGTCAAATCCAAGCACAACCAAGCTGCCACTGTTGGGCCCTTGAGCAAGGCCCTTAACCTCAACTGCTCAGTTGTATGAATGAGATAAATGTAAGTCGCTCTGGATAAGGGCGTCTGCCAAATGACACTAATGTAATGTAATATCATATAAATACGTAACGCTTTCATATTCATTTACGTCCTTAATGTAGAATCGTGGACGACTCAAATTTTGGCCCAGTAGGACCAAACCGATGACATTTTCCTTGTATTTACTTTACTGACTTTCTTTAGATCTCTATAATTTTGTTTCACCCCCAACGTTTTTTTTTTGTTTTTTATCTCATGACAGCAACCAACCAGGAAGGGTGGGGCAAACCCAGAGCAGCTAAATAAAATCTAAATGATGTAAAAGTATAAATTCCAGTTTCAAATGATAAACATATGACTGAACATATAAATGTATAAAAGAGCAATCCTGTGGTGATGGTAGCATGGAAAAACTCTCAACAACACGAGGAAGAAACCTTTTGCCGAACCAGACTCAAACGGGAATCCATCCTCATCTGGGTGACAGAGGATAGTGCGATTACAAATAACTCCCATAGAATGTGCAGCTGGGAAATTCAATATAGTTTTAATATGAAGTCGATTTTGTTGTATTTATGAATTATTACATACCTGAGCTCACAGATGCTCGCAATTGGCTAGTGTCACTCTGATTAACAGGGCGAGTATGCCGTCTCTCCAGTCCTGTGAGCAGGACCAGTTTTGCTCTCTTGACTTTTGGCCCCAGACGGTTGTGGTACGGTCAATATTTGCCATCACAAGCTCCCGATGACAGGGTGAACACTTCTATTGTGCCACTTGCTTGTCACATTTGAAGGGAAAATAGTATTGTTTAAATCTGAGATGCCTTGTTGTTAGGGGCTCCTACTTGCTCCTGTTGTTTAATTCAAAGTCAGCTTTATATCACTGTGAGTCCTGTTTACTTTGTGTTTACACCGTGTGTTATGTTTTCTTATCTATTAAATCCTTTTGTCATCCTGAAGGCTGGAAATAATTCTGGATCTAACTGCACTTCTATCTATCAAGTTGTCGAGTGAAGATTTTATATATACATGTGGGATGCTATATATATATAGTACTTTCCTTAGGGAAGATAAATTTAATTGCCTTTCATCATCAAAGTAAGATCCAGCCTGACTCTATGCAGCCATTCAGAGCTAATCTAAAGTGGCATGCAGGGAATGGCAAATGATTCATGACAAGCAATTCTCAAAACATCTTTGTTCTTATCCTGCTACCATGGGACCATAAGTCTCAGCATATGCCTTTAAAATGAAAAATATTATAAACAATAAGCATTAAATAACAATTTATGCACCAGGAGCACTGGGCATAAATGTTTCCGATTAAGACATAGCTCAGGGCCATACACTGCAGCACCTTGTTGCTCATTCAATGCACAACCTGGATCAATACAAGCAAATCCCCCAATGCAAAAAATGGTCCATTTAGCTCAGGGACTGATTATAATGAATCAGTTAATCAACTCTCCTGTACTGCAGTGCCTTAGATGCATTTACTGCAATGCCATCTTTCACCTGCAATGCAACAGACAGGCCATTAAGGTAAATATATCAAAGGATTAGATTTAATATAGGCTACCGTATTTGCCTGCATGGAAAAGGTATAAACATATGTGACGCATTTGGTTTTGTGTTGAGAAAAATGTCCGTCCCACGGTCGGTCATCTGGTCAGCGTAGTTTTTGGTGTCGAAATGAATGGAAACTGGTGAACCAGACTGTTTACTCACTGTGCTGATCCCATGTTAGCGCACACACAAAGGAGACTTTTCCAGCACATTTTTCGGTCAAACATTCTTTTCTTTGTAACCTCAGTTGATCTCACAGGTGTTTTAAACACTTTTTAAAGCCTATTGATTCTCCCAGTTATTCATGGCGTATCACACTGAGCACGACGTGAATAGGCTTACATGCAAGTATTGTGGACATGTGCCCTGTGTGGTGGGTGAATAGTTTTTCTGAAACTGACCGTGTAAGCTGTAAAGCAGGAGTGGTGTGCACACTTCCGTGTTTGTTTTCTCTCTCTCTCTCTCTCTCTCTCTCTCTCTCTCGTGCTTTTGACCTTTTAAGACACTTGAACAAGCTCTAGGTATGGTCTAAATCCCCAGCGTTCTTGGGTTGCATTTCTTCTGGTTCAGGGTGTCTAGTTTTTGCATAATTATAAAGAGCTATGCTTTCTTTTTCTGCGGTAATTATGTTGTGTTTCTAAAGTGAGCTGGAATAGCTAACCCTTTCATCCCTTGAAAAAATCCCACCTCACTTGTTGGGGATATTATATAAGCACACTTTTTTTTTTTTGTTCTCTCACCACTTTCAGCATTTCAAGTCAGTTGAACCGTGGCTAAAACTTTAAACCCGAAAACTCTTTTGTCATGTCTCTATCCATTTATCAGACGCCAACTCCATAAAACTCCTGTTTCCTCCTTTTAAATCGCATAAAAAGCCAAGGTTGCCATCTGGTTTATTGTTCAGTCTGATGCATTGATGCATGCTGACAACATCTTCGCACAGCCATCAACTAAACAATAATCACCTAAAAGGCTTTCCACCTCATCTTTCACCGTCTTTATCTGCATTGCCAGCACTTGCACAGTCATGACATGACATGGATTCACATTAAAATGACACAGGGATGGCTGGTCACGATGCTATAATATAACGAAATAAATAATCTAATGGGAGAGATATATCTAATATCTATCAATAGCTCGATAACTGAATTAATTAGTTAAAGCAATGCATTATGTCTCATCAACTGCATAATAAGAATGGAGTATTAGACACGTACTGTACACTTAAAGATAGATCAGCAGCATTACTCACTCATCTCCTACCGCTTAATCCTGTTCAGGGTCGCGGGGGGAAGCTGGAGCCAATCCCAGCTGATTTCAGGAGAGAGGCGGGACACACCCTGGGCGGGTCACCAATCCACCGCAGGGCGACACACAGAGACAGACAACCATTCACACTCACATTCACACCTACGGGCGATTTAAAATAGCCAATTAGCCTAATCCCCTCTGTGCATGTCTTTGGACTGTGGAAGGAAACACAGGAAGGTGCCCAGTTCGACCCCGGGTATCAAACCTTCTTGCTCTTAGACAACAGTGCCTGCCAAACACCACTGTGCCGCCCAAACACATACACACTCTATATAAGTTGTGATATTGGTTTTCAAACCCAGGTTAGGGGAGGGTTGGGTGCTACTGAAATGTTAAGTGAGTCCTGTGGGGACCACTTGACACCCTATGTGCCATTAATGGCTTGGGAGGACTATGTAAGTGTTTACAATATACATATGTATACATACTATATATACAGTGCATCCGGAAAGTATTCACAGCACTCCACTTTTTCCACAATATCCTGTTACAGCCTTATTCCCAAATAGATTAAATTCATCTTTTACCTCAAAATTCTACACACAATACCCCATAAGGACAAAATGAAACAAGTTTGTTTGAAACTTTTGCAAATGCATTAAAAAATAAAAAACAAAAATAAAACATTTCCATAAGTATTCACAGCTGATCATCCTTCAGAACTTGATTGCAGTCCACCTGTGGGACATTCAGCTGATTGATCATGATTTGGAAAAGCACACACCTTTCCATAAAAGGTCCCATAGTTGACAGCGCATGTCAGAGCACAAACCAAGACGTGAAGTTCAAGGAATTGTCTGTAGACCTCCGAAAACAGGATTGTATTGAGGCACACATATGGGGAAGGCTACAGAAAAATTGCTGCAGCACTGAAGATCCCAGTGAGCACAGTGGCCTCCATCATTCATAAATGGAAGAAGTTTGGAACCACCAGGACTTTTCCTAGAGCTGGCTGCACATCCACTCTGAGTGATCAGGGTAGAAGGGCCTTAGTCAGGGAGGTGACAAAGAACCCATTGGTCACTCTGACAGAGCTCCCGCATTGCTCTGTGGAGAGAGGAGAACCTTCCAGAAGGACAACCATATCTGCAGCACTCTACCCATCAGGCTGATATAGTAGCGTGGCCAGACAGAAGCCACTCCTCAGTAAAAGGCACAGGACAGCCCACCTGGAGTTTGCCAAAAGACACCTGAAAGACTCAATTGAACTGACTGATCAAAGATTGAACTCTTTGGCCTGAATGCCAAGCGTTATGTCTGGAGGAAACCAGGCACTGGTCATCACCTGGC